>ML784936.1:61246-72884 GCA_009831015.1 Picea engelmannii
GGTAGGGGGGGGGGGTCCGGAATGAGTAATAAAGGGCACGCTAAGATCTGCGGCCAGGAAACGGACGCACAGATCAACGGTCTAAACTGGTTTTCGGACCCCCCCGAATGATCTACTTTTAACCAAAGGGGGGGGGTCCGGAATGGTTATCTCCCTCTGGCGGACCCCTTGTCATATGTGGGATAAGGCTATTGATCCCGAAGTCCCGTCACCATATGCTATCTGACAGCCCCCATCACTCATGGACGTCATCTTCCACTGATTCCACTTGTTCCGGAGTTATGTCCCATCCCATAACTGCTGTCAGTCCCTGCTGTCAGTCCCCTACCCTTTTCACTCATGACCAGCCCCTTATTGCGACTTTTACCTCCAATCCATAGCCTCCACGTCACCCATCCGTATGTTTTAGCCACCGTCACCTACCATCTCACCCACAAGTGGCCCGTTGTCCATTTATGACTGGATAACCTATCCGTTATCCAACTGACCTGTCTCCCGCACCCAACCGACCCCATTTTTTAAATAAAATTACCGTTTTTCCCTACTTTTGTGGTTCACTCGTCGCACCAGAGAAAATAATAGCTTTCTCCTCCATTACATCCCGTCGCTTTCATCCACAGACAGTCGACCCCACTAACTTCGTGTTTATTGCAGGTACTATTGCAGAGATGGCGCCAAAGACAATACAAGCAGAAGGAGAGGATAATCCTTTTCTCCTGCCTCCTGTCGACCTGGACAAAATCCCACTGGTCGAAAAAGATAGATTGATCGCGGATACCAAGTGTGATTTTGATTTTTCAGACCTCCAGTCATGGCTCAGGGAGGTTTTTCTGGACCAGAGTGATGAAATTGGACTCTAGGAGTCCAATTTACCCCTGTACCTTTTTCCCCAGATCCACCATTTTCCTGAGTTCACACTTAAATGCCAAGCTCACTATATTCCCGAACAGAGAGCCGTCATATCCTCATCCGGAGACACCCTGTTCCTCATCACTCCCGAAGACATAGAACAGATGATGCAAATTCCCTGTGCAGACTCTGCGGCTCCTTTCAACCTAGAAATCCTTACAGAGTTATATCAGAAGATGACTTTTCCCCAGAGAGATCAAATATTCAAGATTTTCCTTCCCACCTCCACTCAATTCCCTTCCACAAATCCCCCTTACTCGTCAACCATGTTCTCCACCAAGGGAAACCAGGTCATTTCCTCCCTTTGTGCTATGTTAGGGTACTATTCCAACCAATGGGTAGATGAGCCCATTCTGGGTTTTCTATCTATTTTCTCCACTGATGAAAAACCCACCACCCAGTTTGATTTCAGCACTTTCTTAACAGAAAATATTCACGAACAGTTCATGAATTTTGGAATGGAAGGCATGTTCAGATATTCATCTATATTGGCATACATGTTTGTTTACTTTCAAGGAGATAAATTTATTTTTTCCATGCAGAAGATGGACGCAGACGGAAGGCCTCAGCCAGTCACAGCATGGACCTCTTTGCTGAAGCATAACTCCACAGAGTATAGCTTCAAGGCTTTCATCGATCTGTTCTATCACCCGGTGGTAAGCATGTTGAGCGGCAGGCCCGAGCCTCGAATAAACGACGAAGTCCAGAGAATTATGCATCTCTCGGACAACACAAAGACAGAGGATTGGTACCTGTATCAAAACCACACCGAGATCAGAGTATTCGGGTGCGAGTTGGCACCCTACAAGCTGCCCAAATATGTTCCGGTAAGAATCTTTGCTTTATAATACATAAGGAAGATCATGAATTCAGATGATATTCATTTCGTATCATTGAAGAAAAAGCAGCAACTTCGAATCAAGGGACAGATTGGCTCTTTCATCTGCAACAATCGAGGCACCGGGGAAGAAGCTGACAGGATGTTGAAAGAAATGAAGTTCTTTATGAGCTTCTCATGGCACTATGATCCATGCAGGATCATTTCAGAAATGCAGGTGAAGAACAAAAACATCCCGTACTTTCATGAAGCCAAGCCCGAGATTGAAAAATTCGCCAATCAGACAGTGTGGGTGCCTGACACCTTGGTCGAAGTGGAATAACAGGTTCCCCCGACCACTGTGCCACCAACGACCACACCACAGGTCCCTAAGGAAAAAAGGCCTCGACAGGATTCATCTCCGCCTGTCACGGAGGTATCTTCTGAAGATTTCCAATTGCACACTAAAAGGCCCAAGACAGTCTCAGTTCCTGGTCTGACTGGGGAATCAGGAACCCTGCCTGCCACAGTGACTAAGTCTGTCATTCCACCCTTCGGTTCGAGCCTTCATAAGAAAATCACCCCAGTTGTGCCGAAGAAATCCACAGACTCCCCACTGGATACTCATCCGGGAAAGACTGGGCCCAAATTGAGCATTTTCGAGAAGTACGAGCTGATTAAGAAAAAGAACCAGACCCTTACCAGCAGTGCTTATGCTCAGTTTCGAAAGCAGACGTCGATGGCATAGCAGAGGTTGCTGTCTGTATTTGACACAGAAAAGGGCATGATGCACATGGCTTTCCTCCAGGCGCAGGTACCAGACCCCAAGACGATCACAGACTACAAGAGGGCCACCTTCGAATTCCAACGAAAGGACATGCACCCAACAGATCAGATGGGTCTGCACAAGAAGACAGGGGATATGGTATTCCATACATTTGCGCATGCTTCCGCTTCTGCAGCAAAATTACAGGTATCAGTGAATAACGCTTAAACACAACTCAAGCTGGAGAAGATTTCATGCTTCGCAAAAGACAACATAATCAAAACTTTGGAGGAGCTGGTCCTCAATATCGGCTATGACCCCTCCAATTTCAAAGCTGTAGAGGAGATGATAAATAAGAAAAATGCAGACATCGCCTCCTTGAGGAAACAACTGAAGCTCCCGCCTACAGAGGACTCGCAGGCGAGGGAGATAGCAAAGAAAGAAGACGAGAAGGACGAAATGCTCAAGCTGCTCATGGAGCAGACTGCCCAGCTCAAAGAAATGGAGTCTGAGATGGAGAGATTATTAAAAGAGAAGGAGCAGATGAAGCTAATGGAAGTCATTCCATTGAGTGCCATTCTGATATCAGGATCAAGCACAACAGTAGTGACAACAGTACCATCTGCAACTCCATTGACATCACAAGAGGGGACAACCGACCTCTCCAAATCCATGGAGAAGATGAACCTGCAAGAGACAGAGATCATCAGGCTTAAAAAGGAGGTTGAGAACCTCCAGGAACTCAAAACTTCCTTCCAGACCAGTCTCTCCAAGGAAAAACAGGTAACTGAGCAGCTCAAGAAGGAGCTACAACAGCTCCAAAAGCAAACAGTGGCAGGGAAGTCTTTGGCTGAGGTCAAAGAGAATGTATGGACAAACATCACAAAGTCCATAAATGAGATATGGCCCATGATCCAAATTATGTTTGAGCAGAATGAGTTGTTCCAGAGGAGCCAACAGGCCATTGAGAAGATCAGAGTAGAATTGGGTGATAAACCAACTCAGGAAAATGATATCATCAAATTCCTAAATTCTAAGACCAGAGAAGAGCTAGAAGAGCTGAAGATAGAAGACAGAACAAAGACCATCCTTGAGGTCAAAAGAGTTTTGAACAAGAGAGGATTAATGCTGCAATTGGAAGAAAAGGTTCAGACCATGGACCTAGGGGTACAAAGATTCTTCAGCAAGATTGAGGCACTCCAGAAGAAGGGCCTACCTGGTCTGAAGGTTATTAATGATAAACTGATGACATTTCCAGATTACAAGAAGATATTGGCTTAAGTGTCTAAGGACAATTCAAAGTTTGCGGGTATCAAAGGGAGCATTACTGGAAAAACATTCCTGGATGCCCTTCAGTTAGACATTAGTATCCAACACGAGATTTGATACATATTCCTCACTAAGCCTACATTCGCTAAGTATATGGAAATGGACGAAGTGTATCAGAGACTGCTCAAAGTCACTGTGCCTAGTCATCTCAGATGGGAGGAACTCTGCGATCTGCTCGATTAGTAGATGAGATGTCTAGGTCCAGTCATCTATTCAGTCAGATGAGATCATGCAAAGGTTTCATCAACGGTCTACCAAAAAATCCGTGTGCAGTTGCACCAAGTCCTCAAGCAGTTTGATTTGTTAAATTAGTTAGGCTAAAAATAGAATTAGCATGTCCTAATCAGTTATGACAGGAACGTTTGTAATTTGAATTATAAATACTTCACCTTTTGAAGTATTGGGGGTTGTTGATTTTCACACCCTGACGCTATCAGATTGTAACATTTTTGAAGAGATCTGCCATTAATAAAAAAGAGGCACTTTTACAGGATTCTTGCGTGTGTTCACTGGTGATGTTTATTCTCTAAGTTGAATGTTATTCTTTCTTTGTGATCATGATGTTTTCTAAAACTAATCTTTAAGAGTAACGAATGTTGCAGGATTTATCTTGGATACCCTGTTTCTGGCTCGAAAGATTTTAGTGTTTATCTTCTGGTGTTTTCAATTAATAAATTCTTAACTGCTTCTTAGTTGAATTTATCTTTCTCATCTTTTCTTCTGTCCATCATTTAAGCTACTAAAAGATCCAGTGAGTATATTATCTCGCCCTATGGAAGTCTTCTTTCTATGTTTCTGGTTGTATTTCATTTTTAATTAAACACAGACCCCATAGCCCAATGGATGTGTAGACTATCTCAACCAATTCAAAAAACACTTTGACGACAAAACCTACCTATTCCTTTACCTAGCCTAATATCTTAAGTTGGAAACAAAACTAAATCATATAGAGAGATCCCTCTCTGAAGCTGGAAGGGCTAGATCCTAGCTTTAAAAGTGGTTGGATAAAGTTACCTTAGTAGATTTCTTCTTTTTCAACCTCTAGGAAATTTACCAAGTGCTAACATAATGGCGACTCCACTGGGGATGAACTAAAAAGTTGATAATTTCATGTTTTCTTTCCCCTAAAAAGAAAGTTGAAATTTTAGAAGAAAGTAATGTTTAGAGGTTGATTAACTCTGTACATATTATTTTCAGACTCACAAGACTAAAGAAATATATACATATAAAACCAAAAAGAGTTCTGGCTCCAAAGAAAGTTCACACTCGATCTCATCCCGACCTAGAACCTGCGATAGTGACAGATAACCCCAAACAATTGCTCAGGAAAAAGACCTTAGCTGAAAACTCAGTGAGTCATATTCCCCTTCATAAGTCCTTGTCCTTTTCAGGGAAACCTATTACCTATCAAAACCCTAGCTTTGATAACTATCCAAAACAAAGCCTGGTTAGAACACGATCTGATAGCTTTGTGACTGGAATCATCTTTGACCCAACTGTTGTGCAACCTCGAACCCCCAAAGTTATGTCTCCCACAATTAAACCCCAAATTAATCCCTCAGTACTATCCAGTCCCTCCTCGTCCTCCTCTTCAGTCGCTATCTCGTTGATCATCTAGGTTGTCATCCCACCTCCTCCACTCATCATGGCAGCTCGATATGCTCCTTTGGTGTTGGTTGCACCACTACATGTTATGCCCCAATACTATCAAACAATACTTCCACAATTCGATGCAATAGGACCTTTAAACGCCCAACAACATGTTGACAAAATGAATTATTATTTTGACCTGCAAGAAGTTGATGAAGCTGACGTTCAAATGAGATTGTTTTCCCAAAGTTTGACAGGAGACGTCAAGAAATGGTTCAAATATTTACCTGCCACCTCAGTCCCTGACCTTGTCGCGTTCCAAAGGATTTTTCTTGACAGATGGGAGGTAAAGAAAAACCCTCTCCAGATATTGTCAGAATACGAGACTATAAGAAGAAATCAAGGTGAGACGGTACAAGATTATTGCACCCGTTTTAATAACCTGTACAACGCAATTCTAGCCGAAATCAAACCTCCACAGGGCCTGGTGTTGATAAAATTTCCTGATGGTTTCGATGCTGATATGTCATACCAACTAAGAGAAAGGAATTCTACCACCTTGGCAGACATGCAGAAAAGTGCTATAAGTGTGGAGGCCAATCTGTTGGTGAAAAGGGCACGTCAGAGGTCAGAAAGGAGAGTCACGATCAAAGAAGAACCTTCCACGTTGAACTCAGATTCCAAATTGGATTCTTTGACCAGAGTAGTGGAAAGAATGATGGAAAGACTCACTGTGTCGGACAGAAATCCTCCAAGAGAAAATCCACCAGCTCCTCAAGTTCGGAACCCTAACTTTAGAAGAAATCCTCCTCAAATCAGACAGAGAGATCCTAGGGATCAAAGAGAGCAAAGGGGTCCAGATCAACAGATCAGACCTCCTCTACAAGAAAACTATGCTAAGGAAGGGGAGGAAGTGATTGAGGAATTGGAGGATAATCACATCAATCTCATGGGCATTCACGACAATGAAGCTATTTTCCTTACCCAAGAAGAGCAAGAACTTTTTCTTCTCAACCAAAACAAAGTAAGTGAAGAAGTTGAAGATGCAGAACAACGAGCATTTGAAAATGCCATTTTGGAGGTACACCGATAGTATAATCTGCGAAGTAAGAAAACAGAGGGCAGTTCCCCAAAAAAGACCACTGAAACAAAGAAGGAAGTCGAAACCAAGAAGACCTCTGAGCCATCTTCCGAGAAGATCCCTGAGAAGAGTACTATTGAGAAGAATCCTAAGAAGAGTAAGGATGACGCTCCCGTGAAGAAAAAATTTACCATTCTGAAAAGGCCGTCACAGCCTGAGGTGTCACCTATTAATCCACCAAGTACTTCTGAGCAGAAGAATACGGTGGACAAACTAGAATTGATGAGCCAAGGCAGAGCCACTACACCTTTCAGCCTTGAGGGGGAATTGGCCAAAATAAAAATTCCCATCCCACTTACAGAGTTGATGAACAAAGATGGTTATCGTTCACAGGTGATTAAAGCTCTGGCCATTGAAACTGACATAGGCACAAAGGCCTTAACCATTGGATCAACAAATCATTCAGACACTGTGAACCTTACTGATGATCAACCCGAACTTCTTTTTGGACCGGAAGTAGATGGTCGAGATGATACTGGTGAGGTCGCTCCTTTTTACATCAGTTTAAACATACATGACCTGATCTTGCATAACACCATGCTGGATTCGGGTGCCTCCCACAATCTGATGCCTAAAGCAGTAATGGAGAAACTGGGACTGGAGGTCACCAGACCTTACAAGGACTTACACTCATTTGACTCCAATAAAGTTAGATGTATTGGTTTGATCAAGGACCTCTACATCACCTTGGTTCAGATTCCTGCGAAGAGCATGGCCATGGATGTGGTTGTTGCATACATCCCGCCGAAGTATGGAATGTTTCTATCCCAATCTTGGGGGACGAAGTTGAAAGGAACCTTGCAGCTGGATATGTCTTATGCCACCATCCCAGTTTTCGGGAAACAAAGAAGGCTATACAGAGAAACCTTGATGAAGTACATGGTCAACAGCCAAGAAAAACCAGACAACTATCCCCTCTACTCCACACATTTCGATTTAGATTCGTTCGTCTTGTACAATGATGGTGACACGGAAGAGAAAGATACTCAGCTGATGGAAGACACATCTAGTCAAGATGAAGGCCAGAAAATCATTGAGGTAGCAAGGATGAAGAACGTGATAACTGAAGAGTTACCCACCGATTTCTGGAGCATGGATTTTTATGGCGCTGTGAGCAAAGAAGGAGCAGGAGCAGGAGTCTGGCTGCATAATCACAGAAATAGATATTCAGAAAACCATTCTTACAAACTAAATTTCCAATGTACTAACGATATTTCCGAGTATGAAGCCTTGATGCTCGGTCTGAAGCTTTTGAAAAAAGTTGGTGCTAAACAGATAATGGTAAGAGGTGACTCTGAATTGATAATCAAGCAAATCAAAGGTGAGTACGTTGTGAAACACCCACATCTTAGAGCTTATAGGAATGTTTTTCTTGATTTCCTGAGATGTTTTACTGAAGTTGACTTGCAGGTAATGCCGAGGGGACAAAACATTTTGGCAGACGTCTTGGCTACGTCAGCAGCTACCTGTAAGATTCCTTTCCGCCCTACTCGTCCCTACACTGTTGAGGTGAAATGTAGACCAACCGTTCCCGACAATATCAGGTACTGGCAAGTGTTTGGTAATGACGATCAGATCGAAGACTTTCTGCAGTGCAAAAACTATTTTGAATGTACAAATATAGATTTAGAGAACGAAGATGAAAATGTAAATAGTTCTGATTTTGAATTTGATAGTGTAAATACAGTAGATTCAAGAGAATTAGGTGATGACGAAATGGACACTGAGGTTTTACAGTTGAAAAGTAATGTTTTTCCTAGAGGTCTTGTTCCTTTAGAAGACTTGTTTGACTGTAACGATGTAGCCAAAAAACCAAAAATAGAAGCCCATGGACAAGAGGTAGAAGACTGTAATATAGGAACTGAAGAGAAACCTAGGATGGCCAAACTATCTAAATCATTACCCCCAGAGCAAAAACTCAAATACATTGAGATGTTCAAAGAATATTCGGATGTCTTTGCATGGGGCTATGAAGATTTGAAGTCCTATGATACCAATATCATACAACACAGGATTCCAATTAATGAAGACCAGAAACCGTTTAGGCAGAAACTTAGGAAGATAAATCCCAAGTTGTTTCCTCTGATAGAAAAGGAAATCAAGAAAATGTACGATGCCAATATCATAGTTTCGTTGCATTTTTCGAAGTGGGTTTCTAATTTGGTTCCTACACGTAAGAAAACCGGGGAAATCAGACTCTGCATAGATTTCCGAAATCTGAATAAAGTCTCCCTGAAGGATAATTACCCATTGCCGAAAATGGACCACATCCTGCAAAGAGTGGTCAGGTCTAGTCAAATTTCTCTGCTGGATGGTTTCTCGAGTTACAATAAGGTTTTAGTTCATCCGGATGATCAAGAAAAAACCGCTTTCACCACACCATGGGGCACTTTCATGTATGTGAAAATGCCTTTTGGTCTGATGAACGCCAGAGCCACTTTCCAGAGGGCAATGGATATCGCCTTCGTGGAAGAATCAGGTAAGTTTATTGTCATCTATTTAGATGACGTAACTGTGTTTTCCCGATCTGACGATGAACACCTAAGACACCTCAGACAAGTCTTTGAGAAATGTAGGAGGTTTGGGATTTCTCTAAATCCTAAGAAGAGTCTTTTTGGGTTAGAAGAAGGCAAACTACTGGGACACATCATCTCCAAATATGGAATCAAAATAGACCCCAGCAAAATCGAGGCCATACAAAAATTAGAACACCCAAGAAACCTCAAAGAACTACAGTCGTTTATCGGAAGAATTAACTTTCTACGAAGATTCATTCCCAATCTGGCAGAACTCCTCATAAACATTACAAACATGCTTAAAAAAGATGTAAAAATAAAATGGGACTCTGAGTCCAGACATTCCTTCGAACAAGTCAAACAGGCCCTCACAGAGGCCCCTATCTTGATCAGTCCTGATTTTACTAAGGATTTTTATCTTTTTTCTTTTGCTTCCGAACATACTATAGCAGCAGTATTATTACAAAAGAACAACGAAGGGTATGAACAACCCATAGCTTTCTTTAGTAAAGCATTGAGAGACGTTGCTCTGAATTACAAGATAATGGAGAAACAGGCTTTTGCCTTGGTAAAATCCATAAAAGACTTTAGAGTCTACATTCTTCATTCACACACCATAGCATATGTTTCGAACGCTGTAGTAAAAGACATTTTGACACAGGACAACCCTGATGGAAGAAGGGGCAAATGGATTTTTTCCATTTTAGAATACGATATAGAGATTAAGCCCACGAAACTAATTAAAGGTCAAGGCCTTGCTAAATTAATGGCTGAATCAAACTTCCATGCTCTTGACATAAATTTTCTAGATGTGGCAGATGAACAGGGCGAGATGGCGGCTCCAAACGTGAGAGAGATATTTCTAAACTCTCTATCGTACACAAACCTTATTTTCGTTTTGCAAAATTTACAAGCTCCCCCTGGTTTGACTAAGACTAAAGCTAGATTTTTGAAGTTGAAAGCTTTGAAATTCTGTATTCTAGAAGGAAATTTGTATTAGAAAGATCCTGTAGGTATTTTTTTAAATTGTTTACTAAAAGATGAAGCTGATAAAGTGTTACAAGAGTTTCATGCAGGAGAATGTGGTGGCCATTTGAACTGGAAGGTCACAGCCAACAAAATACTCAGAGCTGGATTCTATTGGCCCACCCTATTCGTTGATGTACATCATAAAGTGACTGCATGTCATCAATGTCAACTGCTTGAAGGTAAAAGAAAACTTCTCCCTCTACCTCTGAAACCAATCTCAGTTGAGGCCCCTTTCCAGCAATGGGGACTCAATTTCATTGGAGAAATACACCCCCCGTCGTCAGGCCAGCACAAGTGGATTCTCACTTCCACCGATTATTTTACCAAATGGATCGAGGAAGTACCAAGAAGGTAAGCCATTGACTCTTTTATTATCAAATTTCTTGAAAATAATATTCTGTCTCGCTTTGGATGTCCTAGAAAGATTATAACTGACAATGCAGCTGCTTTTCGGTCGAAGAAGCTCATAGATTTCTGCAACAAGTATCACATTAGTTTGGGGCATTCCATAGCCTACTACCCTCAGGGGAATGGGCTGGCAGAATCTTCAAACAAAACCTTGGTAAATATTATCAAGAAAACATTGCAGGAAAACAAGAAATCATGGCACAACAAGTTGGTGTTTTCTTTGTGGGCTGACAGACTTACCACCAAAAGGTTGATTGGTATGTCACCATACCAACTGGTCTATGGTATAGAGGCAGTTTTCCCCACCTCTTTAGGAGTCCCTATCATGAAGTTGCTTCAAGAGGTACAAGCTGAGACAAATGACTCACAGAGAAGGATCAACCAGATGATCCATTTGCAACAATCTAGGGAGGACGTTTTCAACAAAACTCAGGTCATCCAAGAAAACATCAAGAAGATATTTGACAAACGAACCAAGGACGATGATTTTGAGCTAGGAGATTTGGTGTTGAGATGGGATGCCAGGAATGAGGACAAGGGAAAGCATGGAAAATTTTACAATCTGTGGACAGGGCCATACAGGATCCAAGATTTCAGGGGAAACAATGCTTTCTTGCTAAACAACGCTGATGGGTCAGATTTGCCAGGAGCACCCGTGAATGGAAAAATGATGAAACATTATGTACCACCTCAGTAGAAGATTTGAGTTTTCACTCTCCATTGTACATACCATTTTAATTTTCATTTTTCACTTGCATTTTCTGAGTGAAGAACATTAGTCAGTTCATTGAAGCCCGAAGAGAAGGCCCTAAGCTGCTGATCATTGTTTTTCCATTTTTGAGAATAAACCAATGAAGGCTACTAGGCAGAAATGTTCAAAATGACAGTAACCAGGATTCTTGGCACTTCACAAGGAAAGTACCATCCCCAGGTGGAGCCGCTGTTATCACCCTATAAGTTATAGGAATCAGCTGGTGACTGGGATATTATCTGTCTCTAGTGTTTCTGTTGACAAATGATTTTGTCATTCTGCAAATAATTTGAAAAAAAAAAAAAAAAGAGAAAAGAAAAAAGAAAAGGAGAAAAGAAAAAAGAAAAAGAAAAGAAAAAAGAAAAAGAAAAAGAGGGCATAA
>ML784936.1:72945-113097 GCA_009831015.1 Picea engelmannii
CATAAAAGAATTGAAATAAAAGCCCCATGCAATAATGGTAACTTGGTCCATACCTTTCAAGCATGGCCAAGTTCTTTTTAAATTTGATGTTGATAGGGTAGTGAATGATTTGGCTAAACAGTTTAATCTTAGCCAAAGTGTCTTGGTTAGATTAGTGAATAAATTTGGCCAGAATGTCTAATCCTGGTCAGATAGTCCTAGGGTAGAGTAATTTCTTAACCCAACAGTTTAATCTGGGTTAACTGTCATAGGAAACTAGGTTAGAACATAGGTTAGTGACACTGTTGCTTTGTTCCAATAAAACCAGTTTGATGAACAATGTTGCACCATGTTTCAAATGCCTAAAGAATAATTTAGTCGAAGTCCTTTGGTGGTGTTTATTTGAAAATGTGGGGAAAACCCATAAATTGTATTTATCCTAAGTTTTCCCAGCGCATGTGCTTTTCCGCCCCCCATTTATACTCTCTGCACATACATACGGTCTTGATCGCGGCACCCGGATCTACGATTCACAGAGCATTCCGGACCCCCCTGACCGTTCTATTTTTAACCAAGGGGGGGGGGGTCCAGAATCGGTAATAAGAATTGCACACATCTGGACGGCCCAGGGATGAGCGCTTAAATCAAAGGTCCAGATTGGATTTCGGACCCCCCCGTCCGTTCTGCCTTTAATGGAGGGGGGGGGGTCCGGAATGAGTAATAAAGGGCGCGCTAAGATCTGCGACCAGGAAACGGGCGCGCAGATCAACGGTCTAAACTAGTTTTCGGACCCCCTTGGATGATCTGCTTTTAACCGAAGGGGGGGGGTCCGAAATGTTTATCTCCCTCTGGCGGGCCCCTTGTCATATGTGGCATAAGGCTATTGGTCCCAAAGTCCCATCACCATATGCTATCTGACAACCCCCGTCACTCATGGACGTCATCTTCCACTGATTCCACTTGTTCCCGAGTTATGTCCCATCCCATAACTGATGTCAGTCCCTGCTATCAGTCCCCTACCCTTTTCACTCATGACCAACCCCTTATTGTGACTTTTACCTCCAATCCCTAGCCTCCATGTCACCCATCCGTATATTTCATCCACCGTCACCTGCCATCTCACCCACAAGTGGCCCGTTGTCCATTTATTACTGGATAACCTATCCATTATCCAGCTGACCTGTCTTCCGCGCCCAACTGACCCCATTTTTTAAATAAAATTACCGTTTTTCCCTACTTTTGCGGTTCACTCATCGCACCAGAGAAACTCATAGCTTGCTCCTCCATTACATCCCGTCGCCTTCATCCACAGTCAGTCGACCCCACTAACTTCGTGTTTATTGCAGGTACTGTTGGAGAGATGGTGCCAAACCCAAGACAAGTAGAAGGAGAGGAGAATCATTTTCTCCCGCCTCCTGTCAACCTGGAAAAAATCCCACTTGTCGACAAAGACAGATTGATCGTGGATACCAAGTGTGATTTCGATTTTTCATACCTCCAGTCATGGCTTAGGGAGGTTTTTCTGGACCAGAGCGATGAAATTGGACTCTAAGAGTCCAATTTACCCCTGTACCTTT
The DNA here is from genome assembly GCA_009831015.1 of Picea engelmannii. Taxonomy (NCBI): domain Eukaryota; kingdom Viridiplantae; phylum Streptophyta; class Pinopsida; order Pinales; family Pinaceae; genus Picea; species Picea engelmannii. The sequence continues at coordinate 74,502 of ML784936.1, forward strand.
TTCCCCAGATCCACCATTTTCCTGAGTTCGCACTTAAATGCCAAGCTCACTATATTCCCGAATAGAGAGTCGTCATATCCTCATCCGGAGACACCCTATTCCTCATCACTCCCAAAGACATAGACCAGATGATGAAAATTCCCCGTGCAGACTCTGCGACTCCTTTCAACCTGGAAATCCTCACAGAGTTGTATCAGAAGATGAATTTTCCCCAGAGAGCTCAAATATTCGAGCTTTTCCTTCCCACCTTCACTCAATTCTCTTCCACAAATGCCCCTTACCCGTCGTCCATGTTCTCCACCAAGGGAAACTAGGTCATTTCCTCCCTTTGTGCTCTGTTAGGGTACTATTCCGACCAATGGATAGATGAGCCCATTCTGGGTTTTCTATCTATTTTCTCCACTGATGAAAAACCCACCACCCAGTTTGATTTCAACACTTTCTTGGCAGAAAATATTCACAAACAGTTTGTGAATTTTGGAACGGAAGGCATGTTCAAATATTCGTCTATATTGGCATACATGTTTGTTTACTTTCAAGCAGATAAATTTAGTTTTTCCATGTAGAAGATGGACGCAGACGAAAGGCCTCAACCAGTCACAGCATGGACCTCTTTGCTGAAGCATAACTCCACAGAGTATAGCTTCAAGGATTTCATTGATTTGTTCTATCACCCGGTGGTAAGCACGTTGAGCGACAGGCCCATGCCTCGAATAAATGATGAAGTCCAGAGAATTCTGCATCTCTCAGACAACACAAAGACCGGGGATTGGTACCTGTATCAAAACCACACCGAGATCAGAGTATTCGGGTGCGACTTGGCGCCCTACAAGCTGCCCAAATATGTGTCGGTAAGAATCTTTGCTTTAGAATACATAAGGAAGATTATGAATTCAGATGATATTCATTTTGTATCATTGAAGAAAAAGCAGTAGCTTCGAATCAAGGGACAGATTGGCTCTTTCATCTGCAACATTCGAGGTGCCGGGGAAGAAGCTGACAGGATGTTGAAAGAAATGAAGTTCTTTATGAGCTTCCCATGGCACTATGATCCATGCAGGATCATTTCAGAAATGCGGGTGAAGAACAAAAAAATCTCGTACATTCATGAAGCCAAGCCCGAGATTGAAAAATTTGCCAATCAGACAGTGTGGGTGCCTGACACCTTGGTCGAAGTGGAATAGCAGGTTCCCCCGACCACTGTGCCACCAACAACCACACCACAGGTCCCTAAGGAAAAAAGGCCTCGATAGGATTCATCTCTACCTGTCACGGAGGTATCTTCTGAAGATTTCCAGTTGCACACTAAAAGGCCCAAGACAGTCTCAGTTCCTGGTCCGACTGGGGAATCAGGAACCCTGCCCACCAAAGTGACTAAGTATTTCATTCCACCCTTCGGTTCGAGCCTTCATAAGGAAATCACCCTAGTTGTGCCGAAGAAATCCACAGACTCCCCACTGGATACTCAGCCGGGAAAGACTGGGCCCAAATTGAGCATTTTCGAGAAGTACGAGCTGATTAAGAAAAAGAACCAGACCCTTACCAGTAATACTTATGCTCAGTTTCTGAAGCATACGTCAACGATGCAGCACAGGCTGTTGTTTGCATTTGACACATAAAAGGGAATGATGCACATGGCCTTCCTCCAAGTGCAGGTACCAGACCCCAAGACGATCACAGACTACAAGAGGGCCACCTTCGAATTCCAAACAAAGGACGTGCACCCAGCAGATCAGATGGATCTGCACAAGCAGACAGGGGAGATGGTATTCCATACATTGGCGCATGCTTCCGCTTCTGCAGCAAAATTATAGCTATCACTGAATAACGCTCAAACGCAACTCAAGCTGGAGAAGATTTCATCCTTCGCAAAAGACAATAGAATCAAAACTTTGGAGGATCTCATCCTCAAGATCGGCTATGACCCCAGCAACGTCGAAGATACAGAGGAGATGATAAAGAAGAAAAATGCAGACATCGACTCCTTGAGGAAACAACTGAAGCTCCCGCCCACAGAGGACTCGCAGGTGAGGGAGATAGCAGAGAAAGAAGGTGAGAAGGACGAAATGCTCAAGCTTCTCATGGAGTAGAACGCCCAGCTCAAAGAAATGGAGGCTGAGATGGAGAGATTATTAAAAGAGAAGGAGCAGATGAAGCCAATGGAAGTCATTCCATTGAGTGCCATTCCGATCTCAGGATCAAGCACAACAACAGTGACAACAGTACCATCCACAACTCCATTGACATCACAAGAGGGGACAATCGACCTCGCCAAATCCATGGAGAAGATGAACTTTCAAGAGACAGAGATCAACAGGCTTAAAAAGGAGGTTTAGAACCTCTAGGAACTCAAAACTTCCTTCCAGACCAGTCTCTCCAAGGAAAAATAGGTAACTGAGCAACTCAAGAAGGAGCTACAGCAGCTCCAAAAGCAAACAGTGGCAGGGAAGACTTTGGCTGAGGTCAAAGAGAATGTATGGACAGACATCACAAAGTCCATAAATGAGATATGGCCCATGATCCAAATTATGTTTGAGCAGAATGAGTTGGTCCAGAGGAGACAACAGGCCATTGAGAAGATCAGAGTAGAATTGGGTGATAGACCAACTCAGGCAAATGATATCATCAAATTCCTAAATTCTAAGACCAGAGAAGAGCTAGAAGAGCTGAAGATAGAAGACAAAATAGAGACCATCCTTGAGGTCAAAAGAGTTTTCACCAAGAGAGGATTAATGTTGCAATTGGAAGAAAAGGTTTAGACCATGGACCTAGGGGTACAAAGATTCTTCAGCAAGATTGAGGCACTCCAAAAGAAGGGCCTACCTGGTCTGAAAGTTATTAATGATAAACTGATAACACTTCCAGATTACAAGAAGAGATTGGCTGAAGTGTCTAAGGACAGTTCAAAGTTTGCGGGTATCAAAGGGAGCATTACTGGAAAATCATTCCTGGCAAATCATTCCTGGATGCCCTTCAGTTGGACATCAGTATCTAACACGAGATTCGATACATATTCCTCATTAAGCCCACATTCGCTAAGTATACAGAAATGGACGAAGTGTATCGGAGACTGTTCAAAGTCACTGTGCCTAGTCATCTCAGATGGGAGGAACTCTGCGATCTGCTCAATTAGCAGATGAGTTGTCCAGGTCCAGTCACCTGTTCAGTCAGATGAGATCATGCGAAGGTTTCATCAACGGTCTACCCAAAAATCCGTGTGCAGTTGCACCAAGTCATCAAGCAGTTTGATTTGTTAAATTAGTTAGGTTAAAAATAGAATTAGCACGTCCTGATCAGTTATGGCAGGAACATTTGTAATTTGAATTATAAATACTTCACCTTTCGAAGTATTGGGGGTTGTTGATTTTCACACCCTCACACTATTTGACTGTAACATTTTTGAAGAGATATGCCATTAATAAAAAGGAGGCACTTTTATAGGATTCTTGCGTGTGTTCACTGGTGATGCTTATTCTCTAAGTTGAATGTTATTCTTTCTTTGTGATCATATTGTTTTCTAAAACTAATCTTTAAGAGTAACGAATGTTGCAGGATTTATCTTGGATACCCTGTTTCTGGCTCGAAAGATTGTAGTGTTTATCTTCTGGTGTTTTCAATTAAGAAATTCTTAACTGCTTCTTAGTTGAATTTATCTTTCTCATCTTTTCTTCTGTCCATCATTTAAGCTACTAAAAGATCCAGTGAGTATATTATCTCACCCTGTGGGAGTCTTCTTTCTACGTTTCTGGTTGTATTTCATTTTTAATTAAACACATACCCCATAGCCCAATGGATGTGTAGACTATCTCAACCAATTCAAAAAACACTTTGACAACAAAACCTACCTATTCCTTTACCTAGCTTAATATCTTAAGTTGGAAACAAAACTAAATCATATAGAGAGATCCCTCTCTGAAGCTAGAAGGGATAGATCCCAACTTTAAAAGTGGTTGGATAAAGTTACCTTAGTAGATTTCTTCTTTTTCAAGCTCTAGGAAATTTACCAAGTGCTAACACCTTTTAGCAACAAGAACTTTGACCACAATTGATTTAATCAATATTTTTCATTCACATCTTCATAATTATAAGTCTTTGTAAAAATAGTTCATTTCATCATTATAGACACTCTTTTCCTTGGAGTAATCTAAAAGCACATTACTTATACAATTAGAAACACCATTACATATTTTTCAAACAAACGCATATGGATTTTCAACGCCAACAAACCCATTTCTATATCAATCCTCTTGGATTAGAATGAATTTAAATATTTTTTGTCTCAATAATGTTCTCTAAACAAATGAGACAAAAATTCATCTACATATATACATTGGGATGAATTCCATATCCCAACATCAACTATCCTCAAGAAAATTCTAAGGGATTCTTTGTAGCCCTTCGATGGCACTCCCTTTGGAAACTACCATTGTTTTCAATCCTCCTTACCAACACTCTGCAAATAAGGAGGATAACTTGGAGACAATGAGATTGAACCTATAGATTATAACCCTTATATTAATAGTTTGAAAATAGAGAGCAATGTTCGCAGTTCTTTTTGAGGGGAGAACCTCCGAGTGAGAAAAACTCCAATACAATCATAATACTTGAAAAAACATTACATAACCTTCTAGCTTTATAAATAGTTTTTTACTAGAAAAACCTATCACTTGTGGTCCCATAATTAACGAATATCGGCCACCTATTGTGCCTTATTTAAATAAGATGACCCTTTTACATTGAATAAATATTTACTAAATACCTAATATGCCTTACTCAAAGAAGGTAGTATCATACTTTAATTGACTAGCTCACAGGTATCCCAAAGTAGGGAGGTTAGGGTAGGGCCCTAACATGCCATCCCCCTTCAAACGTAGCATTTTTATCAAGTCTAGAGGTGTGGAAACTATCATAAAATTTCTATTGGTTTCGAGGTGGCATCTTCAAGCTACAAATCCTTCCACTATATCAATGATTCTCAAATAGTGTGCTAGTGTAGTCAATGCTCTATGTTGGCCACTATTTCCTTTAGATATAACCAAATTAAACCTTCTTCATCCAGTTTGAGATGGTTGATTTGAACTCTTCAATTCATAACCATGATCTTTATCAAGAAAGACATGTGAAAGATTGGGTTGATCTTGGAGTGGGAAGGAAGAGACAATCTGTACGAAACTTTCCCAGTGCATAGAAGGATCTGATAAGGTCTATACAACTTTGGTGCTATCTTTTGGTGGCCTATTGTATTCGAGAGAGGTCTACTTATGTAACTACATATGAAGAAAATACAATTCATTGCTTCACAAGAACGCTTAGAGAGACGATGATTCACATTTTTCTTAATTCTAATTGAGCTAGTACCAGATTGTAGAGAATGGATGATTTGGTGTTAAGTGTGCAATATGCTTCCTAAAACTTGGATGTTTCTGGTAAGTATTAAGGTAAGTATGAAGCCACCGAGGGAGCATTTTAGACAGAAAAATTCATATGTCAACATTTTGTTAGTGTCATGTTAAGTGGTAGTGTACCATCATTCGACAAGGGGTAGCCACTAAACCCACTGGTGTCGTCACTTCGATGCAAAACATCACAAAGAAGTTTCTAGGTACTTGTTTTTTTAACAAAAATGATAGTATTTTGTATTAAAAAAAGGTTGTGGCTAAGTTGGTCAACATAATAACAAAAAAGGGATGTCATCTCTTAAAATAAAATTAGCATAACCATCAAGAAATACATGTTTGGTGCAAAAAGTTTATATCATCATTCATAGAGAATCTCAAAAAGTTTCTACTAGTATAAACTCTAAAAAAGACACCTAAAACAAGAATTGTTATGCATAACATAAGAAAACCTGATATTAATAAATGACATGCTTTTTGTGCCTCATCTTGACCATTATTAGTAGGACATGATTATTGATTTCCCAAGTCCACGTCTTTAAGAATTTGATGGAATGTTTCCTTTTCCTGTTCTTCATTTAGGACAAAATTCTTTGGCATTCTAAAATTAGAAACAATAGACTGAGAGCCCTTATTAAGATTGTAGACCATATTCCTTAGCATTGAACATTCTACCTCTAAGTCTTGAATTTTCCTTGTTTTTTGTAGGAGGGTATCCATAATCACTTCATTTTGATAAATGCACTACTGCTCATTTTAATGGACCTTAGTTGTCACCCACAATATGGACATCCTATTTCTATTGATGAAATATTCATGCTTGCAAAAAAATCTATGCATTTCCTAAATTTTCATATGACAATTTCCATGGCTCTTAGGGTAATCCATAACCCAAAGCTCCCACAAAATCCCAAATAGAGTATACAAAAAAAATTGAGGGAGAAATAATAGAATACCTAAGAAGAAACCTTGATGTTTTCAAACATAAAGAGGTGAACAAATCCTTTCTAGGATCAACAAAGAGACAAACCTAGAGCATTCTCTAACTACCAGTCGAGGTCCACTCTAAAGATAGCTAATATTTCCCAACATCCTCATTCATTACCTATAATTGGTATTTCAAAACAAATCATATAAGAAGACTATCTAAAATTAAGAGGGTGGGATACCCAATCCCCATACTACTAGTGCTCTAAAACAAGACCCCGAAGCTAGAGGAAACATAGCTCTATTGCAAAAGCCAATTCGAAACCACAATATTCTTCCCCATAATAATTTGAACAACAAATGAATAAACTAATAGTGCTATATCAATAATTATTACATGAAAATCCAACTAAACCATAGATGACAACCGCAAAAGAACCTCACCAGTCTTTGCTTCAATTCCTTCCTCATAACCATAATGTCACCTTCCTCCTACGTTAAGATTCCCATGGTTTCAAAATGATTGCAATGAGTTAAGAGTGGCATGTGTGGGAATGACATGAGGATTATGTACATTACATCCCACCTCCAACTACATACTCTACACCTACTTTGGTGAATTGACATATGTGTCCTAAATTCCTTGGAATATGGAAGCATGCAAATAATGACATAATTCATTCTCCAAGGGGATAGCTTGGAAGAAAATTTCCCCTCTTTTTCTTAGGATGCTTTCACTTAGTGTTGAGACCATGTTAGTGGGGTTGTTCAATTGTTGATTTAGGTCCCCCCAAAAATGAAAAAGACTTGATATCCTCAAACTGTAGAACCTCCTTTTTGAGACTATCTATAAGACAATCCAACTTACTATCTGTTGAGATTGTCTAGTTTCTCATTAGACTAATAATTATGGATAAGTCCCTAATGGCTATCAAATTATTCACACTAGATGTGTTTATAGATGTTAATCCCTGGAGGAGTGCATAAGTTTCTTTGCATGGTTGTTTGTGGTAGTCCCAAGACCCCATTCATAATTAAATTTGTGTTTCCCCTTGGAATAAAGGATCCCCCACCACACTTGCCACCTCTAGGTTTCCTCTTGATGCACCATCAAAGAAGAAGATATATTTTGTTGGTTTTTTTTAACACCCATTGAATTCTTCATCTTTAATTCTTATCTACTAGTTAGAATGATGAGAGGAATGAAAGAGAATTGACATTGAATGAGAATATCCTCCCATTAGAATGTCTGCTAGCCAATTTTTCTCCTCACAATCAAGCAACTACACCATATGGAATTTCAATCCCCAAACTTTGATGGATTTTGACATTATACCCTATTATTTTGCAGTCGTTACCTTGGGATTCGATAATTCCTATTGAAATATAGCTTTGTTATGATCCAACCAAACTTTGCAACAAACAATTTTTGGCATTGCTTGCTAGGCCCTCTTAAAAACTAGTTTATTTGTGAAAGAACCCTTGTAACGTTTGTTCCATAAAGTGAATATATCTCTCCATGAATTTGGGACTCTCATCCCATGATTGATCTCTGTAAAAGAAAAACATCAAACATAATTGGTATAAATGCAATAAAGAAAGACATGACATTCATTTTCATCCTCTAAATGACAAAAAAAACATCGCAAGGGCCCTTGAATCCCCCATTTTTTGAAGATTCTCTATAGTTAGCAGCTTGCCATGAACGATTACCCAATATAAGGTGTTGATATTGGGTAGACCATCACTTTTCCAAAAATGCTTCCATGTACTAGATCATTAAGGGAGAGGTAAAGAGATGATCTGGGCTTGATAGCCCAATCTATTAGTGTAATTCAATTGACCCTGGCCTCTAATATTAGATATCGAGAGGTTGAATGGAGCACAATCTTTGAGAGATGATAGAAGATTTGGGACCAAAGGGGCCACATTGGATGGAGGAAAAAATAATGACCAACCAATCCATTGATTTCCATCTTTAGGGAAGGACAATATGTTAAAAAAAGTGTTAAGGCATTGGATTCCAATCTAGACTCTCAAAGGAACAAGTTAATGATTGTGGTCAATTAGAGGATTCTCCATAATGTTATCCCTCCAAATATTGATCATTTTACCATTGCTCAGGACCCAAGTAAGCTTGGATTGAGATAAGGGTACCACAACTCTAATTAATTTCCAAATACATGACCCCTTCTAGCTATCTAGTGGATTGTCCAAACAATTCTTCTTATTTCATTGAAAGTATTTTTTAAGGAGGGCTTTCTTCCACCATTCCAACTTGACATACATTAATCTACAAAGGATATTTTCTACCAAATCAATATTCATAATTACAAGATCTTTGATCCAAGTCTGCCTTGATCTTTGGACAATCTAATGATGTTCCAATTTACCAAATGAAAATTTTTATGGTTTGATTTTCCCCCTTGCCATAGGAATTTAAAAGTTTTTCTCACAACTTTCTGCATAATTTCGATGGTAGATAACATTATTGAGCATTGGTAAATGGAAAGTGATGACATCACATATTTTATGAGGATGATCCTATCTATTGGGTTCAACCAATGTGACCCCCATTGCTAACGTTTATTCTTGATCTTGTTGATAATGCCTTGCCAAAGTTTATCAAAGGGATTACTAAGAGAGATTAACATTCCAAGGTATTTATAAGTGGAACAAGACTCCAAATAAGGGAAATTTATAATTATGGAAATAGAATGAATAATTTTTGGGCTAATGTTCCAACCATAAATTTGACTTTGAATGTTGGTTGTGGAGCCTGATTATCTTCCTGATTCACAGGTCTTTGTTTTCAACCATGTTTATACCCCATGAAGATTGTACACCCTGGAAGATGGTACACCCCTCCACACAGGGGGGTTGCTGGGGGGATTTCCCCCCATACGGGGTTCGGGGGGCTCATCCCCCAGGCTAGGGGGTCCAGGGGCCAATGGGGGTTCAAGGGCAAATCCCCCGAAGGAAAAATTGCCTTGTAAATTATTGCAATTTCGTAGTCAATCTGGACCGTTCATTATAAGGTCACATATATGATAGTAGAAGTTATTTTAGAGTTTGTTTCCCTATAAGGAAACCTTCTTTTATGAGAGAATTTCATTGCGGCTATGTATGTGTGTGATTATTGTATTTCGAGAGAGGATAATATGAGAGAAATAAGAGTCAGATACAATGGGTCTGTTGTAGGTTGTATCCCTTCATTTTGTTGGATAATAAAAAGGAAGGACCTGACATGTAATACCCCAAGACCGAGCCTCAGTTGAATTGTAAATATGTTTTATAGGCTAGTGAGCCAAGTGATTATAAGCTAGGAGGATTATGTGATGGTTAGGCTGAAGAGCCTAGATGCTAAAGGCCAGTGAGCCTAATTTTGTATAAGTAAACACTCATATCATTAAAATAATACATCGTTGCATGTAGAACGACCACGATAAAAGAGTATGGGGGACTAAACTCCACTAGGAAGGGAAAGGGATGGGCTAAGAGCCTAGAAAATGGGCTAAGCTAGAGGGCTTAACTCTAAGGGAATATTATTTTATTATTCCTAAAATACTAAGGCAAGGATAAATCTCATATTATCCTAAGTTCTTCTGGGAAGTGGATTGATCTACACGTGTAGAGGAACGAATTCCTAGAGGGCCATGTGTCAATCAGGGCACATGAAAATATATGTGGGGAAATTAGTATGTTTTCCCATATTTTCCCATTCACAAGCGCACTCACTCAACATTCATGGGACTGACCATTCTCCCCAATCACCTTGGAATTTTTCATGATTCACCAATTTTCCATCGTTTCACGCTGGGACCTCCATCGTTAGACCTCTGCAACCCAAAAGTTGTACATAATACCTCCCTGTCACGGGTAGCATACTCACATTGTACTCAAGCCAGTATTGTACCATACCCAAGCTAATATTGTTCCTTAACTGATTCATGTTGCTTCCATCATCTGTTCCATACTCGTTTTCGGTTGCTCCCTTCACTTGAGCCTCTATTTGGTTGACTAGAGAGATGGATTGAAGAAGCGGGTTGTCAGGCCTGTGGGATTGAAGAGGCAGGTTGTCAAGCCTGTGAGAAACTCTCTATGGGTGAGAGAATTGTTGGGAATTGATTTCCTGAGGGAGCCCAACTGTGGCTATAGTGCTTTGAGAATTCTTGTCTGGCCTTTTGTTGAAAACTTGTAAGGGAAGTGGGGTAGTCGAAGGACTGTTGAGAAGAGAAGGGGCACACTTCCTGGGGTGGGACATGCATGTGGTGAATGAGAGGCTATAGGTTGTTAGTTTGAGTTGGTCCTAGAAACAAGATCCTTCCTATTGTCTAATTTGTCTCAGCCTAGCCTAGGGATCCCTTTACCTGGGTGGATTTTATTCCCAGCTTAGGGGTGACCCACTGCTGAGAGTGATGAGCATCGTGGTCTAAGGCTGGAAGGATCATTGAAGGTTTGCACATAGTTGGTGGAATTTTATAAAAATATAAGTATCAATTATGTCTTCATTTGCATGCCATGCATTTATACATGTCATTATATTTACGGGTATTACTTGTGTATGTTGCATGTATATGTTTACTGTTGTTTCCACATGAATCTGTGTATTAGCATAATGTAGTTGTTTGTTTAAGGCTATCTATATACAACTGAAATTATTGTGAGTTTTAAAGTGGCATGATCCAGTCTTGGTAGGTTGGGTATGTTACGATGTATTAAGTGTTGCAAGAGTTTAAGTGTGGCATAACCCAACAGGTTTAAGGCTATGTGTGTTACGATCTGGTATCAAAACTCCAGTTTTCAACACTGAGCCTGGATTGGGCCATGTAAGTGGAAATTGAAGCAAAAGTTTTATAGTGAATTGTTGTAGAAATGGACAAAATTTGAGTTTCAGAATGTCCATGAGTGCCAAGAGGGCATTGAGAGCACACCTTAACTGTATTGGAAAGATCAGGAGGTGTAGCAATTCGAGAAACCACAATGTTCATAGGATCTATTCAGAAGGGGACCAAATCCTTCACAGTCGTCAGATCTGGGAAATGAGCACGGTGGTTAAACCCTCTAGTCCTTCAGACTTCGTTGCTTCAGAAATTTTTAAGACTTTGAAAAAAGGAGGAAAAATCCCTGAAGCTCCAAAGTCTCGGAGTGAACCCACACCATAGAGCATTTGGGATAAGGTGGGTTGTTGGATCCCCCAAGTGGTTTGAGAGTTCGAAACTCTGGGGAACTCTGAATGTGGTTGTGTGGAGTGGATTTTTCCCCGAAGTCCTGAAGTCTGGAACCAATCCGGACCATCCATTAACAGAGACACGTGTTCGTAGATTAATAAGTGTTTGAAAGTTCGGCATTCGACGGTTCAATGGTTGTATGGTGATCTACACCAAAATCTTCTGAATCTCGAATCCCCAAAGCACCAGAGTCCCGAAACTTCGGAGAAGAACAGTTCAAAGACTTAGCTACTGCGACGTTCAGAAGAAATCTGGAGTTGTGTTGAGGAAATATCTGAAGTCCTGAAGTCCTGAAGTGCCAGAGTGACATGGCATGATGACGTCACCTAGAGTGATGCTGACCTATTTGGGAGTTTGAAATTTTGGAGTTTGGGTGTTTTGGTGTGAGATCCTCTGAAGTCTCAAAGTCCCGAAGTCCTAGAGCGCCAGAGTGACGTGACATGTTGATGTCACCTAGGGTGACGTGGACCCATTCTAAGCATGCCACATGTCATCTTGTTTCATAATTTTCCTAGACCTTTTGGACCAATTAGAACTTGACATGTGTCACCCATAGATTGGGCCACGTGTCATCTCTATATTTGTGACACGTAGCACCCCCATAGTGCATGAATGTTGATAAGACTCTGGAAGTTCAGAGATTCGACATTCGGGGAAAATGTTATGTTGTATTGTGAAATCCTCCGAAGCCTAGAGTTATGAAGTCATGGAGCACCAGAGTGACATGGCCTGTTGATGTCACATAGGGTGAGGTGGACCTACTTATGCATGCCACGTGTCAACTTGATACGTGCCTCTTACAAAATTTTTGTGCCAATTGCAACTTGACACATGTCACCCGTCAGATTGGGCCACATGTTAGCTCCTTATTTCTACCACGTAGCACCCTCTGGTGCGTGATCACTGATGAAACTCCAGGAGTTCACCAATTTGATGTTCGGGGGAATGTGAGTATGTTGATGCAAGAACCTCCAAAGCGCAAAGCTCCTGAGAGATTCTCCAGGAATTCGCTAGTTTGACGTTCAGAGGGAACGATGTGTGGAGTAGGAGAAACTTTCGAAGCCTGAATTTCCGAAGCTCTGAAATAGCGAAGCCTCGAAGCCTGAATTTTTGAAGCTCTGAAGCAATGGAGCCCCAAAGCCCCGAAGATGTATGATGCAAGAGTTTGCCAATTTGATGTTCGGGAGAAATAAGGCATGAGGTAGTATGAGCCTCCGAAGCCTGAAGTTCTGAAGCTTTGAAGTCCCGAAGCTATGGAAAAAAAAACCTTTTAGTTAAGCTCTTGGTCATAGCCCATGGTCACATGAGATTGGGGGTTGAAGAAAAAGGGCTAGTGCCCGAAAATTATTTTCTTTTAAGGACAATTTTTTTTCAAATATCCATAATTTTCAGCTCAAGACTCAGAATTGAGAAAGGGAGAAGTCGTTGAAAATATCTTGGATAATAGAACATAATTGTTCACCTAGAAAATTGACTTGAATAGTCAATTTCTCATAAAATCAGAAGAAAGAAGTCTGATATATTATTAAACCAGAATGGTTCATATTTTCCTGAAATTGTTGAAACAGTTAGTCTGACAAAGTTCTATTCGCTGCACATTTTGCAGAGTTAACAACAACTAGATTAGATCAGGATCAACACAGAGTGCAGAGGAATGGAATATACAGAGGGGGATTATATCTAGGAAGATGAGATCAGAGGGATGGATGCCCATATGGGTATTGAAGGAACAAACTCCAATGGACATGGAGAAGGAAAGTATGATAACATGAATATGGTAGAGACCATTACAAATTTGCAGAATGATGTCCAAAGTCATAAAGATGGTAATGAAAGGATTATGAAATCCAAGGAGAGACATGAGGACTTCAACATGAATTTAATGCAAAGAGTAGACATAATTGAAAATAAATTGGATAAGGATAATGGCTCAAGAAAATCAGGAAGTCATAGGTCTCCTGAGGAGAAAGGAAGATCAAGGAGTGTTAGTAGACATCACCATCACTCCCTAAGGAATTCCAATAAGAGAGCACATAGTAGCTCCAATTCATACCCTGTCAGGAAGCATAAGAAGAGGTTTGGGGTGGATGAATTGTGAGGAGAAATGAATAAAATCAAACCTCCTACATTTGATGGTGAGCACAAGAATGATGAAGATGCACAGACATGGTTGTTATGCATGAGAAAATATTTTCAATTGAATAATTACTCTTCACATGTAGGAGGAAGAATTTCTATCTATCAGCTCAAGGGAAAGGCATCCATGTGGTGGGATCATCTTGTGCAGGTGCAACACATTAAATAGAAAAATGTTACTTGGAAGGAATTCAAGAAGTATTTTGAAAAGAAATACTTGACTAAGATATATTATGACAAGAAAATGAAGGAGTTCTTTGAACTCAAGTTAGGGAGTATGACCATTGATGAATATGAAAGAAGGTTTTTAGAACTGTTAAAGTATGTCTCCTTCATCAAGGATGAGACAATTAATATTTAGAGGTATTTGAGTGGGATGCCATCATTCATCAATGACAAGATACAATATGATGATCCCAAAACATTGGAAGAGACCATAAGGTGAGGTAAATGCCTATATTATCATAATAAAGGAAAGCCAACTTCCCAAAAATCTTTGGAAGACAAGAAGAAGTTCAAGATGGAACAAAGGAAGAAGGGGAATAAGCCACCATTATTCATAAATAGTCCTCAGGGACAACCAACTTATAGAGAGCCCGGAATGATTGAGACAGGTGGGCATAGGCCAAGGCAACCACCTATTCAATGTTGGGATTGTAAAGGAGATCATATGTATATAGATTGTTGTAACATCCCAAAAAATAAATTATTTTTAAAGTCTGAAATTTCGTAGGAAATTATTTCTGTTTTTGGTAAATTCGAAATTGGAATTTTTTTGCCATTTATGGCAATTCCGAATTCCTAATTTAGTTAATTGTAATTAATGATTATGACTGTTGGGAAGATATCTGATTTGACCCAACTAACTCCTTGACTATGACACTTGTATGAAACAAAATATTTTATATTTATTGCTGATGGACAAATGGAACAACCAGGTTAAAATCAGCTAACCATGACTCCATGAGTGGAGAACATGTTGGAACTACCTTAGGGATGATTATTACAAGTGGAAAATCAGGGATTTAGAAAGCTGCAAAAATTCCCAAGGGGAAAAAGACCTAGGCACTTTTTCTTTTGGATATATAGCATATGGGAGGAGGCAGGACGCTGCCTAGTATGCTGGGCGAAAGGAATTTATCTCTTGCTCTTATTAACACTACTTGTTGAGTGTGAGGCAACGAGAAATTTGTTGAAACTAAAAGGCTATTGCTGAGGAGGAGTTTTGAGTTCTCCCTCATGGATTCATAGTCAAGCTAGGGGGTGAACATGACAAGTGATTTGGTTGCCCTGTTCTAAGGTTGGGAGGAACGTGGTTGTTCCATTTGTTGTTTGACAATTTGTCCAGATATGTCTATCTTGTCCTTCTCTGTTTACATGTCATTGTGAATTATTGGCTGGTAGGATTTCATCTGTTTAAATATGAATGAGGTACTCTGTTATTAAATTCTAAAGGAATGTAGTGATAAGTAGGATAGACTCTCACAGTTTAACTACAACTATTGAGTAAACTCTACTAAGTAGTTTGAATGGGATGAAAATTGGATGGGAAATATACCAGGAACTGTACCTGTAATTAATAGAATTCTACTTTATTATTTATGTTAGAAATTTCTGCCAGTTCAGTGCATCATGTATATCTGACTATTCTGTTTAGTAATCATTATCCTGGAAGTAAACCTAATATTTACGAACATTACACACCTATACTACATATATACATCTCTGTGAGTTATCTTTTGATTTTGAATGAATTACCCTATCACATTTAAACTACTGTTGCAAATGATTACACTATCACATTTAAACTACTGTTGCAAGAGATAACCATACGACTTACAAGACTCACTTCAAAAGACTACACTATGTATATCAATAGGTGTTAATGATAAAATGGAGGACGATTAAGTCTAACTGATCATATATTAATTTCTATAAATAGTACATGAAAACGAACCAAATCTGTCAACGCAAACGAAGTCCTAGAACAAAATGATAGAGGAGCGAAGGCCCGATGAATTTAAAAAAAAAAAAAAGATTCTGGAACTCTTTAATGGATTTACACATATTCTGATAAGTTCAAAATTTCATAGCTTTGCTAACAAATAATAAATCGTTCCAACCTCTGTATAAGTAAGGTATCAATGAAATAAAAGAAAGAAAATAGCTCTGTTGGCCACAACGAAGTTTTCTAGAAAATAAAACAATATGGGAGCAAGTTAAATGTATTGAAAGACATGCTGTCTGGAGTCATCTAAATTATAGGTATATACATATTCGGTAGTAGTCGAGATTCACTATCCATCCAGAATTCTAAGTATAACATAGCCAATATATCGAAACAAGGAATTGACCGATTTAGTTTTATCCACTAAAATCGACTATACAATCTATGAATGATGGCGAAATTCTTGTTCATTACACCTTAATATTTTCTTTTATACAGAGGCAAGGGTTCGACCCTTAGGGATTTTTATTTAATTTGAAGACATAGTTAAACCAACAACCATAGCAATCTGGTACTTCTACCCACAATAACTGCATGCTAATCTATTCATGCAATAGAACCTGTAAGTATTGTTTAAGCACTACTTTTAGAACCCGAGTACCTTCTGTACAGGGTGCAACTCCAAATCAGGAGACTGCAGGCACCAACAGTCCTACGAGAAAACAAGGAAAATAATGAGTCAAATAATTTAACAAAATTTCAAATAAAGAATTAGATTAAAATTCAAGACAAATTCAATGCTTTAGAAATATCATATCTATGATTCCCAAGATAACTTAACTTGCGGTCTAGGTCTATCATGCCATCTGCGTGGTTGAGGAAGACATCCACAGATTGGAAGGAAGAAGTGGGTTGATGTCGATATGATGGGTACCCTTGCAAAAACCAGGGGTCCCATCATTAGATCGCTATAAACAATTTGTTAACAGTGATTACCAGAAAGAAATACAAGGAACTATTAAAATCGAAATGATTAAAATATACAAAGATTATACACTATCAAAATTATACAAAATTGCAGAACCATTACAACCATGAGACTTCACCCTTTACACTATAGTAAAAATATGTGTTGATGACCGATGATAATAGACAATGAGATTCAACAAGGATTTAGGGTGCCTGAAAAAACCCCACCGTCTTCCTTCTTATAAAGATGAGATGAAAATCCTTTTATGTTTTCCTAACAACCAGGTGTCTCTGGATGAGTATAGGGTAAATCCTCTTAGAAAATTCTTTTAAATACTCTGAAGATTAATAATGCATAGTGAAACATCACTGTATTTAGACGCGTTGAGCCACAGTTAGGGAAAACCATGTATAAATCTCTATTCTATACAAATAATAAAGGAAAACCTACATCACCTTACAACAAGGAATTGCGGTTGAAAACCCAGAATGCCAAGACTCCTTATGGTGAGGTCGGGAGGTGAAATATAAAGGTTCGAGAAATGAAATGTGACCTATTCCTACAGAAAATACTGTAGGATGTCGAACCTTAGAAAAATGTCCATTACACATTGGAGAATCGAATCCTCCCTCGACAAAGAACCCTCGTAAAATAGTTATAACACAAGGTTATAAATTTTGTCAATGACATTTTCCCACAGAAACTTTCTAAGATGAAAACAATTAGGGTTCAAGAAAATAATTCTCCGGCTACATATCAGATGGAGGCGAGGAAAACTATGAAATGACATAACCTGGTTTCAATCGACTCTACCTCTAATGCAATAGTCTTTTATCCTACATAAAAGCCTTTACAGAACAGATAATAAGTCTTTCCAAAACATCAATGCCCCGGAGGACACAAACATAATCTATGTATCATTACCAGATGGTGTAATCACCTAGGAAAAAGAATGAATAACCATTATAGAAGAATTATTACCTTGCAAAGATTTTGACCAGTGTTCTTTGAATGCTCCTTTCATCGATGCGAGTCCTAGTTTCACAATGGCTGGTCACTGCACCAGGCCAAAGAGTAATAGAGTTCGTTTAACAATGTTTTGCTTAAACACAGGAATGGGAATTTACAAAAACAAACAATGGAAAAACCTCTAATGAGCCTAAAAATGGAGACGAGTAAAGACCTGTGCCGAGGCCATGTGATCTATGTGAGGTGGCGAGAGTGTAGTGGGCACGAATGTCGAGCACTAGCCCAAGGAGTACGCCATAGGTTTCCTTGTTTAATGTTGTAGGTAGAGTCATTAAATCTTGACAGTACGCTCTGTGCCACCCTACTTATCTCTTAGTTATGGATAAGAGCAAGTGCAGACTAGTTAGGTTTAGAACACACACCCTTTTGTTTCGTCTGGTTATGTTTTAACTCTTACCTGTAAGCCTAGTAAACACATGGATGTTGTTAGTTAACATGTAGTCGATTGAACAATAACCATGACCCTTTGCGCTAGTCACTTTTGCCTGAATTTTAATACTTGTATAAACAACCACAATGATAATAACAATGATCAGGACTCTTCAGGAGTATCAAGGGTGATGGATATTATGCTATGTGATTTGCGCAAATAGGAAAGGAGTCCTATAGTTTTACCAACACCATGTACACTAGAATGAAGACTAAAGGAACATAAACCTTAAGTAGCAGCTTTCACCCCCGCTCTTATGGAGGGTAGAGTTAACACTGTCACACTAGATATGTGCACCTAATTATACAAAATCTTTCATCCATGACAAGAAGTGGAAAGACCAAGCTATGGATGCCACGGGGTAGTGAAACCTTTTTGTCATGAAGTTTATGGTTGTTAGAAGGTTTCCTCTTTTAAAATCATTGATAAATTATAGTGACCTTATAAAAATAATATATATATATATATATATATATATCGTAAAATATGGGAAACATTACAATTGTCCTCATAGAAGTGAAAAAGTGCGAGTTGTTCACAATGTATAGCAAGCTGAAATAGTGGAGGACATGGGAGCAAATGTACCCAGGATCTATGCATCCCTGGACAACAAGCAAGAAAATTTTCAATCACACATGATTGAAGTGGAACATATGATCAACAACCAAACCATTGCAATTTTAATTGATCCAGGACCTAGTCATAGTTATATAGATCCTAAGATGGTGGAAATATTTCATTTTCCAAGAAGCAAGCATGGAAAATCTTGGTTGGTTCAGTTGACTACCGGAGACAAAAGAAAATTTATTGAGATGGTTAAGTCATGTCTAGTGGGAATGAATGGATTGAGCACCAGGGTAGATTTGAACATCTTGTCTTTAGGTTACTATGATTGTCTAAATGGTATGGATTGGTTGGACCAACATCATGTTATCTTATACTATTATAATAAATAATTTACTTGTTGGGATGAGGAAGGAAACCTAAGGACAATGCAGGGATTTCCCAGGGCAGTAATTGTCAGAGAAATCTCAGCAATGCAGCTGAAGAAATGTTATAGAAAGGGATGTCAAATATTTGCATCTCATATGGAAGAGACACCTAAGGATAATGTGTTAAATATTGAAGATTATGCAGTCCTAAAGGATTTTGAGGATGTATTTAAGGAAATACCAGGACTACCCCCTAAAAGAGATATTGATTTCTCTATAAATCTGATGCCTGGAGCAACTCCAATATCCAAGACTCCTTACAGAATGAGTACCCCAGAATTAAAGGAGTTGCAAATGAAACTTGAAGAGATTCTGAAGAAGGGGTATATACACCCAAGTGTGTCACCTTGGGGTGCCCCAGTTTTATTTTTAAAAAATAAAGATGGAACATTAAGACTTTGTATTGACTTCAGGCAGTTGAACAAAGTAAGTGTAAAGAAAAAGTATCCTTTCCCAAGGATCAATGACCTCTTTGATCAATTGAAGCATACAAAAATATTCTCAAAGATTGATCTCAGATCAAGTTATCATCATGTAATAATTAAGGATGAAGACATCAACAAGGCTGCTTTCAAAACAAGGTATGGACATTATGAATTCACAATGGTTCCATTTGGGTTATCAAATGCACCAATTGTCGTCATGTGTTTAATGAATGGTATTTTTAGAGATTACATAGATAGGTTTGTCATTGTATTTTTGGATGACATTCTTATATACTCCAAGTCGGAAGAGCATGACCAACACTTGAGTATGGTATTACAAGTGTTAAGAGAGAATCAATTGTATGCCAAATTGAGAAAGTGCTCATTTTATTAGAACCAAATTCATTATTTGGGGCATATCATATCTGAGGAAGGGATAACAGTGGATCCTGAAAATATTGAGGCCATTAAAGGGTGGTCAACACCTAAGAATGTGACAGAATTCAGATCCTTCATGGGCCTTGTAGGATACTACAAAATATTTATTGTAGGATTCTAAAAAATTGCACACCTAATCACTTCCTTAAAAAATAAAGGAGTGAAGTTTCAGTGGACGGTAGATTGTGAAAAGAGATTCCAAAACTTGAAACAATTATTAACCAGTGCTCCAATTCTAAGGTTTTTTGATCCAAATGAATATTTCATGGTATGCACAAATGCGTGAAAAGAAGGACTTGGTGGAGTCCTCAGTCAAAATGGGTATGTGGTATGTTATGAAACAAGGAAGTTGAAGGAGGACGAAAGGCATTATGCCACTCATGATTTGGAGTTGGTAGCCATAGTACATGCCTTGAAGAAGTGAAGGCACTAGCTCATGGGAAAAAGGTTTGAGTTAAGGATAGACCATCATGGTCTGAAATATTTATTCGGACAACCAAATCTAAATGCCATGCATATCAGGTGGTTCGATTGTCTCAGTGAATATGACTTTGATATAAAGAATATCAAAGGGAAAGAGAACAAAGTGGTTGATGCAGTCAACAGAAGAGTGCATGAGTTGCATGCTACAACCATTAGCATGTACCATTTTGATTTGAAAAACAAAATCTTGGGGGATGCAAAATCAGATTTGCAATACATGGAATTAGTGGAAAAAGTACAACAAGGTATTTTGAAACATAAAATTGAGGACTACAAGCTGGGAAATGATGAAATTCTCAGGTATAGAAGCATAATTTATGTACCAAATTCTCAAGAATTGAAAATTCTTATATTGAGTGAAATGCATAACGTACCTTATGCTGGACACCTAGGATATCAGAAAATAATTGTAGCTGTCAAGAGCCAATATTATTGGCCAAGAATGAAGAGAGAAATTGCTGAGTACATTGCCAAATGTTTGGAGTGTTAAAAGTTCAAGGTTGAGCATATACACCCAACTAGGTTGTTGCATCCATTACCCATTCTTGAGTGGAAATGGGAAGTAGTAACAATGGAATTCATCACCAAACTTCCCAGAACAAGCAAGCATCATGATTCAATCATGGTAGTGGTGGACAAGATTACCAAAGTTGCCCATTTCATTCCAGTGAAGCTCACTCACAAGGAAACTAACGTTGTTGATATTTATACAAGGGAAATTTCTCAATTGCATGGTATACCTAAGAAAATTGTGTCTGACAAAGATCCAAAATTTACATCAAATTTCTGGAAAGGATTATTTAAAGGATTTGTAACAAATTTGAATTTTAGCTCAACTTATCATCCAAAATCTGATGGGAAAACAGAGAGGGTGAGTCAAGTGATTGAGGATATGTTGAGGATGTATGTGATGGATAAACCATCACAATGGGAAGACTATCTACACTTGGTAGATTTTTATTACAACAATGGGTACCAAGCATCTCTAAAGATGAGTCCATTTGAGGCACTTTATGGTAGAAGGTGCAACATAGAGGTAAGTTGGGACAACCCAACAGACGGAGCAATGGCTAGGCCAGAGTTGCTCATGGAAATGTAAGAGTAGATGTAAGAGATAAAGAAAAATTTAAAGGATGCTCAAGATATGAAGAAAATCTATGTTGATAAGAGCATAACTCACAGAGAATTTAAAGTGGGTGATCATGTATTCTTGAAAGTGAAGGCCAAAAAACTTTCCCTGAAGTTGGGAAATTGTTCAAAGTTGGAAGCTCGTTATTGTGGGTCATTTGAAATCCTAGAGAGGATTGGGAATGTAGCTTATATGCTTTCATTTCCTACATCAATGTCTATTCATAATGTATTCCATGTATCGTTTCTCAAAAAGTATATAATTGATTCTAATCATGTTATTGATTGGAATGAGATTCAGGTGGAGCAAGAAGGCACTTTTCAAGTGCATCCGGTGTGCATACTGGACCAAAAGATCAAGCAGCTTTAGAATCAATCCATAGAGATAGTAAAGGTCCAATGGACCTGGTACGTTCCTAAGGATGCAACTTGGGAGAACGAGGATGCTATGTGCATAGAATACCCACATCATTTTGAATATTTTTGAAAATATTGGTGTTAAAGGTATATATGTATTGCACTGAGGATAGTGAAAACATAAGGGTAGGGGATTGTAATACCCCAGGACTGAGTCCCAATTGAATTGTAAATATGTTTTATAGGCTAGTGATCCAAGTGATTATAAGCTATGAGACTTATGTGATGATTAGGTCGAAGATCCTAGATGCTAAAGTCCAGTGAGCCTAATTATGTATATGTAAAACTCATATAATTAATATAATACATTGATGTGTGTAGCCTGACCATGATAAAAGAGTATGGGGGACTAAACTCCACTAGGAAGGGAAAGGGAGGGGCTAAGAGCCTAGAAAATGGGCTAAGCTAGAGGGCTTAACTCTAAGGGAATATTATTTTATTATTCCTAAAATACATAGGCAAGGATAAATCTCATATTATCCTAAGTTCTTATGGGAAATGGAATCATCTACAAGTGGAGAGGAACAAATTCATGGAGGGCCATGTGTCAATCATGGCTCATGCAAATATATGTGGGGAAATTAGTCTGTTTTCCCATATTTTTCCATTCATGAGCACACTCACTCAACATTCACAGGACCGACCATTCTCCCTAGTCACCTTGACATTTTTCACGATTCACCATTCTACTATCCTTTCATGATGAGACCTCCATCGTTCGAATTTTGCAACCCAAAAGATGTACGCAGTACCTACATGTCATGGGTAGCATACCTGTACTGTGCTCGAGCAAGTGTTGTACCATACCCAAGCTGATATTATTCCTTAACTGATTCATGTTGCTGCCATCATCTATGCCATACCCATTTTCTATTGCTTCCTTCACTTGAGCCTCTATCTGGTTGACTAGAGAGATGGATTGAATAAGCGGGTTTTCAGGCCCATGGGACTAAAGAGGCATGTTCTTAGGTGTGTGAGAAAATCTCTCCAAGTGAGAGAATTGATGGGAATTGATTTCCCGAGGGAGCCCAGTTGCATCTATAGTGCTTTGATAATTCTTGTATGGCATGTTGTTGAAGCCCTATAAGGGAAATGGGGTAGTCAAAGGACTATTGATCAGATAAGGGGCACACTTCCTAGGGTAGAACATGCATGTGGGGAATGAGAGACTGTAGGCCGTTAGTTTGAGTAGGATCCTTGAAATGATATCCTTCCTGTTGTCTGATTTGTCTTAGCCTAGCCTATGAATCCCTTTACCTGGGTGGAGTTTAGTCCCAGCTCGGGTGTGACCCACAGTTGAGAGTGATGAGCATTGTGGTCTAAGGCTGGGAGGATCGTGGAAGGTCTGCATGCAGTTGGTGGACTTCTATAAAAAGATAAGTATCAATTATGTGTTCATTTGCATGCTGTGCATTTATACATGTATTTATATTTATGGGTATTACATGTGTATGCTGCATGTATATGTTTACTGTTATTTCCACATGAATCTGTGTATTATCGTAATGTAGTTGTTTTTTTAAAGTTATCTAGATACAACTGAAATTATTGTAAGTTTTTAAGTGGCGTGATCCAGTCTGGGTAGGCTGGGTATGTTACAATGTATTAAGTTCTGCAAGATTTTAAGTGTGGCATAGCCTAGCAGGTTTAAGGTTGGGTGTGTTGCATGGAAATTTCTCTGGTGGACGTAGCCCACACTGGGTGAACCACATATATCTGTGTATCTATTGCATTGTGTATATTCTGTGTTTTATTTCCTCATTTGTTTTAATTTATTGCTTCGTGATCACGTTTTTCTAACAACTGATATTAGAGTGAAAGGTAACTCACAGAAAAAGAGGGTTCCTGGTTCGAGTGGGAGCAATGGTGGAATATAGAAAGTTTAGGGTTGAAAAATTTAACAGCCAAAACTACCAGTTATGGAAGATGCAGGTGGAATATTATTTATATCAGAAGGATCTATTCCAACCATTGGGTGGAATAACAAAGAAATCGACAGTCATGAAGGACGAAGAATGGGATGTTCTTGATTGAAAGACACTATGAATGATATAGGTGAGCTTGACAGTGTCGATGGAGTTCAATATTTCAAAAAAAAATAAAACGAAGAGCTGATGGATGCATTGGCTAAACTGTATGAAAAACCCTCGACGCCAAATAAGGTATTTCTAATGAAGATATTACTTAATATGAATATGTCAGAAGATGGGTCTATTGCATATCAAATTTAATATGGTTACTAATCATCTAAGTTCTGTAAAATTGGACTTTGATGATGAGGCCAGGGCTCTTTTAATCTTGTGCTCATTGCTAGAAATATGGAATGACTTGTTCATGGTTGTAAGTAACTATGTCTCTGGTTCAAACACTCTAAAATTTGATAATGTTGTTGGTGTTATCCTTAGCGAGGAAATGTGATGGAAAAGCACAGGTGAGACATTAGGTAATGAGTTGACTGTGGATAATAGGGGAAGAAAAAAGGATAGAGGAAAGGGCTTCGAGAACTGTGGGAATTCTAGGAAGGAAATATCCAAATCCAGACTGGGAAAGATAGAGTGCTAGAATTGTGGGAAGAATGGACATCCGAAGAAAGACTGCATAGCTCCAAATAAACAAAGAGATGGACAACAAGAGAAAAATCAAGAAACAAATGTAACAAGTGATGTGTTACAAGATGCTTTGATTCTTTCTGTAGATAATATTTCTGATTCGTGGGTAGTAGATTCAGGGTCTTCATTTCATGCCACACCCCATAGGAAACATTTTCTAGATTACGTTCAAGGTGATTTTGGACAGGTTCATTTGGGTGATGATGCATGATGCAAAATTGTTGGAATGGGTAAGGTACAAATAAAGAAAAAGAATGGAAACCAATGGTCGTTGAAAGAGATTAGACATGTTCTAGATCTAAGGAAAAATCTAATTTCAACAGGAGAGTTGGCAAGTGAAGGTTGCATATCTATATTTATAGATAAGGTGTGGAATGCCACCAAAGGATCATTGGTGATAAAAAAGGAGAGAAGGTAGGTACATTTTATTTGTGTACTGGTAATACTAACTCTTCTATCTCTTTATCTTCTATGGGAGTGGATACAAGACTGTGGCATCATAGGATTGGACACATGATTGAGAAGGGGATGCAAATATTTCACAAAAGAATTTTTTTGCCAGATATTAAACAAATTGATTTGGATTTGTTTGAGCACTGTGTTTATGGAAAATAGAAAAGAGTTAGATTTCTCATAGTTGGAAAATAAAAGAAGAGTGAAAGGTTAGATCTTGTGCATACATATGTATGGGGCCCAGATCAGGTATCATCTCTTGGTGGTTCTCATTATTATGCTATTTTTATTGATGATGAAACTAGAAAAAATTAGGTTTATTGAATTCGAAAAAAATCTAATGTTTTTGATACCTATAAGAAATGGAAAGATTTGGTTGAGAATGAGACAAGAAAAAGGTTGAAGTGTCTCATATCAGACAATGGAGGTGAATACTATGACAAGGTGTTTGATGATTATTTTTCATACCATGGGATTCATAGAGAGAAGACAGTTCCAGGAACACCAAAAGAAAATGGTGTGTCAAAAAGGATGAACATGACCATCATGGAGCGTGCAAGGAGTATGAGATTGCATGCAGGGTTTCCCTTATAGTTTTGGGCAGATATTGTAGATAATATTGTTTACATGATAAACAAAGGAATTCCAATCTCTTTGGATGGTAGAATTCCAGAGGAGGCATGAACAGGTAAAAAGGTAAACTATTCATTTTTGAATACTTTCGGTTGTGACGCATTTGTCCATATTGATAAAGAAAATAGAATAAAGCTTGAGGAAAAATCCAAGAAGTTTACCTTTATTGGATATGGTGTTAATGATTTTGGTTATCTTTTATGGGATTATGAAAATCAAAAAATCAATAGGAGTAGAGATGTCATATTCAATGAGAAGGTCATATACAAAGATCAGTTGCATGGAAAGAAGCAAGAAAAAGAAAAACCAGAATACACAGTGCTTGATGAGATCATTGAGAAATAAATTCCAAAGGTACCAAAAATCAAAATGTATAACAACAGGGGAAACATGTACCTAAAACGCCTGCAAGTGCTGTTAGAAGAACTACTAGGTTAAGTAGACTCCCTAAATGATACTCTCCTTCATTATATTATTTATTGTTGATTGATTCTAGTGAACCAGAAAGTTATGAAGAGGCAATGCATGTAGAAACTAAAAAGAAGTGGGAGCAAGGCATGAAAGAGGAAATGGATTCCTTGGTAAACAACCAGACTTGGGACTTGGTTCAGTCGCCTACAAGAAAAAGATCATTGCAGAATAAATGGGTTTATAGGTTGAAGAAAGAAGATGGAGGAAAAAAGCAGTACAAGGATAGACTTGTTGTAAATGGGTTTGCACAAAAGGAAGGTATAGATTTTGATGAAATATTTTCTCCTGTTGTTAAAATGACTTCAATTAGGACTATTTTAAGTCTTGTGGCAGTAGAAGATTTGCATATTGAATAGTTAGATGTAAACACAACTTTTCTCCATGGGGATTTGGATGAAGAAATTTATACACAACAACCATAGGGGTACGAGGTCAAAGGGAAGGAAAATTTGGTATGCAGGTTGAAAAAGAGCTTGTATGGCCTAAAGAAATTTTGAAGGCAGTGGTATTTGATGTTTGACAAGTTTATGAAAGAACAAGGTTATAGTAGATGTCATTCTGATCACTGTGTTTATTTTAAAAGGATAGAAAATGGAAGCTATATTATCTTGTTATTGTTTGTAGATGACATGCTTGTTGCAGGGTCTAATATGAAATATATAAATGTGCTAAAGAATAAATTATCTAATTCATTTGCGATGAAGGATTTGGGTGCTGGAAAGAAAATCCTTGGTATGAGAATAACAAGAGACAAGAAAAATTGTAAATTGACATTGTCTCAGGCTGAGTACATATAGAAGGCGTTGGAGTGGTTTAGAATGCATAATGCAAAACCAGTTAGTACACCTTTGGCCAACCATTTCAAATTAACTAAGGAAATGTGTCGCAAGACATATGAGGAGATAGAATACATATCCAGGGCCCCTTATTCATCAACAATTGGCAGCTTGATGTATGCGACAGTTTGCACAAGACCAGATATTGCACATGCAGTGGGAGTTGTGAGTAGGTATATGAACAATCCATGTAAAGAACATTGGGAGGCAGTAAAGTGGATTCTCAAGTATTTGAGAGGTACTTCTACTCATGCATTATGTTTTGGAGGTTCAGACATTGTTCTACATGGATATATTGATTCATATATGGAAGGTGATAAGGATAGTAGGAGCAACACCACATGGTATTTTTTTAGTGTAGGTGTAACAACAGTAAGTTGGATTTCAAAAATACAAAAGGTTTTTGCACTTTCAAAAATAGAAGCAGAGTATGTTGTTGCTATAGAGGCTAGTAAAGAAATGATTTGTTTATAGAGGTTTATGGAGGAATTGGGAAAGAAGCAGGAGAATAACAGGTTGTACTATGACAGTGAGAGTGCCATTCATACTACAAATAAATCAAACTTCCATTCAAATACTAATCATATGCAGCTCAAGTACCATTTCATATGATCCATCTTGGAAGATGGACATTTAAAGTTGGAAAAGATACATACTAGCCAGAATTCTGTAGACATGTTAACAAAGGGAGTAAGCATGGAGAAACTAAGTCTCTTCTCAGTTTCAGTTGGTATTCAAGCATTAAGGTGGAGATGATAAATTTTCCAGGTCTAAGAAGGATCATAGTCCAGTAGATACATCAACGTTGGAGTTGTTGTGATTAGTCTCCGAGTGGGAGATTGTTGGTTGTGGATCCTGATTATCTTCCTGATTCATAGGTATTTTTTTTAGCTGTGTTTATACCCCATGAAGGATGTACACCCCTCCACATGAGAGGGTCACAGGGGGGATTCCCCCCCTTACAGGGTTTGGGGGCCAACAGAGGTTAGGGGGCAAAGCCTCCGAAGGAAAAATTGCCTTGTAAAATATTGTAATTTTGTAGTCAAACTGGATGGTTCATTATAAGGTCATAGATATGATGGTAGAAGTTATTTTATGGTTTTTTTTCCCTAGAAGGCAACCCTCTTTTACGAGGGAATTGTATTTCTGTTGTGTATGTGTGTGATTATTGTATTATGAGAGAGGATACTGTGAGAGAAAGAATAGGATGTTACAGCGAGTGTGTTGTAGGTTGTGTCCCTTCATTTTGTTGGATAATAAAAAGGAAGGACCTGAAAATTTCTCTAGTGGACGTATCCCACACTGGGTGAACCATGTATATCTGTGTCTCTATTGTTTTGTGTATCTTATGTGTTCTATTTCCACATTTGTTTTATTTTATTTCTCCACGATCCCGTTTTTCTAACATTTACCACTATTAACCTCGCCTCTTGAAGCATTGAGAAAATGTTCAAGAACATATTTGAATTGCTCAACAATTACTGTCGAGGTCCTTCTCAAAAAAATAGTATCATTTGAAAATTTTGAATGGTTCATTCTTTTAACACCTTTGATCAAATTGATTCCATGAAGGTTAATAGAAACCCTTTCATCTTCGAACTTTCTACTTAATAAATCAACCATTAATCCTCTACTACTTTTGAAAAATTCAGCGGGCCTCCCATTAATTAAGGGTGATGTTAAAGGGGCCTAGTTGACTAAGCCAAAGATTCAACTATTGTAGCTAGATAGTGGAATATGACGCTCAATCGACTAGGTACTCGGGTCGATCTGCCACTTGACTAGGTCGACAATGAAGGTAGTTATGATAGTTGCAAATACCTTCTACTGATTGTAAATGTTTAAATATGCATGAATCTATGATGTAAGAAGATATTGTTATTGATAATATTATACAAAAACTTGTTGTTGGTTGCACCACTACTTTTTTTTTCTCTTCCTCTTTCTATGTATGCATGTTTGTATATTACTATGTTGTATATTATGGTTGCGTGACTAACTACTAGTAACTAGTTATTGTGTAATCCGTTAGATTAACACATTGGTTCCATTGTTGGTAGTACATGATATGCAATTGCATATTAGTTGTGTGCATGCATAGATGTTAAGAGTTGTGGAGATCCATGAGAGGTGGCAAAGAAATTGAGAACTATTTAAAAAATATGCCACATGGATTCAACTAACATTTGTAGAAGAAAGGGTGCAATTTTTCATGGAGACTCACAAAACAATCCTAGAAGCTATCCTCGAGGAAATAAATAAATTAATTGACAGGGTTTGTGAATGAATAATTGAAAAAACGATGAAGAATTATTGCCAAATCTAATGAACAAAGGTTGAACTCATATTTATGAATGGATTGAGCAAATTGCTACAAATTTCTATGAAGAGAAAACGATTGAAGAGTGAAGCTAATTAGACGACTTGAAGAGAAGATTCTATGATGATCTACATGAAAATTTTGTTTGTATGGTGCCAACCTTGCTACATAAGTTTCTTATTGACAAAGGAATTGGTCACACTGTTGAAGCACAACCTCCTTTGCATACACCAATTAATACCAACTAGAAGAAGAGACAAAAGGAGTAGGAGTATTTCCCATGAAAGTGAATATGACTATAAGAATCACCCTCTTCAACCAAGAGTAAACTCAGGGTTGATGATGGGGGGGTACCCTCTTATTATATGCCTTAAAAAGAAAGCCTAGTCAGCTTGCATTTAAAAAAACCTTAGAATATATTGCAAGCATGCCAAGTAAAGGGAGGAGATAATCATCAACCAAAATAGAGAGAGTATACAATCGATGAAGAAACCAAGGAGAGAATTGAAAGAAGGATGCAACATTATAAACCTATGATCGAAGTCAATACATAATAAGATTTCATAATTTAAAGTTTTTATTTAGAAGAAATCAATAAAAAACTATATTAACCATAGAAAATATTATACTCTTTCATAGAGAAAATATTATATTAGTATAATTACTATAGAAATTATCATTTACATTTAACTATTGTCTTTCGATTTTATAAATGTTCGCACATCATCTGTACCTTTTGAGCAACAAGAACTTTGACCAAAATTGATTTAAACAATATTTTTTATTCACATCTTCATAATTATAATTCTTTGTAATAATAGTTCCTTTCATCATTATAGACAATATTTTCCTTGGAGTAATCTAAAATCCCTAACAATTAGAAACACCTTT
The DNA here is from genome assembly GCA_009831015.1 of Picea engelmannii. Classification (NCBI taxonomy): domain Eukaryota; kingdom Viridiplantae; phylum Streptophyta; class Pinopsida; order Pinales; family Pinaceae; genus Picea; species Picea engelmannii. Next base: position 104,665 of record ML784936.1, read on the forward strand.
ACAATTTTTTCACACAATTTCTAAAGGTTTGAGGTACACATATGGATTTTCAACACCATCAAACTCATTTCTATATCAATCTCCTTGAATTAGAATGAATTTAAATTTGTCTCAATAATGTTCTCTAAATAAAACGAGACAAAAAATTATCTACATATATACATTGGGATGAAGTCCATTGCCCAACATCAAATGTTTTAAAGAAAATTCTAAGGGATTCTTTGTATCCCTTCAAAGACACTTCCTTTGGAAATTACCATTTTTTTGAATCCTCCTTATCAACACTTTGGAAATAAGGAGGATAATTTGGAGACTATGAGATTGAACCTATCGAATATAACCCTTGTATTGATAATTTGAAAAGAGAGAGAAATTTTCACAATCCTATTTGAGGGGGAAACCTCCAAGTGAGAAAGCTCCAATACAATCATAATACTTTACAAAACATCCCATAACCTTATAGCTCTATAATTAGTTTATTACTAGCAAAACCCTTATCACTTGTGGTCCCATCATTAATGAGTACCAACCACCTACTGGTCCGTGGTCCTTATTTAATTAAAATGAACCTTAAAGATTGAATAATTATCCATTAACTACCTAATAGACCTTATTCAAAGAACATGGCCTCATACATTAATTGACTATCTCTTAGGTACCCCAAAGTCAGGAGGTTAGGGTAGAATCCTAATGTGCCCTCCCCATTCAAATGTAGCATTTTTCTCAAGGATAAAGGTGTGGAAACTACTGTAAAATTGTTATTGGTTCCTAGGTAGCATATTTAAGCTACAAATCCTTCCACTATATCATGACTTCTCAAATAGTGGGATAGCCTTGTCAATGCTCTATAGTGGCCACTATTTCCTTTAGCTGATCTAACCAAATGGAACCTTCTTCATCCAATTTGGAATGGTTGATTTTAACTCAAAAATTCATCACCATGATCTTCTTCAAACAAGACATGTGAAAGACCGGGTTGATCTTGGAGTGGGCATGAAGAGTGAATTTGTAGGCAACTTGTCCAATGCATAGAAGGATTTGATAAGGTCCATAGAACTTTGGTGCTAGCTTTTTATGGCCTATTGTATTTGAGAAAGGTCTACTTGTAGGGATAGAGATGAAGAAACACCAAATCTGTTTCTTCAAAAGAACACTCACAAAGATAATGATTCACCTATTTCTTCATTCTATTTTGAGCTAGCAATAGATTGTAGAGAATGGACAATCCACTGTTAAGTGGGTAATCTGCTTCATGAACCTTGGATGTGCTTGGGAAATATGAAGAAAATGAGGGAGGATTTTTTCCATAGACAACTTCATATGTCAACATTTTTTTAGTGCTATGATAAGTGGTAGTGTACCACCATTCTTCAAGGGGTAGCCACTAAACCCATTAGTGTCTTCACTTGAATGCAAAACATCACAAACAAGAGTCTAGGTACTTGTTTTATTTAACAAACAAAGATATTATTTTTTATTAAAAATAGGTTGCAGTTGAGCTGGTCAGTGTAATAATACAAAAAAAGTATTGTCTCTTAAAATAAAAATCATCATAACCATCAAGCAAAACATGTTTGGTGTAGAAAAGTTTATATCAGCCTTCGTAAAGAATCTCAATAAGTTTCTATTGGTATAAAATCTAAAAGGACACATAAAATAAGAATTGTTCTATATAGCATAATAAAACCTAACACTAATAAAAGACATGCTTGTCCTATGCCTCATCTTAACCATTATTAGTAGGCCATGATTCTTGATTTTCCAAGTCCATGTCTTTAAGCATTTGATGGATTTTTTCCTCTTCCTTTGGTTCATTTGGGACATAATTCATTGGCATTCTTAAATTAGAAGTAATATATTGAGAGCCCTTATTAAGATTGTAGACCATATTCCTCAACATTGAACATTCTGCTTCCAAGGCCTGGATTTTCCTTTTTTGTTGCGGGAGGGTATCCATAATCACTGCATTTTGAGAAATGCACTAGTGCTCATTTTCATGGACCTTAATTGTTACCAAGAATATGGACATCCTGTTTCTATTGTGAACTCTTCATGCTTGTACAAAACTCTTTGGTTTTCTTGAATTTCCCTATAAAATTACCATGGCTCATGGGATAATCCATAACCCAAACTCCCACAAAATCCCCAACATAGTATAAATTTTTTTTAAGGACAGATCAATAACATAACACCCAAGAAGAAAACCAAATGAATGTAGATAGTGATTATAATTGAGTGGCATCTCCGTAATTTCAGTGTTTACATGAATGTTATAATACAAGTTCAATGATTAAATGCCCTTTTTTATTTTTCATAATTGTTTTCTTAATCCTATGTATGAGGATATTCAGATGCAGATAGTGAGTGTAGTTGAGTGGCATCTCTATAATTTGATTGTGTACATGAATGTTATAATACAAGTTCAATGATTAAATTCCCTGTGAAATTGTTAGATCCCTTGTAAAATTGTGAAATCGTTGTTCCAATTGTGAAATTGTTATTTGAGTTTAATGAGTAAAAGTCTAAACGTTTTACATTTTTATTTTATTTTTTCCCTTAATTATTATTGGGATTTGGTTATGTAATTGTTGGTGAAATGACTATTTTCCATTGCTTAAATTGTATTTTTGAATGAATAATTCGAATGTACATCTTGAAAAATCTCTATAGCACTAGGATTATGCAATCTCAACAACTGAAGCCTGTAATTCCAACAACCCTTTAAAAAAATATCTAGAACATTAGGATTGTGCAATCTTAATTAAAACACAAAATTATGAACAAGAGGATCACACACTTCAAGTGGCACAGTGCTTACCAATCAAACTTAATTCACCGGGAGAATTCCATTACATTTATAGATTAAAAGATCAAAAATAGGATTAGATCAAACTCATAAGATATTGGATCTCAAACCACTCACAAAATGAATCTAGACTCTCATAAAACAAACTCACGAACAAATCTCTAAAAACATTCACAATTATTCTAGAAGTTTCGAAATTATTCTAACATCCCCCTTTAATGGAGAAATGGATTTTATCCAACACCTAACTTGCTTCTAAAATCTTCAAACTTGAGTTTACCAAGAGGTTTGGTAAATATATCATCCACATTATCATTTGTATTACAAAAAATCAAACCAATTTCTTTTGATTCAATCTTCTCTCTCGCAAAGTGGTGTCGTAGCTCGATGTGTTTTGATCTTGCATGATATATTGGATTATGTTCCAATTTGATAACACTTTGTTTGTCACAATTGATGCATGTTGGACCATTTTTCTCCTCTTCAACATCTGCAAGAATTCTTCGCAACCAAACAACTTCACAGGTAGCACTGGTCAAGGATTTATACTCAGATTTTGTTGACGACAAAGAAACAATTGGTTGTTTCTTTCTACTCCACAACACAACCCCTAATCCTATATGAAATGCATAGCTTGAGGTAGATCTTCTGTCATCAGGATTTCCTACCCAATCTAAATAAGAAAAACCTGTCATTTTAACATCAGATTCATCAGTATACATAATACCAAAATTTATTGTTCCTTTCAAGTATCAGAGGACTTTCTTTGCATCTTTCTAGTGACTTTCAAAAGTCTTAGCCATGAAATGACTAAGGATGTTGATTGAGTATGCAATGTATGGTCTAGTAGTGGTGAGGTAGTTCAAACTTCCCACTAACGAACAATATAAAGTGCCATCTGCCTATTTAGTTCCATCATCACTGTGTAACTTTGCATTCTGTTCTAAGGGAGTTGGCATTGCTTTGCATTCAGTCATATTGAACTTTATAAGAATTTCTTTTGTATATTTACTTTGAGTGATTAATGTCTTACTAGACTCTCTCCAAACCTCAAGTCCTAAACAATAATGCAATTCACCGAGGTCTTTCATCTCAAATTCTTGAAACATCTAACCTTTAATCTCATCAATTAACTTGTGTGCACTTCCTGTAATAATGAGATCATTCACATATAAAGATATTAAAGAAACATTTCCTTCTTCATCTTTCTCAACATACAGATTAGGATCACTTTTGCTTTTCACAAAACCATTATGATAAAAGAAGGTATCTATATTTACATACCATGATCTCGGTGCTTGTTTCAAACCATATAGGGCTTTCCTTAACTTGCAGATTAGATGCTCCTGTCCCTGTTTGACAAAACCTTCAGGTTGAACCAAATAAACCTCTTCTTTCAAATCACCATTCAGAAAAGAAGATTTGACATCTAACTGATGTATTGTCCATTTATGTGTTGTAGCTAAGGCAATCAATACTATAATTGTATTCAATTTAGCTACTGGTGCAAAAGTATCATCGTAATCAATTCCCTCCTTTTGTGAATATCCTTTTGCAACTAATCCTTCCTTATATTTGTCAATACTACCATCTGCTTTAAATTTAGATTTACACAACCATTTGCTTCCAATAGGTACTTTGTTTTCAGGCAGGGATGATTTTAAGGATGGAAATTTATTTTTAAATGTAGAAACCTTGGCGAATATTATTAATCCTTCATATGTCATCTATAAATGTTTGGCGATATTTTAAAAAAAAATTCAAATTTATATGTATTTCATATAGTTTTTATAAACTTTTGGCGATTTTTAAGGTAAAATAATTTTATCTTGTAGAATTTGGGCAAATGATTTTTAAAATAGCGAATCTTGTTTTTGGAAAAACCATGGAAAATTAGCCCATGAGCGAAATTTAGCCCCTAAAATCATCCTTGTTTTCAGGTAATTCTACTAATTCCCATGTGTGATTTTTCTTAAGAGAGTCGTATTCTTCATTCATTGCATGTCTCCACTCTTCATGTTCTTTAGCTTGTTCATAGTTTACAGATTCTACAACATTCATTACATGGGACATCAATGCACAATATATGTATCTTATAGGTGGTTGTGTTTGTCGTGATGACCTCCTTGGTCCTCCATTGCTTTCATATCTTCTCCTGCTCTGTCGTGACTCTTCTCCACTTGATGTATCATGGCTACTTGAAGTGTCCATACTTCTTTCATTATGTTCTTGAACCTGTACCTATTTGTGCTCATGTTTAACCATTGCATCTATTTTGATATTATCATTATTATCATTAGAAATATGCCAAGCATCAACATCATTTATTATATCACCTCTATCTGCATTCTCATGAAACACCACATCTCTACTTGCAAAAAAATTATGTGAACTGGGATCAAACAATTTATATGTTTTTTGATCAGTACAATACCCAATAAAAACACACTTGATTGATTTTGCATCAAGTTTTCTTCTCTCATCCTTAGGAATATGTGCAAAGGAAATGGATCCACACACTCTTAAATGACCGACATCAGGTTTATAACCACGAAAAACCTTAAAAGGAGTTTGGAAATCTAATTTCTTAGTTGGACTTTGATTCTTTAAATAAACAATAGTATTAATAGCTTCTGCCCAAAAACCATTATAAATGTTTTTACCTTGAAGCATACTGCGAGCACACCTCACCAATGTTTTGTTCCTTCTCTCAGCGACACGATTTTGCTGAGGTGTATGAGGTACTATAAATTTTTGTTGGATCCGATTAAATTTACAATAACTTTTAAATGTTCCTGATGTATATTAACCACCCTGATCAGATCTGAGAATTTTAATACATTTTCCTGTCTGTTTTTCAGCCATTGTTCTGAATTCTTTAAAATACTCAAATACATCACTTTTTCTTCTTCTGAAATAGACCCAAGTATACCTAGATCTATCATCAACAAAAATAAAAAAGTATGAAACACCACCAAGTGACCTAGTTTGCATAGGTCTGCATACATCAGTATGAATTAATTCAAGTATATCAGTTTGTTTTTTCGTTGTATGTATGGGAAACTCCTCTCTATGCTTCTTACCAAGTTGACATGCTTCACATTGAAAATTAGCATTCTTCATAACAAGAAGACCTTCTACCATTGTTTTTCTTTGCAATAACACCAAATCATTGTAATTGAGGTGCCCATACATGTGGTTCCATAACTCTTTTGTTGAGATGGTTGTGTATGCCAATGCAACATGACGGTTCATTATCACATCCAACTTATACAATCCACCAACTCCGGTACCTGTGGAAAAAATCTTGCAGTGTTCCTGGACATCTTTTAAAACACACCTTAACTTACCAAATTCCACTTTTAAATTATTATCAGTGATAGTTGAAACATACATTAAATTCTTTTTAATACCAGGAATATACATCACATCATGAATCTATCTCAATTGTCCATTAGGTAAGTTCACACTTATTATTCCATAGCCCTGAACTTTATGTGATTTGTTATCTCCTAAATAAATGTGTGTGCCATCAATGTTCTCATAATATTCATCATACCATTCTTTATGACATGAGATATGATGTTTGTGCCATCAATGTTCTCATAATATTCATCATACCATTCTTTATGACATGAGATATGGTGTTTGTGCCATCAATGTTCTCATAATATTCATCATACCATTCTTTATGACATGAGATATGGGCTAATGCACCAGAATCTATGAACCATGCATTCTCATCATTAGTTTCAGCAGACAATGCAGCTTTAGAAATACACAACTTAAGATTTTTAAATCCATCAATGATTGAAGTGTTTTTATGTACAAAATTTCCATTATGCATCTATATATTTGATTGGACTCATGATTCCTTCTTCTATAACAATCTTTAGCAAGATGTTCGGGTTTTCCACAATATTCACATTCAATATTTCTCTTAACATAAGAATTAGGATGTGCCATACCTTTCTTCTTTGTTTGAAACCTGCCTCTGTTCTTGTCCCATGGTTTACCTCTATATGATCTTTTAACTTTTGCAATCAATGCCAAATCTAAGCCACTTGAGTCTAGATCATAATTCATCATTCTCTCTTCCTCTTGAAGAAGAATTCCAGCCAATTCATAAAAAATAAGGGGTGCTTGTCTAGCAGAGAGTGTTGAAATAAAGATTTTATAATCTTGCACTAAACCTTTCAAAGTGATAGTTACTAAATCACTACTAGAAACCTTTTCACCAATATTAACCGACTTATCATTTAAATCTTTAATTCAGGATATTAAATTACTTATGCTTTCATTGGCTTCCATTTTGATAGATAAAAGCTTAATTTTTAAGAATAAAATTATGTTTGCATTAGAGGTTTCTTACAAACCTTTAAGAACATTCCACTTTTCTTTAAAAGTCTTATTGTCTCTTATATGAGGAATGATGTTATTCTTTACAGACATTCCCAAAGACACTTTAGCCTTCATTTCTAACTTTTCCCAGTCTAGAATTGAGGCCCAACCATTGTGGGCTTGGGCTCATCTCCTTTCACAATCGTCCACAGATTATATGCTTAACCACCTTTATCAACTTAAATTTCCCGTTAACATAATTTTCCCCATCAAGTTTGGTAGATTCATTCAAGTACAAATCAGCAAAAGGATTTGACATACTTCAGAATTAAGAAATTCTGGAAACGAAGATTAATACCTTGAATGTTAATGCCGGCAACAATTTTAGGACACGGCTCCCCACAGATCTTCAAACAAGAAGCTAATGATATTTAGCTTCCCAAGGCACGACGGCTTCTCAATCGGGCAGTCAAAGTTTATGGTGGCAGCCCTTCACACAGGTCGACTCCTCCAAGCTGGCTACAAATTTTGGGATCTTTATGACCAACAACCAGAGCAAAGGTTGGGCAGTGGATCTTTAGACTACTTTGTTTAACACTCTTAATAGGTAAGATTTAGGATTTATGTGGAATTGTGACTTTAACTCTCTTAATAACTAAGATTTAGCAGCTTATGTATGTGTGTTGTTCAAAGTGATTTAGCTATAGGATAATTAATGAGTTAGTTATTTTAATAGATGAAGTCTTTTAATAGTATTCTGAAATAATGATAAAAAGTTTCAGTTTTTTTTAAGTAGGAAAAAGTAGGACTCTGAAACGGTGATAAGGAATTTCAGTTTTTTAAAGTAGGAATAAGTTCAAAAAATGTTCTTTAAAAAATGTTCTTTAACAGTAATAAAATATCTCATCTTTTTTATGAAAAAGTTTTAAAATAAAATATTTCTTTTTTCTTTTATGATAATGTTCAAAAATAGAATGTTTAAAATCAAAATGTTTAAATTTATTTATTTTATTACTTTTTATCATTTTTTTTAAATGTATAACTAAATTCAATACCCTAAAATTTTTATTACAATTTTAATAACTAAAATCTTCAATTTCAACCATTCTTATAAATTTCTGAGTAAATTTTGGATGATAAAACTGGTTAAAATATATCTATATATATAAATTAGACTAATTATTTTTGGAACTACCCAATTTTCACGCCACCTCACCCAACAGGGCAAACCACGACCTAAACATGCCACGAAGTAGGCCATAGCATGATGTAACATATTTGTTCAT
>ML784936.1:119164-178226 GCA_009831015.1 Picea engelmannii
TATTTAATTTTAAATGGGTATCTTATTTTTCTATTTTTATCTTCTTTATCTCTAATCAAATTTGATGGGAGATGTTGGTGATATGGTAGTTCAAATTATTTTTAATACTAAATATGTGATTTTAAATGATTATCTTATTTTTCAGTCTGTATTTTTTTTTTCCGTGGTCAAAGTCAAGTTTGATAGGAGATATTGATGATATGATAGTTAAGTTCAAATTTGTGGTATCTTAATAGTCACTTTTACTTTCTCTATCTCCATATCAAGTTTAACCAAACAACCATTCCTCTTTATTGAGAACAAATTTTTATTTAGTTAACTATATAATTAATTTATCAATACTTTTAGTGATCATTATGTACTCTTAAATAGTTGCCATATATTTTCACATTTGTATTTTTTATCCCCTAGTGAATTTTGATGGGAGATATTGGTGATATCATAGTTAAGTTTGAATTTGTGGTCTTTTAGTAATCATTTCCTTTTTTACCAATGTCAAATTTAAAAAGAGATATTGATGACATGGTAAATTATTATAATTTATTCTAGATAATTATATTCCATATTGTAGTTAAGAAGTCTATATTTTCTTTACCAATTTAAATAAAAAAATTGTGATTTTTTTTTATATCAAAGTGTAATATTGATTTTTCATTCATAGTTGTTTCTTTGCTTTATGATATTTAAAATATTGTAATGTATTCTTTATTTTATAATATTTTTAAAATAAATATTAAAAAATAGTTGCCATATATTTTCACATTTGTAATTTTTATCCCCTAGTGAACTTTGATGGGAGATATTGGTGATATCATAGTTAAGTTTGAATTTGTGGTCTTTTAGTAGTCATTTCCTTATTTACCAGTGTCAAATTTAAAAAAGAAATATTGGTGACATGGTAAATTATTATAACTCATCTTTGATAATTATATTCCATATTGTAGTTAAGAAGTCTATATTTTCTTTACCAATTTAAATAAAAAAATTGTGAATTTTTTTTTATATCAAAGTGTCATATTGATTTTTCATTCATAATTGTTTCTTTGCTTTATGATATTTAAAATATTGTAATGTATTCTTTATTTTATAATATTTTTAAAATAAATATTAAAAAATATTAAAATAATTTTTTTACTTAATTAAATATATAATTAATGTATAAACATTTTTAATAACCAATATGTATTCTCAATCAATCATTTATAATTTAGCTTAATATTTTTAAAGTTTCCCTCATATTTAAATATATAATTAATATATGGACATTTTTAATAACCTACATGTAGTTTCAAATAATAATCTAGCTTAATTTATTTTAAAGACTTTTATCTCTATATTTAATCTGACTTCTATTTCTATATTTAATCTATAGATATCCATACAACACAAGCCTTTCCAATTAAGTAATTAGGCATTGTTACTTAGATGAAATGTTTTTAGCATGTCATGTGAATCACTGGATATCATTACTCAAAGGAAATCCTTTTTGCATGTGATGTTTATGTGCCCCTAAAATAAGGACATTTTCATATAAGTAATGTTATGTGAACAACTAGATATCATTACTGAAAGGAAATCATTCTTGCATGTCATGTTTATGTGCCCCTAAAATAAGGACATTTGCATATAAGTATTGATGTTGGATTGCTACAAGGTCCAACTTGATTATGATGCTAAGTGGAAATTCTACATGTCAAAGTAAATTCACACATAAAATTATCAATTTTAATGATGATATTTTCATTAAAAATGTCAATTTTAATGATAACATTTTTATTAAAAATGTCAATTTTAATGATGACACTTTCAATGTTAGAGTAACTTTTATGGAACTATACTTAATTTATTAAAACATAGTTTTACCTATTTAACATTCTCCTTGACACCTTTATTTTACATCATGGTAAAACTCATTTTCACTTAATTTACTAAGACATAATTTTACCCATTTCACATTCTCCTTGACACCTTTATTTTACATCATCTTAAAATCCATTTTCATGTTTTTCTTGTTCATTTGATGTTTTTAGTATTTTAATCTTATTAGTACCATTTTCACATCATTTTCATTGGATTTTAATTTAGACATAATTGACCACATATAATATCTATACATTTGTTATCATAATCTTAATATTAGCACCTATTAGAATTTTCTATATAGACACATATAGTTTTTGCACATCCATTATGTACATAATAATCTAATTGTCATTAAACTCAGTACCCTTGCATGCAAACATATTGGAAAAACATGAAAATATATTACCTTAACCAAACACTATATTATGCATGATTGCTCTACATATTTTCTCTACATAAACTACATAATATACATCACTTCTGCAATTTACATCACATGTGCTCTATGCCCAAGCACATGCAAGTCATGGTGGGGTGTTTTTACTACCAATGAACTTTATGCATGGATGGGGGAGTAGTCAACCTCCACATTCAAATCATGGTGGGGTGTTTTTACTTCAAAATGGACTTTATGCATGCCTGGGGAGTAGTCAACCTCGTACATGTAACACTTGGTTGACATGAGCATGAAGGTGATGAATCTTCTTATAAACAATCAACCTATATAGAATCCAAAACAACGTGTTTACCTCCACGATCATGACCCACTCATGATCTTCACACTATTTGCACAATAACTTTACATAGTGCCTCCACCATATTAATTATTATAATAATAATGTCAACTCAAATTAGAACAACTAATTAGAATGGGAAATATAACACGGATATGAATGACCAAAAACGTGAGGTGCTAAAATTGCATTCTAACCATAAAAAAATTACTTCAAACTATCTCTACAAAAAATTAAATGTTTCCAATTCTCCCCTATCATGTTCCTCTACCTAAGCCATCATTACATACTTCAAAATAATCCACATTTCATTATATAAAAAGTTACTAATGTACACATATATGACTTCTCCCACTACACTTACAAATGCAAACAATCCAAATGTACTCACCATTGTTTCCATTTATACTTTTTCCAGGGAATTTTTTTTCTCAAATTATATTAGATATATAATTTTTTCATCTTTCAGTACAATAGCACGATTCTCTAAATCCTCAATTACTTCCAAAACTGGTAATTTCAGCATAGTCCAAAACTATACATAAAGAAGGAAGTTCATAATATATCTCAATACATCTACCACTATTCTAAAAACTTATATAAACTGGATAATAATACCAGACATATAAACAATAAAGCCCTAAAAAGATAAATTCATCTTTCTTAATTTGCTTCTATTATGCATATCCATCAATGAATCTTTATCTGTCTTCTTGGGCCTTCATCTCCATTTGTCCATTGATAAAAAGTAACCAGTCCTTCAGGTTCAGTCATAGCCTGCTTAGACAGAAAGTCTGCATCATTATTAAAATGTCTATAAATGTGATGGAAATCAATAGTATGAAAGTTTTGTATAAGTAATTTTATTCTTTTCTTCCATCCTTCTATGGAAGTCACCATTAATGTGCCCTTGTCCCTAAGCCAATCAATAAAAACTTTTAAATCACCCATAATATAGATACATGGAATTTTCAAGTAATCTACTAGCATTAAAGTAACCCATGCTCCCAAGAGCTCTGCCCTCGTATTAGTTCCTTTACCACAATAAAAAGTCCATTTATAAACAATGGTCTCCTAGGTTTTTATGACTCCTCCTGCCCCACTCCTAACACCATCTTTTGCAGCTGCACCATCTAACCAGGAAAGTGTTGTATTTAGACTTTGATGTATCCAAATAGTTCTTGGAAGTTGAGACTTTACCTGACTGTTGGAGAATGTAAGACGAGCAAGGGTCTTATAGATTATCGAGTGCACTGAAGGTGAAGTATCCTAAAAGTTAGCCTTATTTTGTTCAAGCCATGTGAACCATATGACATATGATGCAATCGATGTAGTCACAGTCTTGTTCATGTACCCGTTTTTCAAACAATCCGATAGAGAAATTCCTGTCCATTCTCCATCAAGAATTAAATTCTGTTTTAATAATTTCCAAACTATAATTGAGAAAGAACAAAGTTTGAAGATATGAAATGGTGTTTTCAAATCCTTTTTACAAAGTGGACAGCGTCTCGGGCCCTCCCATCCTTTTCTCTACAACATATTCCATGTAAGAAATTTTTCTTCAATTACTAGCCAAATAAACAACTTTACTTTTAACTGAATTTGCCACTTCCAAATCGATAATCTCCAATTCTCCACTTTTGTTAAGCATTTTGATGAAACAATGCTTAAATTAAATTTCCTTGCCGTTGGGTTTCCTAAGTTGTCCTCGCCCGTCCACATTACTTGATAGAAACCTTCTTGTAATATCACCCAGGAGTCGATAAGATTTTTCCTGAATAAGTCCCATTCTAATGCCAGTACGCCCTCCAGGCCCAACTCAATACTCTTTACCCAATAATCAGAAAGATTTGGTGCATTTAATGGGTTCCGTGCTTGTGCCAAAGTCACTATATATTTTTTTCTTTTGATGATTCTTGTAATGGAGAGGATAAAAATGAACTATCCCCGATCCCCAATATACGATCCTTCCCCAGGGACACTAGATCTCCTGTTCCTGGATTCCAGCTTATTCCATGTAATATAAGATAAGTCACCTTTAATAAACCGCTCCATATTTTTGAAACCCCATTTTGTATAAAGGAATTAGATCTTAGCCAGGAAGTAACATTCCCGTTGTCAAGATATTTATCCATGATTATCTTATGCCAAATACATTTCCCCATAATAACTCTCTAGAGGGTGATTACTGCTAAGGATTTGCTGAAATAAAAAACATTGAGGATGCCCCAACCCCCCATCGATTTTGGAACATAAATCTTCTCCCAGTTGCATAAATGTAGGTGATGGGATACACTATCTTGTTTCCACAGGAATTTGTACATCATCCTCCTCAGCAAATTGAAAAACGAAATGGGGACAACTACCATAGAGAGCCAATAGACTGACTGGATTGTTAAAACTGCTTTTAGCAGAGTTAGAGGACCTCCCAATGACAACCATCGATAACACTAATTATTGATTCTCTTTTCAAATTTTTTTAGTAGTGAGTTTCATTCTTCCAAGCGTTGTACCCCTTCTTTGAGATAAAATCCCAGATATTTGAATCCCAGGTCCATCGATACAAACTTAAATGGGAAAACAACTTTGAAAACATTTAGATCCAACTCAGTTAAACCATCATGATGAAAAGTAGATTTTACAATATTTGTTTGTAAGCCTGAAGTTAAGCGAAAAAAATAGAATTTTGTCAATCTCCCACCACTCCTACATAGTAGCCTTTGTTAAAATAACCACATCATCTACAAAAAGTATATGTAAAATTTTTAAATTTCTCGAAACCGAAATACCTGTCAAAATACCAGCACTCTGACTAGCTTTCAGTAGGAGGCTCAATCCTTCCATGACTAGTATGAATAGTAAGGGGGACACATGACAACCTTGTTGCAATCCCCTGCTGCTCTTAAAGAACTCTGTAGCTTCACTGTTTACCAAGACTAGAGGATACTACACAACTCATAATCTGGTTGGTCATATTGATTCCCATTCCAATTTGTAGAAAAATTAATCTCAGTAGATCCCAGTTAACACAGTCATATGCTTTATGTAAATCAAGCTTTAGTACTAGAGATTTGATTTTCTTCTTCTTTATGCGATGGACACATTCCTATACTGTACCTATGGCATCCTGTATCTGTCTCCACTGAAGGAATCCCAACTTCTCTTCAGAGAGCGATATAGAGAGGAAAGGTTTAATGTGATCTTCTATAACCTTTGAGATAATCTTATAGCATAAATTACAAAGAGAAATCAGATGGAAGTCTCCAAAGAGATGAGGTTTATTTACTTTTGGAATAAGAGTGATAAAGGTGGAATTTAAAGATCCTACTATATATCCTTTTTCCTAGACTCCTCCACCATTCCAAGTAGGTCTTCCCCTACAATATCAAAAAAATCCTTAAAAAACTTGACAGTCCAGCCATTCGGGCTCGGAATTTTGTCAATTTTGAACTTGGATAAAACTTTCTGAAGTTCATGCAAATCAACCGGTTTGAATAAAGCCTCAACTTCCAAATTATTTATCATATCTTTAAATAATTCAACCATATTAACTTGTTCTCTTACTGGAGGACCCATCCCATTTTTATAAAAATCTTTAAAGTGTTGAAAAGCATCTTTTTTAAAAAATTTCTGGCCATTGTGTGTCTGTCCCTCCTCATCCTTTAACTCCCAAAGATATTTACTATTCCTCCTAAAACTCGCGTAACTATGAACTAATTTTGTATTTTGATCTCCACTCTATAACCAAATGGCTCGGCTGTGTTGACGCCATTGTTCCTCTATTTCAAGTAGAAAATTTCGATCTTTCTTGTTCCAGTGACTTAAGAGACTGATCGCCAAAATTATTATAGATACCAACAGTTGGATTTTGTAATCTAAATGTTATCTCCTTTTCCAACTCCAATAGTCTGTAACTTTTAAGATACCTCACCTCCTTTTGCCAGGCTCTTGTTAAAATTTTCAACTCCTTAAGTTTCCAAACAATTCTCCTTTGTCTTCCATCCCCCATGAGATACTTAGGATATCTCCAGAGTTTCTGTACTATCTCAATAAAGAGACTTTATGTCGATCATAATGGATTAAATTTGAAAGGAAAAGCTTTAAACTACAAAGTCGAATCAAGCTGTAAAACAATCGGTGCATGATCATAAATGTAGGGAAACTCAACCCATGCCCTGTAAATTCCCAACGATGCCAAAAGATCTTCTGAAATGAGCCCCCAATCAAGTTGCTTAGAAATAACCTCAATACCAGCACGGTCGTTCCTCTAGGTTGGCACCAAAGTTCCAGGAACAATATCTATTAGCTTATTCTTATAGAAATAATTAATAAAATAGTTTGCCATAGTACCCAATGTATGTGTTCCTCCCCATGTCTCCCCAGATGAGAGAGTCAAGTTGAGATCACCAGCAAGTACTAAATTATTTTGTGCTAGGATTCCAGACTTCTCCAGACTTTCCCAGAACAGTTTACGCTCCGAACATGACCCATAGATATTAATAAAGGATATCCATCTCTTACTTTCCAGATCCAAACCTATCAATAACATTCCACCACATGTGAGATAGGGAAGCAACTCAAAGGAATTTGGGTCCCATGAGACTAATACACCCCCAAATTTACCCATAGAATTTACCGCACAGCAGTGCCATCTAGGTCTTAGTAAATTAAAAAAAGCACGAGCTTTCTCTGTATGGACTAAAGTCTCCTGAAGAAAAACAATATTTGGCCACACTTTATCAAGAAGTCCCCAAACAGAGGAAAATTTTAGGATTCCTCTCATTCCCCTGATATTGAGTGATAGTAATAACATTATTTGGAACGAGCAAGGGGCTTCAATTCTCTAAGGGCCCCACCATTAGTGGAAAGTCGTAAAGAAGGTTCAACAACCTTTTCAATGCTTTATTTTTTCCTAACACTTCAAGTTTTCACTGGCGAGTGCTCAATACCTAAACCACGTGACCATGCAAACTCTTTCCCAGTATCCCCCCCTTCTGTACATTTACTACTGTAATCACCAGGAGAAGTTTCCAGGACCATTTCTAGTTTACCAATAAAAATTGGCAATTTAACAAAGGACTCGTTATCACGAATAAAAGGGATAAGGGAATCAAGTACCGCAATCATATTTGACTCTTCATCTTTTGGTTCACGAAAACCAGGAATAACAATGGGTGATTTTAGAACAGGTTGACTAGTGCCTGGGAAATGTGAAGACACATCAGGAGACAAGTGGTCTAAAGTAGGGATACCATTAGTGGGTAAATCAGCTGACACAACCTATCAGTTCTTTTGGACCACAGGATCCAAAACCCTAAAAACGGTCTGTGAAGTAGAAGGAGAGTCAGAGTCTTCAACGGAGTCAACACTGTCTCCCAAAAGTCCATTAGTAGATAAAGGTGGTGAAATGACATCAACAATAACTTGTTTACGCCATTAAGAAGATAACACCAATTCTCTTTCCCCCGAAGTTAGTGTGTGGTAAAAAGACGGACAGAAGGATTGAATCTTACCTAATACCGTTGAGGAGTGTTCTCGAAAGCTCGAGTCTCTTCCAAAAAAACCTTCAAAACCTATATCCATAGTTTCATCCGGATGGGAGTAGTAACCTCTAAGAGGTTCCAATAACTCTTCAAGTAATTTCTTTCCTTGAAACTATCTACGAAGGTGAGTAGTGCTTCTGCAAAAGCTACAGCAGAAAGGAATCCCTAAGTAATCAAGCTTCTGTAGTATAACATTACCTCGCCACTCGATTTCTAAAGTAGTAGAAGTCCGTGTTGAATATCAATTTTCACCATCACCTTATCGACCTTTCTTGCAGACCCTGAAATATTTCCTTCATCCGTCATGATAAACTTACCAAGAGAATTACCAATAGATTTTAATGCTCCAACATTCCATAAAAACAAGGGTAACCCTGGAAGCAAGACCCAGATATTTCTATATGGGAAAAAATCAGTGTCCGGGTTGAAAGCTAATCTTTACCTCTTTAGCATTAAGCTACTTATTCCATCCACCCAGTGTGATTTTAACAATAATGTTTCATCTTCCATACTCCTGCAGAGAAAGCCAAACCAACCTTTAGATAAACTTTACATATCTGGGACGTATCCAATGTCCGGACACCAAATCTTCTCTAACCAGGCAATGAGTTTTTCAACACTCATACTCTGATAGGAAAATATGCCTACAAGTTCACATAAGGTGAGCCTATAGGTATCTTCTAAACCTATGTCTACGTCGAGAACCATCCTCTTAACCGCCTTCGAAGCTTTCCACTTTTTCCTATACGTCCAATCACCAAATGCAACCGACGTGAAATCTGCCTAGTTCTGGGCTATGCCAACACCACCACCTGTAAGTTTAGTAGATCTCTGAACCAAATAAGTGTCCCCTAAAGCATCAACAACTAGGGCTAGTAAAAAGGTATCAAAAGATGGGGGATGTGTAGAGTTTAAGGTACAGGGTTCCTGTGTAACATAAGGTATACCAAGTGCTCTGGAAGAATAATGCTTAGGGTTCGAAGTGAGATATGAAGTAATACGGTGCGTATTAACTGCATCTAACTGCCAAAGCTCATCTATAGGCTCACTCAATAAGGCCTATACCTTCTCATTAATAGTGTCCAATCTGGAGGAGGCCATCTGGATACCACTGAGTGAAACCCCCTGGAAAAATGAGAAGTTTAATGTAGGATATGACCTCACCTTCTCGATGAAAAACAAAAATAATGTGCTCTGACAGAAGTAAATGCAGTTTTAAGTCACTAAAAACAAACTGAAAGTTTAGTTAAGAGGTGCCAGTATAACCCATAATCCGGTTCAGTTTCCGAAAGGAGAAATAACTAACCCCGAAAGCTAAAAGGCCTCTAAACACCACGAAGAAGAAATGAACAGAAAACCTAAAGCTGTAAAAAGAGGTAGGGAAGTCTTATTAACACTGTTTTATGCGAAAGTAAAATGTAACCCTATTATCTCTTCATCCATGGCTGCTCTGGTTAGTCTCTCGCGCTCGGTAAATTGAAATCCATCACTCCAACGGTCACGGTCACTGGTTATACTTGATAATGTACAATGAAATATTTAAATCACTATATATTTTGTCACCATTTAGGAGTGAAAAATAAAATTTATGGCTTTGTTGGGTCAATTTTTTTGGTGCTTTGGGGTCCTAAAACATTTGAATCATGTTTCAAGCATTAAATGGATTCTCTTTTTGACAAATATTTGTGAACACATTTTCCCATGGTTTAATGTTGTTCTATTTGTCAAGATCTTTGTAATGGTCCAAAGTGTTCTTCAATCATAATTCGTATGAATGATTTATGTATTCGACCAAGGAAAATTTTAAGGATCCATAATCATCCTAAAGTGTAGAAACTTTGAAGAATCTTACTAATTCTTAAAATGCCAACCATTAAATGTTTGGTGATATTCTTATAAAAGATTCAAATTTCTAAGGATTTTATATAGTTTTTATAAAATTTTGGCTATTTTTAGAGTTAAATATTTTTATCTTTTAGAATTTGGGCAAATCTTTTTAGAAAAAAAATGGAAATTGGTGAATCTTTTTTTGGAAAAAAACATGGAAAATTAGCCCCTAAATTTTCCTTGTCTCTTACAAGTTGACCTAAACTTTGACCACTATTGTGCTAAATAGATATGACATCAAATTCCCCTATTTACAAGTGGAGCTAGTAACATGTGAAATATCAAGAAGATAATCCATATTTTATAACATTTGGACTTATTTATGCGGACATGTCTTTAAAGATGAGTCAAAACTGTTGTTTCCAAAGTGTAAAATTGGTATTTTCAAAGTGCAATATCAAATTTCAAAAATAAATACTAGATTTGAAAGTGTGAATATCATCTTATGAAAATGTGAATATTAAACTCAAATTTAATAATTAAATTGTTTTTATGAATACGTTACTTATCAACTATGCACAATTGTTTCTACACATTCAAAATAACAAATGCATAAGATATACAACTATTGAATTTCAATACTAATTCAATACATAATAAGCTCTCATCATTTAAATAGAAATCAATAAAAACTTATATTAACCAACTAAAATATTATACTCTTTTCACAAAGAAAATATTATATTATTATGATAATCTCTTATCATTTAAAGTTTTTATTTAGAAGAAATCAATAAAAACTTATATTAACCAAATAAAATATTATTCTCTCAGAAAAAAATACTATATTATTATAGTGACTATAGAAAATATCATTTGAACATTTAACTACCATATTTATAAAGATTTGCACCTTGAACACAATTGATTTAAATAATATTTTCCATTCACACCTCATAATTATAAGCTTTTGCAGTAATAGTTCATTTCATTATTATACACACTCGTTTCCTTGGAGTAATCTAAAAGCATATTGCTTTTACAGAAACACCATTACATTTTTTCAACCAATTCTAAAGGTTTAAGATATCCATATCGATTTTCAGCACCAACAAACCCATTTCTATATCAATCCTTTTGGATTAGAATGAATATAAATATTTTTTTGTCTTAAAGAAAATGAGACAAAAATTCATCTACATATATACATTGGGATGAAGTCCATAACCTAACGTCAACTATATTCAAGTAAATTCTAAGGGATTCTTTGTAGCCCTCCGATGACACTCCCTTTGGAAATTACCATTGTTTTCAATCCTCCTTACCAACACTATGTAAATAAGGAGGATAATTTGGAGACAATGAGACTGAACCTATAAAATATAACCCTTATATTGATAGTTTAAAAATAGAGAGCAATTTTCACGATCCTTTTTTAGGGTACAACCTCAAAGTGAGCAAATCTCCAATACAATCATAATACTTGTCAAAACATTACATAACTTTCTAGCTTTATAAATGGTTTTTAACTAGAAAAACCTATTACTTGTGGTTCCATCATTAATGAGTACCAACCACCTATTGGGCCTTATTTAATTAAGATGACCCCTTTACATTGAATAACTATCCACTAACTACCTAATACACCTTACTCAAAGAAGGCGGTCTCATACATTAATTTACTAGCTTATAGGTACCCCAAAGTAGGGAGGTTAGGGTAGGGCCCTAACATGCCCTCCCATCATTATATAAAAAGTTACGAATGTACACATATATGACTTCTCCCACTACACTTACAAATGCAAACAATCCAAATGTAATCACCATTGTTTCCATTTATGCTTTTTCCAGGGAAATTGTTTTCTCAAATTATATTAGACATATAATTTTTTCATCTTTCAGTACAATAACACAATTCTCTAAATCCTCAATTACTTCCAAAACTGGTAATTTCAGCACAGTCCAAAACTATACATAAAGAAGGAAGTTCATAATATATCTCAATACATCTACGACTATTCTAAAAATTGATATAAACTGGATAATAATACCAGACATATAAACAATAAAGCCCTAAAAAGATAAATTCATCTTTCTTAATCTGCTTCTATTATGCATATTCATCAATGAATCTTTATCTGTCTTCTTGGGCCTTCATATCCATTTGTCCATTGATAAAAAGTAATCAGTCCTTCAGGTTCAGTCATAGCCTGCTTAGAGAGAAAGTCTGCATCAGTATTAAAATCTCTATAGATGTGCTGGAAATCAATAGTATGAAAGTTTTGTATAAGTAATTTTATTCTTTTCTTCCATCCTTCTATGGAAGTCACCATCAGTGTGCCCTTGTCCCTAAGCCAATCAATAAAAACTTTTTAATCACCCATAATATGGATACATGCAATTTCCAAGTAATCTGCTAGCATTAAAGTAACCCATGCTCCCAAGAGCTCTGTCCTCGTATTAGTTCCTTTACCACAATAAAAAGTCCATTTATAAACAATGGTCTCCCAGGTTTTTATGACTCCTCCTACCCCACTCCAAACACCATCTTTGCAACTGCACCATCGAACCAGGCAAGTGTTGTATTCAGACTTTGATGTATCCAAATAGTTCTTGGAAGTTGAGACTTTACCTGACTGTTGGAGAATGTAAGACAAGCCAAGGTCTTATAGATTACCGAGTGCACTGAAGGTGAAGTATCCTAAAAAATATCCTTATTTTGTTCAAGCCATGTGAACCATATGACATATTATGCAATCGATGTAGTCACAGTCTTGTTCATGTACCCATTTTTCAAACAGTCCGATAGAGAAATTCCTGTCCATTCTCCATCAAGAATTAAATTTTGTTTTAATAATTTCCAAACTGTAATTGAGAAAGGACAAAGTTTGAAGATATGAAATGTTGTTTCCAATTCCTTTTTACAAAGTGGACAACGTCCCGGGCCCTCCCATCCTTTTCTTTGCAACATATTCCATGTAAGAATGTTTTCTTCAATTACTAGCCAAATAAACAACTTTACTTTTAATTGAATTTGCCACTTCCAAATCAATAATCTCCAATCTCCACTTTTGTTAAGCATTTTGATGAAACAATGCTTAAATAAAAGTTCCTTGTCGTTGGGTTTCCTGGGATGTCCCCGCTTGTCCACATTATTTGATCGAAACCTTCTTGTAATATCACCTCGTAGTCGATAATATTTTTCCTGAATAAGTCCCATTCTAATGCCAATATGCCCTTTAGGCCCAACTCAATACTCTTTACCCATTAATTAGAAATATTTGGTGCATTTAATGGGTTCTGTGCCTGTGCCAAAGTCACTATATTTTTTTCTTTTAATGATTCCTGTAATGGAGAGGATAAAAATGAACTATCCCCGATCCCCAATATACGATCCTTCCCCACGGACACTAGATCTCTTGTTCCTGGATTCCAGCTTATTCCATGTAATATAAGATAAGTCACCTTCAATAAACCGCTCCATATTTTTGAAACTCCATTTTGTATAAAGGAATTGGATCTTAGCCAGGAAGTAACATTCCTGTTGTCAAGATATTTAGCCATGATTATCTTATGCCAAATACCTTTCCCCATAAGAACTCTCTAGAGGGTGATTGCTGCTAAAGATTTGCTGAAATAAAAAATATTGAGGATGATCCAACCCCCCATCGATTTTGGAACATAAATCTTCTCCCAGTTGCATAAATGTAGGTGATGGGATACACTATCTCATTTCCACAGGAATTTGTAAATCATCCTCCTCAGCAAATTCAAAACCGAAATGGGGATAACTGCCATAGAGAGCCAATAGACCGACTGGATTGTTAAAACTTCTTTTAGCAGAGTTAGAGGACCTCCCAATGACAACCATCGATAACACCAGTTATTGATTCTCTTTTCAAATTTTTTTAGTAGCCAGTTCCATTCTTCCAAGCGTTGTGCCTACGCTTTGAGATAAAATCCCATATATTTGAATCCCAGGTCCATTGATACAAACTTAAATGGGAAAACAACTTTGAAAAATTTTAGATCTAGCTCAGTTAAACCATCATGATGAAAAGTAGATTTTACAATATATATTTGTAAGCCTGAAGTTAAGCAAACAAATTTCAGAATTTTTTTAATCTCCCACCAGTCCTGCATAGTGGCCTTTGTTAAAATAACCACATCATCTACAAAAGGTATATGTAAAAATTTTAAAGTTCTCGAAACCGAAATACCTATCAAAATACCAACACTCTGACTAGCTTTCAGTAGGAGGCTCAATCTTTCCATGACTAGTATGAATAGTAAGGGGGATACAAGACAACCTTGTCGCAATCCCCTGCTGCTCTTAAAGAACTCCTTAGCTTCGCCATTTACCAAGACTGGAGGATACTACACAACTCATAATCTGGTTGGTCATATTGATTCCCATACCAATTTGTAGCAAAATTAATCTCAACAGATCCCAGTTAACACAGTCATATGCTTTCTGTAAATCAAGCTTTAGTACTAGAGATTTGATTTTCTTCTTCTTTATGCTATGGACACATTCGTGTACTGTACCTATGGAATCCTGTATCTGTCTCCACTGAAGGAATCCCAACTTCTCTTCAGAGAGCGATCTAGAGAGGAAAGGTTTAATGTGATCTTCTATAACCTTTGAGATAATCTTATAACATAAATTACAAAGAGAAATCAGACGGAAGTCTCCAAAGAGATGAGGTTTATTTACTTTCAGAATAAGACTAATAAAGGTAGAATTTAAAGATCCTGCTATATATCCGTTTTCCTAGACTCCTCCACCATTCCAAGTAGGTCTTCCCTACAATATCAAAAAAATCCTTAAAAACCTCGACAATCTAGCCATTCGGGCTCGGACTTTTGTCAATTTTGAACTTGGATAAGACTTTCTGAAGTTCTTGAAAATCAACCGGTTTGAATAAAGCCTCGGCTTCCAAATTATTTATCATATCTTTAAATAAGGCAACCATCTTAACTTGTTCTCTTACTGGAGGGACCATCCCATTTTTATAAAAAACTTTAAAGTGTTGAAAAGCATCTTTTTTTAAATTTTCCTGGCCACTGTGTGTCTGTCCCTCCTCATCCTTTAACTCCAAAAGATATTTACTATTCCTCCTAAAACTCTCGTAGCTATGAAAGAATTTTGTATTTTGATCTCCACTCTATAACCAAATGTCTTGGCTGCGTTGATGCCATTGTTCCTCTGTTTCAAGTAGAAAATTTCGATCTTTCTTGTTCCAGTGACTTAAGAGACTGATCACCAAAATTATTATAGATACCAACAGTTGGATTTTGTAATCTAAATGTTATCTTTTCCAACTCCAATAGTTTGTAACTTTTAAGATACCTAACCACCTTTTGCGAGGCTCTTGTTAAAATTTTCAACTCCTTAAGTTTCCAAACAAGTATCCTTTGTCTTTCGTCCCCCATGAGATACTTAGGATATCTCCAGAGTTCCATGTGAAAGATTGGGTTGATCTTGGAGTGAGAAGGAATAGCCAATCTGTAGGCAACTTGTCTAATGCATAGAAGGATATGATAAGGTCCATACAAGTTTGGTGTTAGCTTTTGGTGGCCTATTGTATTTGAGAGAGGTCTACTTTTTTTTTCTTTCCAATGGAATACCTCGCGGGAAATTGTAGAGTAATTCCCCACTTCATGGATGGTAAATGGGTTAAATCGTCGACCCTGATTATGGGGACTAACCCCAAGGGGGAACAAGAGATTCAAACCTCTGACCTCCTCCATTGGGGATAGATTCACGTATGGATCAGAACCACTTGATCTAACCCTTGGGATTGAGAGAGGTATACTTATAAAGCTACATATGAAGAAACAAAAAATCCATTGCTTCAAAAGAACTCTTAAAGCGATGATGATCCAAATTTTACTTCATTCTAATTGAGCTAGCACCAGATTGTAGAGAATGGCCAATTTGGTGTTAAGTTTGCAATCTGCTTCCTAAAACTTGGACGTGCATGGTAAATATGAAGCCATCAAGGGAGGATTTTGGTCATAGACAAATTCATATGTCAACATTTTGTTAGTGCCATGATAACTGGTAGTGTACCATCATTTGACAAGGGGTATCCATTAAACCCACTCGTTCCATCACTTTGATGCAAAACATCACAAACAAGTTTCTAAGTACTTGTCTTTTAACAAAAAAAATAGTATTTTGTATTAAAAAGGGGTTGTGGATGAGTTGGTAAACATAATAATACAAAAAGGATGTGATCTCTTAAAATAAAATTAGTATAACCATCAATAAATACATGTTTGGTGCAAAAGCGTTTATATCATCCTTCATAGAGAATCTCAAAAAGTTTATACTAGTATAAACTCTAAAAAATACAACTAAAATGAAAATTGTTCTACATAACATAAGAAAACTTGATACTAATAAAAGACATGCTTGTTGTGCCTTAGATTGAACATTATTAGTAGGCCATGATTAATGATTTCCCAAGTCCATGTCTTTAATAATTTGATGGTTTTAGCACTAGAAGTCACCTTTAGATTGCATTGAAGGTAAGCCCAATATCCATCAGTTTATATGTCACATGTAATTGAGTTTTGAGTGGTCAAATGGAGAAAACTCAATAATACTAACGTTCTAACTCAGAAATATGGACTAGCATGCACCAACCATTGAGGTCTTGAATCAACTTTAGTTAGTAAGTTGGAGTAAGGGTGAGTAGGAGGAATATTTAGTGAGAAAATTGTAGAGGTTCACTATGAACATCAGATTTTCTAGCAACCTAAGGAGGAAAAACTTAAACAAAAGGTCCTCTTGGATTCAAATTTCAAGGAAGATGAAAGAAATAATAACAATACTATAATCAAACATTTATCATAATACAGTTACAACAATCCATGTGAATCAATCAAACATGAACTCTCTCAGTATCAAAGGAAAATAAGATGGAGTAAGAAAGATGACTTAGATTAACCAAGATGTCTCAAAAAACAAATACATAACCAGAGAACTAGTTGTTCTCAATCAAAATATTACAATAACAGGGAGCTTAGCTCAACCATTCAACCATAACTAAATACAGAAACTGAGTATATATACTCAGAACTGCTACAACTACCAAGAGCGTGATCGGGACCCTGCATTCAAAGCTTCCAATCGGCGCCCGCTCTATCAGACTATGAAGGCCTTGTCATGTCAGATGTGAGACAGGTGCAGTTATGTGTTTTACAGGAAAATCCATCCAAGAGGAATATTCAAGTGGACAATTCGCCTTCATGGATTCTCTCTGCAATGATTTCCATTTATGGGGTGAGACAAGGTCTCAACTGTCGCCCCTATCTTCAATAACTTCCTTCATTGGGATCAGGACAAGGCATGACACCCATGAATTCTTCCAAGCAGTGCCCACAACTTCTTCAAGTCAATCCTGACACCTCGAGGCTCCGCAAATATTCCCCTGTGACCAATACGGGAACTGTAGGTGCTAAGCTCCTTCTTCGTCACCCCTTCATGCTTGTTACCTCGAGATATGACTTGACACTTATCCCATATGATGCTTCGGGATTTCGCCCTTTGAATATTTTCACAACACCAGACCACAAAATTCTTGATGCCCGCTTTGATGAAATATCTAAGCAATGGGCGCTAGTTTATTTTCCTAGGCACACCCCCCATATGAACTCGACCTGTGACCCGAGGCTCCACCTTTGAGTGTTTTGGAACTTTGGGCTTCGACCACTTCGACACTTCGACCACTTCAGGCTTCGGCCACTTCGGCACTTCGAGCTTTACGCATCTCTAATTTCAAATTCCCCAAAGTGACTTTCTCTATAGCTCAGATCTGGCGCCACGTGTCCCTTTGGATTGGACGACTCCTACTCACTTCAGGTTTCGGGACTTCGAACCTTTGATGAACAACTTTAACAATATTTTGAACTCTCGATTCCCGCGATAATTTTCCACCGTCGATCTCTCCTGATGAGATCTACGGTCCATATTTAACTTTTGCTCGACCTTGGGACTTCAAACCTTTTTCTATAGCACTATAATTCACATACTTTTAGATTCCAAATGCCCACGAACCACCTATATGAAATCCACATGGAATCCCAGCCGTTGGAAGCTGAACTCACCTATTTGCTTGATTTGAGTTTGGAATGGGTCGCTCTAAAAGGTGCGCTTTGAAATCAAGACCGATACCTGTGCAAGAAAAGGATTGGGTCACCCTGCAGCCCTTAGACAACTTTATGTGATAACATTTTGCTCCACAGGGGATTGCATGCTCCCCGCAAGCTGCCAAGAATGCATAGTTCTAGCACCTTAGCTGTTGGGCTATGGAGTCTAGCTCAAAACGTTTGCCGAAGAAAAAAGGGAGATATGTACACTACTCTACTTACAAAAAGAAATCAAACACACATGCTCCAGAAGGATCTTATTTATGTACAAACCTAAGCTAACTGATTTTTACGAAGTGCTAGGTGAAAGAAAACTTCCACCATAGCCACCCAGACTGTCTGTTGATATAATTTTTTTCTTCACTGTAGATGATCCACAAAAGGTTAGGGAAGTATGAAAGGAGAATGAAAACATGGTTTGGAACACTGACTATACCCCCAAATGATGGTAATATGAAAAATTTCGCAGGCTCCAATGCTTTGGGAAAACACAACTCCATATATAACCCCACAAGGTCACAAAATTCATAATCATGCATGCTCAATTGGTGAGAAATTACCTCATTTCTTTCATTATTGCTCACCTGTCGTTTGATGTTCTCAGAGTGTACAAGTGGGTGGAGGACTGATGCAGGTTGGCTAATCCCAAGTGATACCTTCTTGTTTACCAGTTCTGGATAGGAGATAAACTGCCCATTTAACTCCTCCTTTTCTCCTTCATGGCTCTCCCAAGGATTTGATTCATAATCATCATAAACGAGAACCATGGAAAATCCATTCTCTTCATCGTCTTCACTAGGATATCCATCAAAAGTTGTTTGTTCTTGGTCAGTATCTGACTTCACTTCTTCATCATAAGAAGGTCTTCCAAGAACATCTGCTTCAAGGACCGAAATATCCTCTGCATTTTCTTCGTAAGAGCGACAAGCAAAATCTGCCTCCAATTCCTTTATTCTTGCAGAAAGTGATTTTACCGGATTTATCAACTCCTCTAAGGTATACCCCTCATCCACATATCTTTCATAAGAATCAATTATATCTTGAACACAATATTTATATTCCTCACAACAACTATGAAAAATTAACTCAAAGGAACAAAACTTCTGACAATGCATATTGAAAGCCACACGAAACTTCTCCAGGGAGGATATGCTAGAAGGGGGTAAGGAGTGGTACCACGTGTGAGCATCTCCTGCTAACGAGATCATGAACATATTTAATAATACATCCTCATGATGTATTTCCCATTGAGGCATGAGTTCATGAAACTCAAGGAGATGTTGAGTAGGGTTGTCCTCTTTACGCTCTCTAAATATGGGCAAATAGTCACCCCATTCATTTGGAGTAGGAACAACATTAGGAAAACCAGGAGCAGAGGAGAAATTAATATGGGCATACCTTCGAGCCAAGTTTCTTTCCATTTTGAACCAGTGGAGTCACCAATCGATCCTTTAATCATGGAGTAACCAGGTGAATGATATGCAATCTGAATGTGTCTGTTCTTTTTTCACCATCAAAGACCAGATCTGATCATTGTCAATCTCCCAGGGAACTTTCAAGTTGAGAAAGCGGTTTCTAAAGGCCTTCTTGAAAAAGTTCTCTAGGTCATCTCGGGTGTGCTAGAGGCAACCACAACGGAAATAGTGGAGTTGACACAGTGGAGTCGCTAGGTGCAAGTTGCAATCTTCAATGGTACTGATATTTGATGCACCTTCATAATTAGAGCTTCTTTGTCATTCTATCCCAGGGAAATGTCTTCAATTCCTTCCCCGACAATGGTGCCAGAAATGTTAGTACTAGAAGTAACCTTTCGATTGCATTGAAGGTAAGCCCAATATCCATCAGTTTATATGTCACAGGTAATTGAGTTTTGAGTGGTCAAATGGAGAAAACTCAATAATAATAGCGTTCTAACTCAGAAATTTGGACTAGCATGCACCAACCATTGAGGTCTTGAATCAACTTCAGTCAGTAAGTTGGAGTAAGGGTGAGTAGGAGGAAAATTTAGTGAGAAAAGTGTAGAGGTCCGCTATGAACATCATATTTTCTAGCAACCTAAGGAGGAAAAAAATAAACACAAGGAGCCTAAAATTTCTGGCGCCGTTGCAGGGGACGAATTGAAGAAATTTTAGCACTATGAACATTAGATTTTCCAGCAGCTAGAGAACCAGTTGTTCTCAATCAAAATATTACAATAGTAGGGAGCCTAGCTCAACCATTCGACCATAACAAAATATTGAAACTGAGTATATATATTTAGAACTACTACAACTACCAAGAGCGTGATCGGCCCCCTGCATTCAAATATTCTAGTGGGCACCCACTCTATCAGACTGTGCAGGTCTTCTCATGTCAGATGCAAGACAGGTGCAACTATGCATTTTACAGGAAAATCCATCTAGGAGGAAGCTTTGGGTGGACAGACCACCTTCATTGCTTCTCTCTGCAACGCTTTCCATTTATGGGGTGAGACGAGCTCTCAACTGCAACCCCTATCTTCAATAACTTCCTTCATTGGGATCAGGATGAGGCCTCACACCCATGAATGCTTCCAAGCGGTGCCCACGCTTCTTCAAGTCAATCTTGATGCCTCGAGGCTCTGCAAATATTCCTTTGTGACAAATATGGGCATTGTAGGTGCTAAGCTCCTTATTCATCACCCCTTCATGCTTGTGACCTCAGGATATGACCTGGCACTTATCCCATATGACGCTTCAGGATTTCTCCCTTTGGATATTTTCACAACACCAGACCACAAAATTATCGATGCCCACTTTGACGAAATCTCTAAGCAATGGGTGCTAGTTTCTTTTCCCAGGCACGACCCCCATATGACCTTGGGATATGACCTAGGGCTCCACCTCTGAGAGCTTCATAACTTCAGGATTTGGCCACTTTGACACATTGGCCTCTTCGACACTTCGGGCTTTGACCACTTCGACACTTCGGGCTTTACGCATCTCTCATTTCAAATTTCCTGAAGTGATTTTCTCTACAGCTCAGATCTGGCAGCACGTGTCCCTCTAGATTGGACGACTTCTACTCACTTATGGTTTTGGGACTTTGGACCTTTGACGAACAACTTTAAAAATATTCTGAACTCCCGTTTCCCACGATAATTTTCCACTGTCGATCTCTCCTGAAGAGATCTACGATCCAGATTTAACCTTTTCTCGACCTTGGCACTTGAGAGATTTTTCTATGGCACTATACTTCGCGCACTTTCAGATTCTGAACACCTGGGAACCGTCGATCTGAACTCCACATGTAATCCCAACCATTGGAAGCTGAACTCGCCTATTTTCTTGATTCGAGTCTAGAATGGGTCGCTCTGAAAGATGCGCTTTGAAATTGAGACTGATACCCACGCAAGAAAAGGATTGGGTCACCCTGTGGCCCTTAGACAACTTTATGTGATAACAAATGGAATGTTTCCTCTTCCTTTGATTAATTTGGGATAGAATTCATTGGCATTCTAAAATTAGAAGCAACAGACTGAGATCCCTTATTAATATTGTAGACCATATTACTTAGCGTTGAACATTATACCTCTAAGGCCTGGATTTGTTTTGTTTGTCATAGGGGGGTATCCATAATCACTTCATTTTGAGAAATTCATTGGTCCTCATTTTCTTGGACCTTAGTTGTTACCGATAATATGGAAATCTTATTTCTATTGATGAAATCTTCATGCTTGCGCAAAAATCTATGCCTTTTCTGAATTTTCCTATGACAATTTCCATGCCTCTTAGGGTAATACATAAACCAAGCTCCCACAAAATCCCACATAGAGTATACCAAAAAAAATTCAAGAGATAGCAATAGTAGAATACCCAAGAAGAAACCTTGATGTTGTTAAACATAAAGAGGTTAACAAATCCTTTCTAGGATCAACAAAGAGACAAGCATAGAGAATTCTCTAACTACCAATCTGCGGTATACTTTAAAGATAGATAATATTTCTCAACATACTCATTCATTACCTATAATTGGTAATTCAAAAAAAATCACAGAAGAAGACTATATGAAATTAAGAGGGTGAGATACCCAATCCCCATACTACTAGTGCTATGAAATAGACCCCAAATCTAGAGGAAACAAAGCTCTAGGTTAAATCCAACACAAAGAGATACCAACATTGCCAAATTGAGTTTTAAACCACGATTTTCTACCCCAAATTAATTTGACCAACAATTGAATAAACCAATAGTGCTCTATCAATAATTCTTACCTAAAAATCTAGTTGAACCATAGATGACAACTACAAAAGAGCCTCGTCAATCTTTGTTTCAACGCCTTCCTCATAACCATAATACCCCCTTCCTCCTACATTAATATTCCCATGGTTTCAAAATTATTGCAATGAGTTAAGAGTGGCATGTGTGGGGATAACATGAGGACAATGTACATTGCATCCCACCTCCAACTACATACTATTCACCTACTTTGGTGAAATGACATATGTGTCCTAAATTCATTGGAATGTGGAAACATGCAAATAATGGCATAATTCATGCTCCAAGGGGATAGCTTGGAATAAAATTTACCCTCTTTTTCTTAGGATTCCTTCACTTAGTTTTGAGGCCATGTTGGTGTGGTTGTTCAATTGTTGATTTAGGTCCCTCAAAACATGAAAAAACTTGATATCCTCAAACTATAGAGCATCCTTTTTGACATTATATATGAGACAATCAAACTTGCTATATGATGATATTTTCTATTTGTTCATTAGACTGATAATTATGGATGAGTCCCTAATGTCTATAAAATTATTCACACAAGATGCGTTTATAGATGTTAATCCATGGAGGAGTGCATAAGTTGTTTTGCATGTTTTTTTGTGGTAGTCCCAAGACCCCATTCATAATTCAATTCTTGTTTCCCCTTGGGATAAAGGATGATCCCCCCACCACACGTTCCACCCCTGGGTTTCCTCTCTAGGAAACATCAAAGAAGAGGATATATTTTGTTGTTGTTTTTACACCCATTGAATTATTCCTGTTTCGTTCTTATCTACTAGTTAGAAGGATGAGAGAAATGAAGGATCATTGACATTGAATGAGAATATCCTCCCATAAGGATGTCTACTAGCCATGTTTTCTCCTAGAAATCAAGCAACTGCACCATATGAAATTTCCTTACCCAAAATTAGATAGATTTTGACATTAGACCCTATGATTTTGCAGTCGTTACCTTGGGATTGACTAATTCCTATTGAAATATATCTTTGTTATCATCCAAACAAAATTTAACACAAATAAATTTTGGTATTGCTTGCTAGGCCCTCTTAAAGACAAGTTTATTTGTGAAATAACCCTTGTAACATTTGTGCCATAAAGTGAATATATCTATCCATGAATTTTGGACCCTCATCCCATGATTGATATTTCTAAAAGAAAACTACCAAACATAATTGATATAAATGCAAACAAAGAAGACATGTCATTCATTTTCTTCCTCTAAATGAAAAAAAGAACATCGTGAGGACCCTTGAATCCCTCATTTTTTGAATATTCTCTATAGTTACCAGCTTTCCATGAGCCATTAACCAATAGAAGGTGTTGATATTGGGTAGACTGTCACTTTTCCAAACACGCTTCCATATTCTATATCATTAAGGGAGGGGTAAAGAGATGATCTGGGATCGGTATCCTAATCTAATGGTGTAATCCAATTGACACTAGCCTCTACTATTAGATATCGAGAGGTTGAATGGAGCACAACATTTGAGAGATGCTAGAAGAGTTGGGACCAAAGGGGCTAGATTAGATGGAAGAAAACAGGAGGAAAAACCAATCCATTGATTACCATCTTTAGAGAAGGACGATATGTTAAAAAGAGTGTTAAGGCTTTGGCTTTCCATATAGACTTTCAAAGGAACAAGTTCATGATTGTGGTCAATTGGAGGATTCTCCATAATGTTATCCCTCCAAATACTGCTCATTTTACCATTACTCGAGACCCAAGTAATCTTGGATTGAGATAAAGGCACCACAATTCTAATTAATTTCCAAACACATGACCCCTTCTAGCTATCTAGTGGATTGTCCAAACAATTCTTCTTATTTCCTTCTAAGTATTTTTTAAGGAAGGCTTTCTTCCACCATTCCAACTTGCCAAAGATTAATCTACAAAGGATGTTTTCTCCCAAATTCATATTCATAATTATGGGATCTTTGATCCAAGACCTCCTTGATCTTTGGATGATTTGATGATGTTCCAATTCACCAAATGAAACTTTTTATGGTTTGATTTTCCTTCTTTCCTTAGGAATTTATGATTTTTTCTCACAACTTGCTGCATAATTTCAATGGGAGATACCAATGTTGAGCATTGGTAAATTGAAAGGGATGACATCACATACTTTATGAGGATGATCTTGTCTGTTGGGTTCAACCACTCTGACCCCCACTGTTAAAATTTATTATTGATCTTGTTGATTATGCCTTGCCAAACTTGAGCAGAGGGATTATTAAGAGAGATTGCCATTCCAAGGTATTCAAAAGTGGCCCATGACTCCAAATAAAGTAAATTTAAAATTATGGACATAGAATGAAGAATTTGTTGGCTAATTTTCCAACCATAAATTCAAATTTTACCATTATTAACCTTTCTTCCCGAAGCACTGATAAAATGATCAAGAACATATTTAAAATTCTCAACAATTACTGTCGAGGCCCTTCCCAATAAAATAGTATCGTTTGCAAATTGTGAATGGTTCATTCCTTTAACACCTATAATCAAATTGATTCCATGAAGGTTAATAGAAACCATTTCATCTTCCAAATTTCTACCCAAAGCCTCAACCATTATAATGTATAATAATGGGAAGAGGGGACTACCCTATCTTAATCCTCTACTACTTTTGAAAAAATTAGTGGGCCTGCAATTAACTAAGGGTGATGTTAAAGGGGCCTAGTCGAGTAGGCCAAAGAGTCAACCATTGTAAATAGTCAACAAACTATGAAGCTCAGTCGACTAGATACTTGATGCAAACCCCCACCCACTCCTTGGGTTCTACGTGATCTCCCGGTCTAGGATCATTTGACTTTGGGAGATGGGTTAACTCACAGGCTCCATCTGAGAGCTAAAAACCAAATACACATGTCCTAAGTCCTTTTTTCCAAATGAAAAATCCACTTTTCAGGGGTCCCTGAGAACTAGCAAGTCTTGCAAGGGATCGTGGGCCAAAATCACGGGCTAAACCTCAAATCCCCGGTAATTTTAGGACTTCGGAGCTCTCGGGTTTCAAGAGTCTCAACAAAGTTGCACCGCGTTCCTCACGAACGCCGAAATGGCGAAAGTCACACCACAACAATAGTCAACGGTCTATAGAACTCGTTTAAATCCATGGTGAGAAATGATTTTCAAAATTTCGTGCTTTGGTGATTCTTCCCACTCCTACACTCTATGCTCCTAGAGAACTAAACTCTGAATTAGATTGGATGGTTTCGATACTTCCATAAATCAATGGTTGAGAATCCACTTCGTAGATCTGATATTTGAGACTTTTCGAAGCACCACTTTACGCATATTCTGGGATGTTGGATCTCCAGATCTTGAGATCTATTGCCACGCATCTCTTGTTTATCAACGATGGAGATATACTATGTTACTTAGAGCTTTAGGGTATTGTCAACCTTTCACAATCATGTCCCCTTTCTCCCGGATGGTCGGTCTTCCGGGCTCGATGATCCACTGACACATTTCCACTAAAATCAATGCTCTAGATGAGCTTTGCACTTTGGAACTTTGGGGGTTCTGACTCCAGCACCCTCCTCAAATGAAATTTTACTGAACTCGTGAAGTCCGAAGGACTTCTGGTGGTAAATATCGTGCTACTTTCATAGATCTAGCGGTTAGGAAAGGCTTAGTTTCTCCACGAGTGGATCTAGGGTGCTCATCCTCCAAGCTAATAAAACTCATTTTTCAAAGGATATTGGTCACTATCCTTCTTGGGCTTGACCAAGCGAAGAAATTTGAACCTTTGCACCTTCCTTTTCACTCCTCTGAACACTTTACAACTTCAAACTTAGAAATTTTTCTAAGTCACTCCTGCGCACCTCTGGTGTCTGTTAACCTTAAGACTTTGGATTTTCTTGAGAAATTTTTGTGCACTTCTTGCAGTCTCCAGACTTAGACTCTCCAACACTCCAATTGAGTGTAGGCCCAATGCACACATTGCACGGGTTTTTCCTCAATATTTTCTCTCCATTGATTGATTTTTCACTCCTTGTGCTTCCTCTGCAAAGTTTCACACTACCTCTTCGGAGATTTTGAGTCAAACTCGACTCGGCCTTCGCATACCTTGCGGGCATTTTGCACTCCTTGCACCAGATCTCTCAAAAGAGAAACAATTTAAACTTAAATAAACATTAACAATTCCTCTGGCTAACTAAGAAATGCGTACATATGAGCATAATTAACTACAACAAGCAAATCACATAACATTTACTTAATGGATTCAGAAATAAATAACACCGTACATTTGGAATCAAACCTTTATGCTTGTATTCATTCAAAAAAGTATGTACATGGACTCATACATTCCTTAGCATCTCTCTATAATAACTAGCAGCAACAAATAGCAACTCTCAACAACCTCTTTCTATAATAGCCTTCAACAACCTCATTTAGGCATAGATTACATGTATTTATACATGGAGGGGCTTATCGATCCTTCCTACCAACTACACTAGTGCTTTCATACCATAATTAAGACGCTCATATACTAAGGCCTATTACATTGAATGAACATTTACAAACTAGATAAGAGCGGATGTTCGAAATATGTACAATCCTACAGATAATTAAAGTGATTACAATCTCTTGAGATCCTATACAATGGTTCAAGCCTCCAAATATTAAAATATCTTTATTTACAATTTTTAAAAAATTTAAGATGATGCTCCCTCATTGGGATCAAAACCAACTTTAAATCTGTATGCTAGCAATGAGTTGTCCTCTACTCAGCCTCCTTTGGTGCTGATGGCGATGCTCCTGCATCATACTCCTATAGACAAAATATTCATGGAATCATGTCCATGAGCTCCTATATTATTTTTTCATTCTTATGAATATCAGGTTTAGTTACCCAACTAACATCCTCTGCTAGGTGGTCTTTCCACTTCACCAGATACTAAAAATAAGTCTTCCTCCTGGTCTTCTTACCAATCCTTTTATCTAAAATTTTCTCCATCTGTGGA
Organism: Picea engelmannii; assembly: GCA_009831015.1. Lineage (NCBI taxonomy): Eukaryota > Viridiplantae > Streptophyta > Pinopsida > Pinales > Pinaceae > Picea > Picea engelmannii. Next base: position 146,498 of record ML784936.1, read on the forward strand.
TTCTATGTTGTAAGAATATACTTTTCCCACTGGATCTCGTTTTGATCACCTGATTCTCTTGTATCATCCATCTTGTAAGGGTGCAGGTCGAAAACATTAAATATTGGTGACATTCCAACATTTTTTGGTAACTCAACCTTATAATCGTTGGCAAAAAACTTTCTGAGGGTCTTACATGGTCATATCTTCTTCATCTTTAACTTGTTATATGTTCCTCTTGGGAACCTTTTCTTCCTTAAGTGTGCCAAAACTTGATCTCCAACTTCGAAGTGAACATCTCTTCTTCTTTGATCTATTCGACTCTTGTACTTCTGACTGCTATCCTATAAATGCCCCTTTATCTGATCATGTAGCTTCTGCATCTCTGCAGCAAAGCCTTCTTCTCCTGCACTTCATAACTCATCATGTCCTAAAGTTCTTAACTCTGAAATTCCTCTCGGATGAATCCCATACACTATCTGAAATGGGATTTTTCTAGTGCTTTTGTTCGGTGAATCATTATAAGAAAACTCTGTCTGGGGCAGAATTTGATCCCATTGACTGTGATGTTTAGTGACCAAAATCCTCAGCAAATTTCCTAAGCTCTTATTTACCACCTCAGTTTGTCCATCTATTTGAGGGTGATATGATGAACTGAAGGAAACGTTTATCCCCAACTTCTTCCACATAGTTCTCCAAAAGTGTCCCATGAATTTGGTATCTCTATATGAGACTATACTTCCGGGAAAACCATGTAATCTCACAACCTCCTTGAAAAACAAATTGGCTATGTGAGTAACATCACTCGTTTTCTTGCATCTTATGAAATGTGCCATCTTTGAGAAGCCGTCAACCACTACAAATATGGAATCACTCCCCTGTGGGTTCTTGGTAATCCCAACACAAAATCCAATGTCCATTCTTATGGCATCCCACGACCTGTCTGGAATAAGAAATGGTTGATACAAACCCATGTTTTATTGTTTCCCTTTGGCATACTGGCAGACTCTACATCTGTCCACAAATTTCTTCACGTTATACCTCATATCTAACCAATGGTATGAAGAAATCATCTGTGCATAAGCCTTATCATGGCCGAAATGTCCAACCAATCCTACATTGTGCTTTTATTTGAATAGGTTGTCTCTCATTCAAAATTTCAGAATACATACTTGTCTTCCCTTGAATAACGGTCCATTTTATATCAAATATTCCATCCACTGGCTTTTGTCCCTTAGCAAAGGGTTTTCACATGCTTCGTAAGCCTCCTTGAAATCTAGGTCTTATCTATAGATTTCCTTAAGGTTCTCAAATCCTAAGGTCTCCACTTGGAATTTCTACATAATCAAACATCTCTTTCTCAAAGCATAAACAACTCTGTTAGCGCTACCACTAATGTGCTTAATAACAAAAGTAAAATTCTGCATGAATTCTACCCATTTAACATGTCTCTGGTTCAACTTCTCTTGTCTGGTTATGAACTATAAACCTTGATTATCACTGTACAAGACAAACTCTTTCAGAATAAGGTAATGCCTCCATTTCTTCAAAGCTTGTATTACAACATAAAACTCCTTGTCATACGTTTAGTACTTCCGCTTAGTGTCATTCAACTTCTCATTGAAATAATAAGTAGGCTTATTATCTTGGCTCAAGACTTCACCAATAGATACTCCACTTTCGTCACATCTCACCTGAAATATCTTCTTGAAATCTGGTAGAACCAAAATCAGTCATTTTGTGATCTTTTCTTTTAATACTTTGAAGCATTTTTAGCGTCTATTGTCCAATAAAAGGATTTGTGATTTTTCTTTACGGTGTCCAGTATGGGTGCACAAATGCTACTAAAATTCCCGATGATTTTCCTATAAAAACTTGCTAATACATGAAAAATTCTTCACCCAAACACGCTTCTCGGAGAAGGCCATTCTTTGATTGCCCTCACCTTCTCTGGATCCATATTCAACTCATTTGAAGAGATCACAAAACCCAAGTATATGAGTTATGTATTCATGAAAGAGCATTTCTTTATATTTATCAACAACTTTTCCTGCTGCAACCTCCTCAACACCAATTTCAAGTGCCTCAAATGTTCTCCTTCGGTCTTAATGAAAACTAAAATATCATCTAAATACACAATTACAAACTTACCAATGAAATCCTTGAGTACTTCATTCATTAATCTCATGAATGTGCTCAGGGAATTTTTTAAGACAAATGGCATAACAAGCCACTCATACAATTCTTCATTCATTTTGAAGGTTGTCTTCCATTCATCTCCTTCTCTCATTCTTATCTAATGATAGCCACTTTTCAAGTCTATCTTGGAAAAGTAATTTTCTCCACTCAAGAAATCCATCAAATCATCCATTATGGGTAAAGGGAATCTATACCTGATGGTTATCTTGTTGATGGCTCTTGAATCTGTGCACATTCTCCAACCTCCATCTTTCTTTGGACTTAATAAAGTTGGTACAGTGTATGGATTCAAGATTTCCCTGACTAAACCTTTATCCAACATCTCTTGGACTTGACTCTTGACCTCTTCATTCTCTTGAGGTGTCAACCTGTATGCTGCTTTGTTTTGCAAACTCGCTCCTGGAATAAGGTCAATTTGGTGAATGATACTCCTGATGGGTGGTAAAGAACGAGGTAATTCATCCACCAAGATATCAACAAACTCATCCAACAATTCTTGAATTTCTTCATGCAGATCATCCATAGAAGTGTTCGTAAAGATGACTCTGGGCTTCCTCACCACAACAAACTGCATTTCCTTCTCCTTCCCGACTTTGTTCAAGAGTTCTTCCCACTCATGAGAAGTATGCTAGGACTAGATTCTTTCTTGACTCCTTTGTCTTCTATTCGCAGTAACATATGCTTATGACCATTCTTTTCAAGGGTGTAAGTATTTTCCCTTCCATCATGTATGACATTTCTATCATATTTCCATGGTCTTCCCAACAAAACATGGAAAACATCCATAGGTATGACATCACATAGAATCTCATCTTTATAACCACCTATTTTAAATTCAAATTTGCATTGTTGACTTACCATTACTTGGTGTTGGGCCTTGGTTATGGAAGAAAGTAAAGATTGAGGAAGAAAGGTGAAGTACAAACTACGTGAAAGACACATTGATTGAGATTGGGTCAAAGTGATCAAAGAAGCAGAAAAGGATTGAATTAAGGGAAAATGAGTCATTGAACGAGAAGATCAAGGAAGACAGATCAGAAAGGAAGATGTATCGTGGAAAACTCAGCAAGCAGAAAAAGACACCGATAGATGATTTGGAGCACCTCATGGGAAAGAAGGAAAGACAGGCTGGCAAAGCCCTGAAAATGAGGGTCAAGTTGACCTAGGGTTTTAGACACCTAGGGTTTTGGATCTAGGGTTTTGGTACCTAGACATTGTCACGAAATGTATAAATAAGGACCTAGATGAAAGAAGAGGGGTTATTCACTCGTGGGTTGTTCTTTGTTGGTTCTTCTCATAAGATGGGACTTGATGCGATCCTAAGGAAATGTTTAATGGAGGTAGAGATGCCATTGATTCTAGAAGAAGCACATGAAGGCATCACAGGAGGACACTATGCAGGGAAAGAAACAATGCTAAAGGTTCTTAGAGATGGCCTTTGGTGGCCCACTTTACACAAAGATGATAAGGAATACTACAGAGCCTATGATGTATGCCAAATAGTTGGGAAACTTTCCAGAAGAGATGAGATGCCTTTAGCACCTCAACTAACTTTACATGCAATTGAGAAATGGGCAATTGATTTCCTGGGACCTATCAAACCACCAGGGAAGTGCACAAGAGTGAGGTACATTATCACTACAACAGAGTATTTAACAAGATGGGCAGAAGCAAGAGAAATTAAGGACTGTAGTGCAACTACAACTGAACAATTCATATTTTATGATATCATTGCCAAGTTTGGATGCCTGAAGACCCTTATGAGTGATCAAGGTACACATTTTATCAATAAGACTATTGAAGCCTTGACTCAGGAATTTGAAGTTCATCATCAGAAGAGCACTCCATAACATCCATAGGGAATGGTACAGTCGAAGATTTTAATAATATCTTGGAGACAACACTGACGAAGATTTGCAGTGTGAACATAGATGATTGGGATTTGAGAGTACCAACAATGTTATGGGCCTATAGAACCACTTGCAAGAAGCTGACAATGCAGACTCCATTTAAGTTGGTTTACGGCCTAGAAGCAGTCGTACCTATGGAATATTTGGTTCCTAGTCTAAGAATTGCAACATTTACAGATATGGATGACATAGACACTGTGCAAGACAAGCTTGCACAGTTGGTGGAACTAGAGGAAGACATTTTTATTGCAGGTTTTCATCAGCATGTACAGAAGGAACGAAAAAAATCTTACCATGACAGACACATAAAGAAGAAAGCATTTAAGCAAGGAGATATGTTATTGGTATACGACAACAAGTTCATGAAGCATGCAGGGAAGTTTAGGACACATTGGCTTGGGCCATATGAGATTGCCTATATTACATGAGGAGGAGCTGTGCAATTGAAGGCTTTGAATGGAGAATGGAAGGAAGGTTTAGTGAATGGGAGTCAGTTGAAATTGTATTATGACAACTAGCTACCTCGCAACTCTCAGTAAAAGCATAAGAAGAAGGGTCTAAGTACTAGGTGCAGTTGAAACTGGGTACCAGACAAAGAAAATACAGTCTTCACAAGGAAGGGAGGAATAGAGCAAAGAGCTCAAGCTGCTCTACACAGTTTGAAGTCAAAGTGAAACAAAAGGTTCAAACCTGCAGTTCCTTAGGATGAGTAACATGTGACTTTTGGGGGCCTGTTGGCCCTTGGTTATGGAAGAAAGAAAAGATTGAGGAAGAAAGACGGAGTACAAACTACGCGGAAGACACATTGACTAAGATTGGGTCGAAGTGATCAAAGAAGAAGAAAAGGAGAAAAGTAAGGGAAAATGAGTCATTGAACGAGAATATCGAGGAAGACATATCAACAAGGAAGATGGATCATGGACAACTCAGCAAGTGGAAAAATCCACCGACGGATGCTTTGGAGCACCTCATGGGAAAGAATGAAAGACAGGTTGGCGAAGCCCTGAAAACGCAGGTCAAGTGGACCTAGGGTTTTGGAATTTTAGGGTTTTGACACTTATGCTTCAGTCTAAGGTTTTCTGAGAGTCATTGTAATGTATAAATAAAGGTTTAGAAGACCTGGGAGGGTTTCTTCGAGGAGAGTTCATCAATGTTGGTTGTTGTTAGTTGTGATTGTTGTGTTGAGAGAAATAATGAGTTTGTATTGTAAGATATTTAGCTAGGTACGAAGATCAACCCTCCAACTGGGTGTGTGGGGAGGGGAGAAAGAGAGATAAGGAGAGAAAGATATGCAATATAAGAGAATAGATAGAATTGTATGTTTTCATATAATATCAAGAAACACAGTTCTGTGGACGTATCCCTAGGGAGAGGGTGAACCACGTATATCATGTTGTTATGTGTGATTGATGTTGTGTTCTATTGCTTTTTTTTATTCTATTATTGCATCATTGTATTAGATCTGAGATATACTACGTACAATAGGCTTAAAGGAGATAAATAATAACTAGGTTGTTGTGTTTTGTTTCCTTGGATCCACTTTGAATTTCCTCTGGTTGTAGACACTTGTGTCCTGCAACCCCCTATTGCTACTTTAGGTGAGACTACATCTACTTCATAGGTGTTGATGAAAGGGCCAGTAGTTAGGGCGTGTTGGTGCATTGTTAGAGTTGAACCCTGGGTCTGCCCCTGTGCCAACAAATGGTTCCGTTGTTGGGACCAAGATCTTCTTGAGATAATGTCAAGGTGGTTTCCATCGAAGACAGAGATTCAGAAGAGGATAGAAGAACAAGAGAAAGACTTCGTCGAAGCTCAGAACAAAAACCCTAATATTAGTACAGAGGATTGGTTGGGAAGGTATATCTTTACCGATAGACATGAGATTTTGTTTGGAGGAATTCATAAGGAACTATACAAGTGGCTAGCCAGATTAGCAGATACCCAGTTTGAAATCAGATCTAGACCACATGTGGTTTGGACGTTGATGCTGATCAAGAAGGTCAAGAGAGCTGATAATGATGTGTCAAGAGCAATATATCACTGGTATGATAACACTATTGGAGGGTACATTACCGATTTTTCTATTGACAAAGTAGAGTCATATAGCCAAGCAGAGGGATATTTCTTTAAGGGACCTAGAGGAAATTTTTTACATGTTTTGAAGTTGAATATCAAGATACTATTGTATGAGAAGAACATCTTGAATATACAGTAATCGGTTGGATTAAAGATCTAATTTTCAAGAAATCAGACATCGACAATGGCACAGAGGTTGGACATAAGCGCAGTGGGAGAACCTTCAGAGAAGTTCCTCTAGTAGATCTGTTTGAGCAGATCCACGAACCATTGGCACATGATGAAGGGTTCTACAGTGGAGAAGAAGAAGAGCTATTGAATGGGGAACAATCAGGATCCTCAGGGGGAAGAGGAAGGGAAGACTGAAGAACTCTGCCGAGACGAGCCAAAAACTTCAGGAACTACGTCGACTATCAAATTAAGTGCTATTACTCCTCTTATTGTTTTAGCAACATTAAGTAACCATATTAGTCAGAGTTATCAGAGCACTCAGAGCACTATTACCAGCAGTTCAATACATACTCAGTCAAGAAACCTAGGAATATCTATGGCAGATGAAATGAGGCTACCTATCTTTAGAGGAGATGGATCTGAAGATCTTGATCAACATTGGTTCTTATGCAAAGCTATATGGAGTATTAAGCAAGTCAGTGATGAAGCAGTTAAGAGAGCTCAGTTTAGTACTACCTTGAGAGACCACGCATTGAGCTAGTACATGAATTTTGTTAAAGGAGTTGCACAACCTAAACCAGTGAATGATATCAAGACTGCGCTGAGCGCAAAATTCAAGAAACCTAATCAGAGTCACAGTGCATTACATAACTAAAAGAAATCAAGAAGAGAGTAGCTGAACCTATTTGGGAATTTGATCATAGGTTTAAGACCTTGATAGGCCGGTTGAGTTTTCAAATCCCAGAAGAGCAGAACAAGAAGTGGTTCATTGCTTCCCTCTTACCACACATCAGAGTTCCTCTGATGCAATAGAAGGTTGCTTTGTAGGCTGAGGCATTGGAGATCGCCATGAAACTAGAATCAACCCCTATGGGAAAATCCATCTCATGTATGAGTCAAATTTTGAGTCAACTAACTAGCTTATCTCTGCAGTTCGAAGATATGAAGAAAGACAAGGGAAAAGATAAAAGAGAGGAAATTTGGTGTATCATATGCAAATAAGAAGGCCATGATAAGGAGCATTGTCCCATATTTCATGAATACTTGGCCTCTATAGCTCCGACCCCTTTGAAGCAAGTTACTCTACCCTCGTGTGAGGTATGTAGAAATAGACATCGCCCTAGTGAATCTTATTACATGCAAAAATATGTCCAGACACCTGCCAACCTTTATTGCACATTATGTAAATATGTGGGGCATGATGAGAAGGATTGTAGGGCTTATGACCTCTTGCATGAAAGGTCAAGAGATACATATAGGATTCAAGGTGAAGTACAACATGAGGTAAATGCTATGCAGTTTAACTCTCTAGGAAGACAAAACTTCAACCCTCGCGGCGGATTCAAAGGAGGCATGGGTCAAGGTCGAGGTCAGATCATTTGTTATAACTGCACACAACCAAGACATTTGGAAAGGGACTGTCAGAACCCTTTTACCACTTGCAGCTACTGCAACTCATTTGAACATGTTATTGAAGATTGTCCCATGCTGTTAGCCAAACTTCAGGAGAGACGAGGAGGAAACCAACAAGTACAACTAATCTCAAAAGAACCTTGCAGAGAGGATCCTAGAGTCATTTTTATCACTAGAGGATGCGTTGTTATAGGAGAAGATAGAGTGATCCCAGGGAAGACTATAGAAGAATCAAGGGTCAGAAGAGCTGCAGAGAAGACACAAGTGTTTGATCCGAGGGAAGAAAAGAAGACGTTTGAAGAGGCAAGAAGAGAATTTGGAAGAGATCAAGATTCTTCATCAAAGACACAACCAGAAGTGAGAGAATGTGGAATTCCTTTGGAATTTGATCAGTCTGCTTCGCTCGGAGAAGGAAAAGAGGTAATAAAGATTATGGAATTCTTATGTACTTGCATTAATTTGATTAAGGATGAAAGAGTTGTACAAGAACTACGAAATTTGATCAGATAGTATGAGATAGGTAGGATAACTCCTCTACTAAATAAGGCAATATATCAAGTATCCAGAAAGAGAAGGACAAATAAGGAGTTACACCTTAATGCTTAGATTAGAGATTATGACATAGATTATGTGGTCCTCGACTTAGGTTCAGAAGTCAATGTGATGTCGAAGTATATCTGGGCACTCATTGGAAAACCTAAGTTGATTTATTCCCCTATCAGGATTAGGATGGCTAATCGGTAGGTATTAAGCCCCTTTGGAAGACTGGAGCATGTCCCTGTGGACATCGACAGGGTAAGGACGTTTGTAGACTTTGAGGTGATTGAGATAGTTGATGATAGTTGTCCTTATCCTACATTGTTAGGAATTGATTGGGTTTTCAACGATTCCACTGTCATTGACTTAAAGAAAAAAATAATGGCATTTGAAGGTGATGGACTTAGGGTCATTGTACCTCTTGACCTTTATGAAGTTTGCAGATACACAAAACCCATCAGAGAAGAAGACCATGCATACGAGCTAGAGAATATGTATAAATTGACAGCAAGACAACAGGATTATATTAATCCTACAATAGATGGGAATTTAAGCTGGCAAAGTGACAATGCATGCTCATTAGATTCAGAAAAAGCACTAGATAATTGGAAGAAAAAAATGTATGAATTTTCTGCATGGAGGTGTGCTAGATTAATCAGGGAAGTTCATTGGATTGGCACATAAGTAAGTAATTTTCCCACATTTGATGGTTTAAATCATTTAGAAACTTTCTTATTGGAATTTGAAGAAATTGTACCAGTACAACATAGGTTGTTAGCACTGGATGAAGCTTTGAAAGCAATGCCAATAAGATGGTGGGGAACACACAAAACGAACATCATGGAGTGGGTGCAATGTCACACTTTGATGACAGTGTGCTTTTCAAAACAAATAGAAGGGTGCGACTTTGATACACGGTTCATATTTTTCCGAAGAACCATGTGTGAAGTTGTGGGGAGGCCTGGAGGAACATTCCTCAATATGAGTGGGTGCATAAATTCATTAACACTTTGGACACAACACCTATTAATTGGTATCTTCAAGAAGAACTGCACCTCACCACTGTAGATTGGTATGGTATGACTCAGAACTTTGTAGCTACATTTTTATTTGAAATTCAACACCCCACAGTAGATCAATCTCTACAAATTGTAAGACATAAAGTCTTTGAGGAGGCACCTAACCTCCCTGTTGAGCAAGAAGAGGATGAATGGACCACACCTCTTCAGAAATTGCAAGGTTGTTAGAATATCAATGCTAATGAAGACGATGATCCTAGGAATGTGAACATCATGGAAATAGAAGGACAAAGAAACATAGAAGGGCTAGGAGTCGAACTACCTTTCATTGAATAAAAATCAAGAAAGTTAATATTGGAATAGAGCAAGCACCTAAACTCGCTAACGTGGGAGATTATTGGGATGATGCCACTATTGATAAGATCACATAATTACTGCATGAATATCAGGACTTGTTTCCAACCAATTTCACTGACGTGAAGGGAATTAAAGGGCCCATGGGAGAAATGAATATCCCCTTGAAACTAGATGCAAGACCAGTCAAGCAGAGACCCTATAGAGTGAATCCCAAATATAAGCATAAAGTCAAGATTGAATTAGATAGAATGTTGGAAGCAGGAATCATAGAACTTGTTGAAGAGTCAGAATGGATTATCCCTATGGTGGTCCAAGATAAGAAGATAGGAGAGATCAGAATCTATGTATACTTGAGGAAACTGAATGATGCATGTTTGCATGATCCATTCCCTACACCATTTATTGATGAAGTTCTAGATAATGTGGTAGGACATGAAGTTTACTCCTTCACAGATGGATTTTCAGGTTATCACCATATCAAGATTGCTAAGGAAGATCACCATAAGACCACATTTGCAAAAAATGGGGTTCTTTCTAGTACATAATGATGCCTTTTGGATTGAATAATGCACCTGACATCTTCTCAAGGGTGGTGGTCGAAGCATTCAAATTTTTTTTACATAAATTTTTGGAAGCATATTTTGATGATTGGACTATTTTTAGCTTATTGCAAAATCATATTTTATGCTTAAGACTAGTGTTGGATAGGTGCAGGCAATGCCAGATTTCCCTGAACCCAAAGAAGCGTATCTTATTTTCACCCTTTGGAGTGCTTCTAGGCCATATTGTGTGTAAGAAGGGGTTGCTGGTAGATCCTTCCAAGATTGCCATCATTGTTGATCTACCTCCTCCTACTTCAGTTACACAGCTGCGCACTGCGCTGGGACATACTAGATACTACAGAAATTTCATCAAGGGCTATGCACAGATAAAATCACCCATGAAGAATATTTTACCAAAATATTGTTAGTTTCAATGGTCAGAGGAATGTCAGCAGAGCTTCGACACACTGAAACAAAAAATGGTAACTATGCCTATTCTGGTTTTCCCAAATTGGAGTATGGAATTCCATGTGCACGTCGATGTGTCATCTATTGCATTAGGAGCAGTGTTAGTACAACCATGAGAAAGAGATATTGACCATCCGTTATCCTTTTCTAGCAGGAAGATTTCTACAGCTAAGATAAATTACACTATTACTGAAAGAGAAGGTTTAGCCATGGTGTACGCACTGCATAAGTTTCGTCACTACTTGTTAGGAGGACATTTTAAGATGTTCATTGATCACTCTGGGTTGAAATACCTAGTCAACAAGCCAGTGTTGGGGGGAAGAATATGCAGATGGCTACTGCTATTCCAGGAATATGATTTTGAGATCGTGGTCAAGCCAAGGAGAATGAACAAGGGACCTGACCACTTGTCTAGGTTAGAACATGGAGAGGAACTTACCAGTTTGGAGGATACACTACTAGATGCATAGTTTCTTGCCATCCGAAAGTTTGATGATCACTTCGCTAAGATAGTCCAGTTCCTATCAACAGGAATGACACCTCACAAATATACAATCATTCAGAAGAAACAACTGGTAGTTCGTGTTGCATATTTTTCACTTATAGCTAGACAAATTTATAATATTGGACCTAATGAGATCCTAAGGAGATGTGTTATGGAGGCAAAGAGGCCATTGATTCTAGTAGAACATGGAGGCATTGCAGGAGGAAACTATGCAGGGAAAGAAACAACGTTGAAGGGTCTTAGAGCTGGCATCTGGTGGCCCACTTTACACAAAGATTGTAAGGAATACTACAGAGCCTGTGATGTATGCCAAATCATTGGGAAACCTTCCAGAAGAGATGATACACCTTTAGCACCTCATCTAACTTTACATGCATTTGAGAAATGGGCAATTGATTTCGTGGGACCTATCAACCCACCAGGGAAGTGCACAAGAGCGAGGTACATTATCACTGCAACATAGTATTTGACAAGATGGATAGAAGCAAGAGAAGTTAAGGAATGTAGTGCAACTACAACTGCATGATTCATATTTGATGATATCATAACCAGGTTTGGATGCCCAAAGACCCTTATGAGTGATCAAGGTACATATTTTATGAATAAGACTATTGAAGCCTTGACTCAATAATTTGAAGTTCATCATCAGAAGAGAACTCCATACCATCCACAGGCGAATGGTATAGTCGAAGCTTTTAATAATATCTTGGAGACATCACTGACGAATATTTGCAGTTTGAAAAGAGATGATTGGGACTTGAGAGTACCAACAATGTTTTGGGCCTATAGAACCACTTGCAAGAAGCTGACAATGCAGACTCCTTTAAGTTGGTTTACGGCCTAGAAGTAGTCGTACCTATGGAATATTTGGTTCCTAGTCTAAGAATTGCAACATTTACAGATATGGATGACACGGGCGTTGTGCAAGACAGGCTTTCACAGTTGGTGGAACTAGAGGAAGACAGGTTTATTGCAGGCTTTCATCAGTAGGTACAGAAGGAACGCGAAAAATCTTACCATGATAGACACATAAATAAGAAATAATTTAAGCAAGGAGATCTAGTATTGGTATACGAAAGCAAGTTCATGAAGCACCTAGTGAAGTTTAGGACACATTGGCTTGGGCCATATGAGGTTTCCTATGTTACATAAGGAGGAGAATGGAAGGAAGGTTTAGTGATTGGGAGCCAGTTGAAATTGTATTATGAAAACCAACTTCCTCATAGCTCTCAGTAAAAGCATAAGAAGAAGGGTCTAGCTAACAGGTGCAATTGAAACTGGGTACCAGACACAGAAAAGACAATTTTCACAAGGAAAGGAGGAACAGAGAAAAGAGCTCAGCCTGCTCGACACAGTCTGAAGTTGATGTGAAACAGAAGGTGTAGACCTGTAGTGCCTCGGGATGAGTCACATGTGAGTGTTGGGGGCCTGTTGGCCCTTGGTTATGGAAGAAAGTGAATATTGAGGAAGAAATGAAAAGTATGAACTACATGGAAGACACATTGACTGAGATTTGGTTGAAGTGATTAAAGAAGCAGAAAAGGAGTGAAGTAAGGGAAAACAAGTCATTGAACAAGAATATCGAGGAAGACAAATCAACAAGGAATATGGATCATGGACAACTCAACAAGAGAAAAGATCCACCGACGGATTCTTTGGAGCACCTCATGGGAAAGAAGGAAAGACAGGCTGGCAAAGCCCTGAAAACGCGAGTCAAGTGGACCTATGGTTTTAGACACCTAGGGTTTTGGAATTTTAGGGTTTTGACCCTTAGGCTTTGGTCTAAGGTTGTCTGAGAGTCATTGTAATGTATAAATAAAGGTCTAGAAGACCTGGGAGGGTTTGTTCAAGGAGAGTTCATCAGTGCTGGTTGTTGTTAGTTGTGATTGTTGTGTTGAGAGAAATAGTGAGTCTGTATTGTAAGATCTTCAGCTGGGTGCATAGGGCGGGGAGAAAGAGAGAGAAGGGGAGAAAGATATGCAAGATAAGAGTGCAAATAGAACTCTATGTTTTCATATAATATCAAGAAACACATTTCTATGGACGTAGCCCTAGGGAGAGGGTGAACCACGTATACCTTTTTGTTCTATGTGATTGATGTTGTGTTCTTTTTCTTTCTGTTATTATGTTATTGCATCATTGTATTAGATCTGAGATATAATATGTGCAGTAGGATTAAAGGAGATAAAGAATAACTAGGTTGTTGTGTGTTGTTTCCTTGGATCCACTTTTCATTTCCTCTAGTTGTAGACACCTGTGTCCTGCAACCCCCTATTGCTACTTTGGGTGAGACTGCATCTACTTCATAGGTGTTTCCAAAAGGGCTAGTAGTTAGGGCTTGTTGGTACGCTGTTAGAGTTGAACCCTAGGTCTACCCCTGTGCCAACACTTGGTATCCTTTATACAACCATGATACTTTGTACGGGTTTGGGTGTGCAGTTGTCTCCAACTCTAGATTTTCCACCATTTATGTGGATACCATTTTATCAGTGCTCCCACTGTCTATAATCACTTTGCATACCGGGTCCTTGGTCTTGCAAGCGGTCCTGAACAAATTATTCCTTTGGATTGGCTCTTTTTCTTCTTTCTCTGGTTTTATGAGAACTTTCCTCATCATGAGGGATCTCCCATATTCTGCTATTTTTGCCTCCACATTCCTCTTATGTTCTTCATAAATGTGAGATTCTCCATCTTTCTTATTCTCAAGACATTCCCAAGACATATGACATGTCTTTCCACATGCATAGAATTTCACTTGTCCTCCTCTGCCTCTTCCTCTTCCTAGAGAAAAATATTTTCTACCACCATAATTTCCACCTCTAGAAATTCCTCCTTTTTCTGTATGATTATAATACTTCCTAGCCTCAATTATTGGTTTCTGAAATTTCTATCGAATAATTCCTCTACCTCTGTTTGGAGTTTTCCCCCTATTTCGCTGGCTTTGTTTTCTGGCCAACTTTTCCTCTGCTTTCAATGACACCTGATAAGAATCCTCCATAGTCCTTACTATCATGATGATGATTTCATATTGAATCTCATACCTCAAGGCATTTATATACCTGGCATTTTTTTCTTCATCATTCTCTCAATGCCCTTCTCGAATGTTCATCCTGTAAAATTATTCAGTGTACTCCTTCACTAACAAGCCTTTCTATCTCATGTTCTGCAACTTCCTAAATAGATTTATCTGATAATATTTGGGTATGAATTTAGCTTTTAATTTAGTTACCATTCTATCCCAACTCTTAAATTTTTGGTTTACCTTTTCACCTTCTGCCAGCTTGCAATTCGTCCCACCACAGCGTTGCATGTCCGTTCAATATAGTAACAACATGATTCACTTTCTTCTCCTCATCAATATCCTCTTAATCAAAGTACTTGTCCAAAGCACTTATCCAATCTAGTAGCTCTTCAACATCTAAGTTTCCTTCATACATTGGGACTTCTATTTTTTCTCTAGCTCCCATTTTAACAACAACTCTCAATAGTCGTTCTTATACAACTTCTTCTCTTGCATCTTCTTCTGCTTCAACTTATTCACTCTCATATTCGTTGATGTCACCAGCATCAGGTGATCTTATCTATGATGTCTCCATGGCATATAATATCGCACAGAGTCACCTCATCTCTTCTTCCATAGTTGGATTTCCTACAAGTCAATATCTGTGTCTTGTTGGCAGCATGGTTCCAAGTTCTTCTTACACACAGAGCACAATTTGGGCTCTGATACCACTTGATGGTATCAGAAAAAAACTTATCTAGGCTCTAATACCACCTGATGAAAACCCCCACCCACTCTCTGGGGTCTATACGACCTCTTGGTCTAGGATCGTTGGTCTCCTCTTTATTTTTATTTTTATTGGGATGTAAATTTGTTAACATTTTTAATGATCATTATTTAGTTTTAAATGGTTATTTTATTTTTTTATTTTTATCTTCTTTATCCCTAATCAAAATTGATGGGATGTAAATTTGTGGACATCTTTAATAATTATTATTTAGTTTTAAATGGTTATTTTATTTTTATATTTTTATCTTCTTTATCTCTAATCAAATTTAATGAGAAATGTTGATGATATTGTAGTTTAAATTATTTTTAATGGTCAATATGTGATTTTAAATGATTATCTTATTTTTCAGCCTTTTTTTTTTTCCTTAGTCAAAATCAAGTTCAATAAGAAATATTGATGATATGATAATTAAGCTCAAATTTGTCGTATCTTAATAGTCACCTTTACTTTCTCTATCTCCATATAAGTTTAACCAAACAACCATTCCTCTTTATTGAGAACAGATTTTTATTTAGTTAACTATATAATTAATTTATCAATACTTTTAGTTATCATTATGTATTCTTAAATAGTTGTCATATTTTTCCACTTTTGTCTTTTTTATCCCCTAGTCAACTTTGATGGGAGATATTGGTGATATCATAGTTAAGCTTGAATTTGTGGTTTTTTAGTAGTAAATTCCTTTTTCACTAGTGTTAAATTTAAAAAGAGATATTGGCGACATGGTAAATTATTATAACTCATTCTTGATAATTATATTCCTATTCCATATTGTGTTAAGAAGTCTATTTTCTTTACCAATTTAGATAAAAAAATTATGAATTTTTTTATACCAAAGTGTTATATTGATTTTTTATTCATAGTTGTTTCTTTGCTTTATGATATTTAAAATATTGTAATGTATTCTTTATTTTATAATATTTTTAAAATAAATATTAAAAAATATTAAAATAATTTTTTTACTTAATTAAATATATAATTAATATATAAACATTTTTAATAATCAATATGTATTCTCAACCAATAATTTAACTTAATGTTTTTAAAGTTTTCCATATATAATTAATACATGGACATCTTTAATAACTTACATGTAGTTTCAAATAATAATCTAGCTTAATTTATTTTAAAGACTTTTATCTCTATATTTAATCTGATTTCTATCTTTATATTTAATCTGTAGACATCCATACAACACAAACCTTTCCAATTAAGTAATTAGGCATTGTTACTTAGATGAAATGTTTTTTTTGCATGTCATGTGAATAACTGGATATCATTACTCAAAGGAAATCCTTTTTGCATGTCATACTTATGTGCCTCTAAAATAAGGACATCTGCATATAAGTAATGTCATGTGAATAACTAGATATCATTATTGAAAGGAAATCATTTTTGCATGTCATGCTTATGTGCCCCTAAAATAAGGACATTTGCATATAAGTATTGATGTTGGATTGCTACAAGTTCCAACTTGATTATGATGTTAAATGGAAATTTTACATGTCAAGGTAAATTCACACATAAAAATATCAATTTTAATAATGATATTTTCATTAAAAATGTCAATTTTAATGATAACATTTTGACTAAAAATGTGAATTTTAATGATGACATTTTCAATGTTAAAGTAACTTTTATGGAACTATACTTAATTTACTAAGACATAGTTTTACCTATTTAACATTCTCCTTGACACTTTTATTTTACATCATCGTAAAACCAATTTTCACTTAATTTACTAAGACATAGTTTTACCCATTTCACATTCTCCTTGACACCTTTATTTTACATCATCCTAAAACCCATTTTCATGTTTTTCTTGTTCATTTGATGTTTTTTGTATTTTAATCTTATTAGTACCATTTTCACATCATTTTCATTGGATTTTAATTTAGGCATAATTGATCACAAATGATATCTATACATTTGTTATCATAATCTTGGTATTGGCACCTACTAGAATTTTCTACATAGACACATATAGTTTTTGCACATACATTATTTATATAATAGTCTAATTGTCATTAAACTCAGTACACTTACATGCACACATATTGGGAAAACATGAAAATATATTACCTTAACCAAACACTATATTATGCATGATTGCTCTACATATTTTCTCTACAGAAACTACATAATATACATCACTTGTGCAATTTACATCACATGTGCTCTATCCCCAAGCACATGCAAGTCATGGTGGAGTGTTTTTACTGCAAAATGAACTTTATGAACTTTATGCATGCATGGGGAGTAGTCAACCTCCACATTCAAATCATGGTGGGGGTGTTTTTACTTCAAAATGGACTTTATGCATGCATGGGGAGTAGTCAACCTCATACATGTAACACTTGGTTGACATGAGCATGAAGGTGATGAATCTTCTTATAAGCAATCAACCTATTTAGAATCCAAAACAACTTGTTTACCCCCACGATCATGACCCACTCATGATCTTCACATTATTTGCACAATAACTTTACATAGTGGCTCCACCATATTAATTATTATAATAATAATGTCAACTCAAATTAGAACAACTAATTAGAATGAGAAATATAACTCAGATATGAATGACCAAAAATGTGAGGTGCTAAAATTGCATTCTAACCATAAAAAAATTACTTCAAACTATCTCTACAAAAAATTAAATGTTTCCAAGTCTTCCCTAGCATGTTCCTCTACTTAAGCCATCATTACATACTTCAAAATAATCCACATTTCATTATATAAAAAGTTATGAATGTACAGATATATGACTTCTCCCACTACACTTACAAATGCAAACAATCCAAATGTACTCACCATTGTGTCCATTTATACTTTTTCCAGGGAAATTTTTTTCTCAAATTATATTAGACATATAATTTTTTCCTCTTTCATTACAATAACAGGATTTTCTAAATCCTCAATTACTTCCAAAACTGGTAATTTCAGCATAGTCCAAAACTATACATAAATAAGGAAGTTCATAATATATCTCAATACATCTACCACTATTCTAAAAATTGATATAAACTGGATAATAATACCAGACATATAAACAATAAAGCCCTAAAAAGATAAATTCATCTTTCTTAATCTGCTTCTATTATGCATATTCATCAATGAATCTTTATCTGTCTTCTTGGGCCTTCATCTCCATTTGTCCATTGATAAAAAGTAACCATTCCTTCAGGTTCAGTCATAGCCTGCTTAGAGAGAAAGTCTGCATCAGTATTAAAATCTCTATAGATGTGCTGGAAATCAATAGTATGAAATTTTTGTATAAGTAATTTTATTCTTTTCTTCCATCCCTCTTGGAAGTCACCATCAGTGTGCCCTTGTCCCTAAGCCAATCAATAAAAAATTTTGAATCACCCATAATATGGATACATGGAATTTCCAAGTAATCTGCTAGCATTAAAGTAACCCATGCTCCCAAGATGTCTACCCTCATATTAGTTCCTTTACCAAAATAAAAAGTCCATTTATAAACAGTGGTCTCCCAGGTTTTTATGACTCCTCCTGCCCCACTCCTAACACCATCTTTTGTAGCTGCACCATCGAAACTGACAAGTGTTGTATTCAGACTTTGATGTATCCAAATAGTTCTTGGAAGTCGAGACTTTACTTGACTACTGGAGAATGTAAGACGAGTCAGGGTCTTATAGATTATCGAGTGCACTGAAGGTGAAGTATTCTAAAAAATAGCCTTATTTTGTTCAAGACATGTGAACCATATGACATATGATGCAATCGATGTAGTCATAGTCTTGTTCATGTACCAGTTTTTCAAACAATCCGATAGAGAAATTCTTGTCCATTCTCCATCAAGAATTAAATTATGTTTTAATAATTTCCAAACTGTAATTGAGAAAGGACAAAGTTTGAAGATATGAAATGGTGTTTCCAAATCCTTTTTACAAAGTGGACAACGTCCCGGGCCCTCCCATCCTTTTCTCTGCAACATATTCCATGTAAGAATTTTTTCTTCAATTACCAGCCAAATAAACAACTTTACTTTTAACTGAATTTTCCACTTCCAAATCGATAATCTCCAATTCTCCACTTTTGTTAAGCATTTTGATGAAATAATACTTAAATAAAAGTTCCTTGCCGTTAGGTTTCCTGGGTTGTTCCAGCCCATCCACATTACTTGATCGAAACCTTCTTGTAATATCACCCCGGAGTCGATAAGATTTTTCCTGAATATGTCCCATTCTAATGCCAGTACGCCCTCCAGGTCCAACTCAATACTCTTTACCCAATAATCAGAAAGATTTGGTGCATTTAATGGGTTCCTTGCCTGTGCCAAAGTCACTATATTTTTTTCTTTTAATGATTCCTGTAATGGAGAGGATACAAATGAACTATCCCCAATCCCCAATATACGATCCTTCCCCAGGGACACTAGATCTCCTGTTCCTGGATTCCAACTTATTCCATGTAATATAAGATAAGTCACCTTCAATAAACCGCTCCATATTTTTGAAACTCCATTTTGTATAAAGGAATTAGATCTTAGCTTGGAAGTAACATTCCTGTTGTCAAGATATTTATCCATGATTATCTTATGCCAAATACCTTTCCCCATAAGAACTCTCTAGAGGGTGATTGTTGCTAAGGATTTGCTGAAATAAAAAATATTGAGGATGCCCCAACCCCCCATCGATTTTGGAACATAAATCTTCTCCTAGTTGCATAAATGTAGGTGATGGGAAACACTATCTCGTTTCCATAGGAATTTGTACATCCTCCTCCTCAGCAAATTCAAAAACGAAATGGGGACAACTTCCATAGAGAGCCAATAGACTGGCTAGATTGTTAAAACTGCTTTTAGCAGAGTTAGAGGACCTCCCAATGACAACCATCGATAACACCAGTTATTGATTCTCTTTTCAAATTTTTTTAGTAGCCAGTTCCATTCTTCCAAGCATTGTGCCCTCGCTTTGAGATAAAATCCCAGATATTTGAATCCCAGGTCCATTGATACAAAATTAAATGGGAAAACAACTTTGAAAACATTTAGATCCAGCTCAGTTAAAATAGCATGATGAAAAGTAGATTTTACAATATTTATTTGTAAGCCTGAAGTTAAGCAAACAAATTTCAGAATTTTGTCAATCTCCCACCACTCTTGCATAGTAGCCTTTGTTAAAATAACCACATCATCTACAAAAAGTATATGTAAAATTTTTAAAGTTCTTGAAACCAAAATACCTGTTAAAATACCAGCACTCTAACTAGCTTTCAGTAGGAGGCTCAATCCTTCCATGACTATTATGAATAGTAAGGGGGATACAGGACAACCTTATCACAATCCCCTGCTACTCTTAAAGAAATCTGTAGCTTCACCGTTTACCAAGAGTGGAGGATACTACACAACTCATAATCCAGTCGGTCATATTGATTCCCACACCAATTTGTAGCAAAATTAATCTCAGCAGATCCCAGTTAACACAGTGATATGCTTTCTGTGAATCAAGCTTTAGTACTAGAGATTTGATTTTCTTCTTCTTTATGCTATGGACACATTCATGTACTATACCTATGGAATCCTGTATCTGTCTCCCCTGAAGGAATCCCAACTTCTCTTCAGAGAGAGATCTAGAGAGGAAAGGTTTAATGTGATCTTCTATAACCTTTGAGATAATCTTATAGCATAAATTACAAAGAGAAATCAGACGAAAGTCTCCAAAGAGATGAGGTTTATTTACTTTCGGAATAAGAGTGATAAAGGTGGAATTTAAAGCTTCTACTATATATCCTTTTCCCTAGACTCCTCCACCATTTCAAGTAGGTATTCCCCTACAATATCAAAAAAATCCTTAAAAAACTCGACAGTCCAGCCATTCGGGCTCAAGCTTTTGTCAATTTTGAACTTGGATAAAAATTTCCGAAGTTCCTACAAATCAACTGGTTTGAATAAAGCCTCGGCTTCCAAATTATTTATCATATCTTTAAATAAGGGAACCATCTTAACTTCTTCTCTTACTAGAGGACCCATCCTATTTTTATAAAAATCTTTAAAGTGTCAAAAATAATCTTTTTTTAAATTTTCCTGGCCACTGTGTGTCTGTCCCTCCTCATCCTTTAACTCCCAAAGATATTTACTATTCCTCCTAACGCGTAACTATGAAAGAATTTTGTATTTTGATCTCCACTCTATAACCAAATGGCTCGGCTGCGTTGATGCCATTGTTCCTCTGTTTCAAGTAGAAAATTTCGATCTTTCTTGTTCTAGTGACTTAAGAGACCGATCACCAAAATTATTATAGATACCAACAGTTGGATTTTGTAATCGAAATGTTATCTCCTTTTCCAACTCCAATAGTCTATAAGTTTTATGATACCTCACCTCCTTTTTCCAGGCTCTTGTTAAAATTTTTAACTCCTTAAGTTTCCAAACAAGTCTCCTTTTTCTTCCATTCCCCATGAGATACTTAGGATATCTCCAGAGTTTATGTACTATCTCAATAAAGATACTTTCTTTTGACCATAATGGATTAAATATGAAAGGAAAATCTTTAAACTACAAAGTCGAATCAAGCTGTAAAACAATCGGTGCATGATCAGAAATGTAGGGAAACTCAACCCATGCCTTGTAAATTCCCACCGATGCCAAAATATCTTCTGAAATGAGCACCTGATCAAGTCACTTAGAAATAGCTTCAATACCAGCACGACCGTTCCTATAGGTTGGCACCAAATTTCCAGGAACAATATCTATCAGCTTATTCTTATAGAAATAATTAATAAAATAGCTAGCCATAGTACCCAATGTATGTTTTCCTCCCCATATCTCCCCAGATGAGAGAGTCAAGTTGAGATCACCAACAAGTACTAAATTATTTTGTGCTAGGATTCCAGACTTCTCTAGACTTTCCTAGAATAGTTTACGCTTTGAACACGACCCATATATATATATATAAAGGATAATTCTCTCTTACTTTCCATATCCAAACTTGTCAATAACATTCCACCACATGTGAGATAGGGAATCAACTCAAAGGAATTCGGGTCCCATGAGACTAATACACCCCCAGATTTACCCATAGAATTTACCGCACAATAGTGCCATCTAGGTCTTAGTAAATTAAAAAAAGAATGAGCTTTCTCTGCATGGACTAAAGTCTCCTGAAGAAAAACAATACTTGGCCGCACTTGATCAAGAAGTCCCCAAATAGAGGCTAATTTTAGGATGCCTCCCGTTCCCCTGATATTAAGTGATAGTAATAACATTATTTGGAACGAGCAAGGGGCTTCAATGCTCTAAGGGCCCCACCATCAGTGGAAAGTCGTAAAGAAGGTTCAACAACCTTTTCAATGGTTTCTTTTTTCCTAGCACTTCAAGTTTTCACTAGCGAGTGCTCAATACCTAAACCACATGACCATGCAAACTCTTTCCCAATATCCCCCCCTTCTATACATTTACCACTGTAATCACCAGGAGCAGTTTCTGGGACTGTTTCTAGTTTGCCAATAAAAATTGACAATTTAACAGAGGAATCGTTATCATGAATAAAAGGGATAAGGGAATCAAGTACCACAATCATATTTGACTCTTCATTTTCCAGTTCACAGAAACCGGGAATAACAATGGGTGGTTCGGGAATAAGTTGACTAGTGCCTGGGAAATGTGAAGACACATCAGGAGAGAAGTGGTGTAAAGTAGGGAGACCATTAGTGGGTAAATCAGCTGACACAACCTATCAGTTCTCTTGGACCACAGGATCCAAAACCCTGAAAATAGTCTGTGAAGTAGAAGGAGAGTCAGAGTCTTCAGTGGAGTCAACAGTGTCTCCCGAAAGTCCATTAGCTGATAAAGGTGGTGAAACAACATCAACAATAACTTGTTTAATCCATTAAGAAGATAAAACCAATTCTCTTTCCCTCAAAGTCAGTGTGTGGTAAACATACAGATAGAAGGATTGAATCTTAACTAATACCATTGAGGAGGGTTCTCGAAAGCTCGATTCTCTTCCAACAAAACCTTCAAAACCTATATCCATCGTTTCATCAGGCTGGGAGTAGTAACCTCTAAGAGGTTCCAACAACTCTTCAAGTAATTTCTTTCCTTGACACTCTCGATGAAGGTGAGTAGTGCTTCTGCAAAAGCTATAGTAGAAAGGAATCCCTAAGTAATCAAGCTTCTGCAGTATAACATTACCTCGCCACTCGATTTATAAAGTAGCAGGAAGTCCACGTTGAATATCAATTTTCACCATCACCTTACCGACCTTTCTTGCGGACCCTGAAAGATTTCCTTCATCTGTCATGATAAACTTACCAAGAAAATTACCAATAGCTTTTAATGCTCTAACATTCCATAAAAATGAGGGTAACCATGGAAGCAAGACCCAGATATGTCTATATGGGAAAACATCAGTGTCTGGGTTGAAAGCTAATCTCCACCTCTTTAACATTAAGCTACTTGTTCCATCCACCTAGTATGAGTTCAACAATAATGTTGTGTCTTCCGTACTCCTACAGAGAAATCCAAACCAACCTTTAGATAAATTGTACATATCTTGGACATATCCAATGACCAGACACCAAATCTTCTCTAACCAGGCAGTGAGTTTTTCAACACTCCTACTCTGATAGAAAAATCTTCCTACAAGTTCACATAAGGTGAGCCTACAGGTATCTTCTAAACCTATGTCTGCGCCGAGAACCATCCTCTTAACTTCCTTCGAAGCTTTCCACTTTTTCCTATATGTCCGGTCACCAAATGCAACCGACGTGAAATCCACCTGGTTCTGGGCTATGCCAACACCACCACCTGTAAGTTTAGTAGATCTATGAACCAAATAAGTGTCCCCTAAATCATTAACAACTAGGGCTAGTAAAAAGGTATCAAAAGATGGGGGATGTGAAGAGTTTAAGGTACAGGATTCTTATGTAATAGAAGTTATACCAAGTGCTCTGGAAGAATAATGCTTAGGGTTTGAAGTGAGATATGAAGTAATACGGTGCATATTAACTGCATCTAACTGCCAAAGCTCATTTGCAGGCTCACTCAATAAAGCCTGTACCTTCACATTAATAGTGTCCAATCTGGAGGAGGCCATCTGGATACCACTGAGTGAAACCCCTTGGAAAAACGAGAAGTTTAATGTAGGATATGACCCCACCTTCTCTATTAAAAACAAAAATAATGTGCTCTGATAGAAGTAAATGCAGTTTTAAGTCACTAAAAACAAACTGAAGTTTAGTTAAGAGGTGCCAGTATAACCCATAATCTGGTTCAGAAATAACTAACCCCGAAAGCTAAAAGGCCTCTAAACACCACGAAGAAGAAATGAACAGAAAACCGAAAGCTATAAAAAGAGGTAGGAAAGTCTTATTAACACTTTTTTATGCGAAAGGAAAATGTAACCCTATTAGCCCTTCATCCATGGATGCTCTGGTTAGTCTCTCGCGCTCTGTAAATTGAAATCCATCGCTCCAACGGTCATGGTCACTGGTTATACTAGATAATGTACAATGAAATATTTAAATCACTATATATTTTGTCACCATTTAGGAGTGAAAAATAAAAGTTATGGCTTTGTTGGGTCAATTTTTTTTGTGCTTTGGGGTTCCTAAAACATTTGACTCATGTTTTAAGCATTAAATGGATTCTCTTTTTGATGAATATTTGTGAACACATTTTCCCATGGTTTAATTTTGTTCTATTTGTCAAGATCTTTGTAATGGTTCAAAGTGTTCTTCAATCATAATTCATATGAATGATTTATGTATCCGACCAAGGAAATTTTTAAGGATCCATAATCATCCTAAAGTGTAGAAACTTTGAAGAATCTTACTAATTCTTAAAATGCCAACCATTAAATGTTTGGTGATATTCTTGTAAAAGATTCAAATTTCTAAGGATTTTATATAGTTTTTATAAAATTTTGGCTATTTTTAGAGTTAAATATTTTTATCTTTTAGAATTTGGGCAAATCATTTTAGAAAAAAAATGGAAATTAGTGAATCTTTTTTTGGAAAAAAATATGAAAAATTAACCCCTAAATTTTCCTTGTCTCTTACAAGTTGACCTAAACTTTGACCACTACTGTGCTAAATGGATATGACATCAAATTCCCCTATTTACAGGTAGAGCTAATAACATGTGAAATATCAAAAAGATAATCCATATTTTATAGCATTTGTATGAGAATGTATCTTTAAAGATGAGTCAAAACTGCTGTTTCCAAAGTAAAAAATTAGTGTTTTCAAAATACAATATCAAATTTCAAAAATAAATACACTAGATTTGAAAGTGTAAATATTATCTTATGAAAATGTGAATATTAAACTCAAATTTAATAATTAAATTGTTTTTATGAATAATTCACTTATCAACTATGCACAATTGTTTCTAGACATTCAAAATAACAAATGCGTAAGATATACAACTATTGAATTTTAATACTAATTAGCTCTCATCATTTAAATAGAAATCAATAAAAACTTATATTAACCAAATAAAATATTATACTCTTTTCACAAAGAAAATATTATATTATTATAATAATCTCTTATCATTTAAAGTTTTTATTTAGAAGAAATCAATAAAAACTTATATTAAGCAAATAAAAAAAAATATTATACTCTTTAAAAAAAATACTATATTATTATATGACTATAGAAAATATCATTTGAACATTTAACTACCATATTTATAAAGATTTGCACCTTGAACACAATTGATTTAAATAATATTTTCCATTCACACCTCATAATTATAAGCTTTTGCAGTAATAGTTCATTTCATTATTATAGACACTCGTTTCCTTGGAGTAATCTAAAAGCATATTGCTTTTACAGAAACACCATTACATTTTTTCAACCAATTCTAAAGGTTTAAGATATCCATATCGATTTTCAGCACCAACAAACCCATTTCTATATAATCCTTTTGGATTAGAATGTATTTAAATATTTTTTTGTCTTAATATTGTTCTTTAAAGAAAATGAGACAAAAATTCATCTACATATATACATTGGGATGAAGTCCATAACCTAACATCAACTATATTCAAGTAAATTCTAAGTGATTCTTTGTACTCCGATGACACTCCCTTTGGAAATTACCATTGTTTTCAATCCTCTTTACCAACACTATGTAAATAAGGAGGATAATTTGGAGATAATGAGATTGAATCTATAAAATATAACCCTTTTATTGATAGTTTAAAAAATAGTTTAAAAATAGAGAGCAATTTTCACGATCCTTTTTTAGGGTACAACCTCCAAGTGAGCAAAGCTCCAATACAATCATAATACTTGTCAAAACATTACATAATCTTTTATCTCTATAAATGGTTTTTAAATAGAAAATCCTATCACTTGTGGTCCCATCATTAATGAGTACCAACCACCTACTGGGCCTTATTTAATTAAGATGACCCTTTTACATTGAATAACTATCCACTAACTACCTAATACGCCTTACTCAAAGAAGGTGGTCTCATACATTAATTTACTAGCTTATAGGTACCCCAAAGTAGGGAGGTTAGTGTAGGGCCCTAACATGCCCTCCCCCTTCTAACATAGCATTTTCATCGAGGCTAGAGGTGTGGAAAATACTGTAAAATTTCTATTGGTTCCTAGGTGGCATATTCAAGATACAAATCATTCCACTATATCAAGGCTTCTCAAACAATGTGCTAGTGTAGTCAATGATCTATGTCGGCCACTATTTCCTTTAGATCTAACCAAATGGAACCTTCTTCATCTAGTTTGGGATGGTTGATTTGAACTCTTCAACTCATAACCATGATCTTCCTCAAGCAATACATGTGAAAGATTGGGTTGATCTTGGAGTGGGTAGGAATAGCCAATCTGTAGGCAACTTGTCCAATGCATAGAAGGATATGATAAGGTCCATACAAGTTTGGTGTTAGCTTTTGGTGGCCTATTTTATTCGAGAGAGGTCTACTTTTTTTTTCTTTCCAATGGATTACCTCGCGGGAAATTGCAGAGTAATTCCCCACTTCATGGATGGTAAATGGGTTAAATCACCGACCTTGATTACGGGGACTAACCCCAAGGGGGAACAAGAGATTCAAACTTGTGACCTCCTCCGTTGGGGATAGCTTCACGTATGGATCAGAACCACTTGATCTAACCCTTGGGGCTAAGAGAGGTATACTTATAAAGATACATATGAAGAAACAAAAAATCCATTGCTTCAAAAGAACTCTTAAAGCGATGATGATTCAACTTTTACTTCTTTCTAATTGAGCTAGCACTAGATTGTAGAGAATGGCCAATTTGGTGTTAAGTGCGCAATCTGCTTCCTAAAACTTGGATGTCATTGGTAAATATGAAGCCATCAAGGGAGGATTTTGGTCATAAACAAATTCATATGTCAACATTTTGTTAGTGCCATTATAAGTGGTAGTGTACCATCATTTTACAAGGGGTAGCCATTAAACCCACTCGTGCCATCACTTTGATGCAAAACATCACAAAAAAGTTTCTAGGTACTTGTCTTTTAACAAAAAAAATAGTATTTTGTATTAAAAAGAGGTTGTGGATGAGTTGGTCAACATAATAATACAAAAAGGATGTTGTCTCTTAAAATAAAATTAGCATGCCCATCAATAAATACATGTTTGGTGCAAAAGCATTTATATCGTCCTTCATAGAGAATCTCAAAAAGTTTATACTAGTATAAACTCTAAAAAATACAACTAAAATGAAAATTGTTCTGCATAACATAAGAAAACTTGATACTAATAAAAGACATGCTTGTTGTGCCTCATATTGAACATTATTAGTAGGCCATGATTAATGATTTCCCAAGTCCATGTATTTAATAATTTGATGGTGTTAGCACTAGAAGTCACCTTCAGATTGCATTGAAGGTAAGACCAGTGTCCATTAGTTTATATGTCATAGGTAATTGAGTTTTGAGCGGTCAAATGGAGAAAACTCAATAATAATAGCGTTCTAACTTAGAAATCTGGACTAGCATGCACTAGCCATTGAGGTCTTGAATCAACTTCAGTCAGTAAGTTGGTGTAAGGGTGAGTAGGAGGAATATTTAGTGAGAAAAGTGTAGAGGTTCACTATGAACATCAGATTTTCCAGCAGCCTAAGGAGGAAAAACTTAAACAAAAGGTCCTCTTAGATTCAAATTTCAAGGAAGCTGAAAGAAATCATAACATTACTATAATCAAACATTTATCATAATACAGTTACAACAATCCATGTAAATCAATCAAACATGAACTCTCTCAGTATCAGAGGCAAATAATATGGAGTAAGAAAGATGACTTAGATTAACCAAGATGTCTCAAAAAACAAATACATAACCAGAGAACCAGTTGTTCTCAATCAAATTATTACAATAGCAGGGAGCTTATCTCAACCATTCGACCATAAAAAAATATCGAAACTGAGTATATATACTCAGAACTGCTGCAACTACCAGGAGCGTGATCGGGACCATGTATTCAAAGCTTCTAGTCGACACCCGCTCTGTCAAACTATGTAGGCCTTGTCATGTCAGATGCGAGACAGGTGCAGTTATGCGTTTTACAGGAAAATCTATCCAGGAGGAATCTTCGGGTGGACAGTCCACCTTCATGGATTCTCTCTGCAATGCTTTCCATTTATGGGGTAAGATGAGGTCTCAACTATTGCCCCTATCTTCAATAACTTCCTTCATTGGGATCAGGACGAGGCCTCACACCCATGAATTCTTCCAAGCGGTGCCCACAACTTCTTCAAGTCAATCCTGATGCCTCGAGGCTCTGCAAATCTTCTCCTATGACCAATACGGGCACTGTAGGTGCTAAGCTCCTTCTTCATCACCCCTTCATGCTTGTGACCTCGAGCTATGACCTAGCGCTTATCCCATATGATGCTTCGGGATTTCTCCCTTTGAATATTTTCACAACACCAGACCACAAAATTCTCGATGCCCGCTTTGACAAAATATCTAAGCAATGGGCCCTAGTTTATTTTCCCAGGAACACCCCCCATATGACCTCGTCTTATGACTCCTGGCTCCACCTCTGAGCACTTTGAAACTTTGGGCTTCAACCACTTTGACACTTCGACCAATTCGGGCTTTGACCACTTTGGCACTTCAGGCTTTACACATCTCTCATTTCAAATTCCCCGAAGTGGCTTTCTTTGCAGCTCGAATCTGGTGCCACGTGTCCCTATGGATTGGATGACTCCTACTCACTTTGGGTTTTGGGACTTCGGAACTTTGATGAACAACTTTAACAATATTTTGAACTCCTAATTCCCGTGATAATTTTCCACCGTCGATCTCTCCTGATGAGATCTACGATCCAGATTTAACTTTTGCTCGACCTTGGGACTTCAAACCTTTTTCTATGGCGCTATACTTCACGCATTTTTAGATTTCAAACACCCATGAACCACCGATATGAACTCCACATGGAATCCCAGTCGTTGGAAGATGAACTCACTTGTTTGCTTGATTTGAGTCTGGAATGAGTCGCTCTAAAAGGTGCACTTTGAAATCAAGACCGATACTGATTTGGATTATTTTCGGCACGAAATGAGAGTGGAGATATAATAAAGAAATGCATAGAGATATTGCAGATATTCAGTAATATAACAAAAATGTATCAGAGATGCAACCATAAACACAGATATACAGTAATACACGATTTCTATTAATCAAAGAAATGTATATAGATTGTAAAAATACAGAGTGAAAGACTCGCTAGAATGGTGGCAGCTTATCTTTGAGAAGAGACGTGATAGCTACTCGCATTCGCAAGAATATGATTACAATGAGGCTTTGAAGGCATTTTTACAATAAACGAGAATGTCAAAATTCCTAGACATCCAAAAACCTAACCCTAGGAGATGAAGCGCCAAAAGTCATGTGGACCCTGTTTGGGTAAGTTAGTACATCAACTTCCCGGGGTCGTAACTTTTGCATACGATCTCTGTTTTAGGAGTATGATAGCTTGTTGGAAAGGTATCGTCCAGGCGATTCATTTTGGGGGCTCAATCATGCCTTCAAATATTATTGAGAACCTCGATCTCAAAAAACCTTCATTTAGGCCCTCAAAATGGCCCTAGAAGTTAAAACCTGCTAAAAATAGTAAATTGCCAAAATTGCCAGAAAGCTGTTTTGAGCCAGTTGGAAAAGGTGGGTGGCCACCGATATCCACCTGGATCAATCCTCCCTCCTTCGGAAGCAATGGTATCCATTGCGTTGAGTTCTCGGGGGAGAAGGAAAAGCGTTTGTTGAATCTGCATCTTGGTGAGTTGCTTGTCTTGCTGGAGACGTCACGCTGCTCAGTTTGTGGAAGTCTATCACGAACCTATTGAGGTTGAGGTTGTTCAACAAGTCGAGATACATGAGAGGATGGTGTGCTGAAGGAATCTTTTCACTTTTCTGCAACCTTGTCGACCTGCTTCTGTTGGATAGAAGGTGCTTGGGGCAAGGCTGTAGTGGTTGCAGTGTCCTTTTGTTCTCCTTTAGAACAGATTGTGAAGAAGCTAAATGAGATACTACCTTGTGACACTTTTTAGGTGGAACAGTTGTAGGAAGTGCCCCTGTTATTCTGTAGAGATGACCCCCCAAAGTAACAATGACACTACGGGGTCGAGACTCATAAACATCATGGTGTCTCCACATATATGGTTGGCCCAAGAGCACATCACAAACATCCAGTGGGGAAACATCACATAATACCTCATCCTTGAAGGGTTGGATGTCGTATGATAATTAACATTGTTGGTTGACACGGAGATCTCATCCTTGGCGAAGCCACCCAACGTTGTATGGCTGCGGGTGTGGTGTTGTCGACAATCCCAACTGTTTGACGACCTCTGCTAAGATGAGGTTCTTCTGGCTTATGTTATCAACAATAAAATGCAGTGGGGTCCCCTTCACCCACATCTGTGAATGAAAAAGGCACTCCCCCTCTTCAGGATCGGCTGGTTCTTTTGGTTGAATTATTACGGTAGAGACAATAGCAGTGGGGTCCACATCAATGATCTGTCCTTTACCATTATTTTTAGAATCAGATTCAGAATTAGGGTTCAGATCTTTGTCTTTGATCTCGGCCACTAATGAATGTTTTGAGCGACATTCATCGGTATTGTGCTAGGGGATTTTTTGGAAATCGCACCATTTTCCGGTGTCCTTCTTTGTCTTCCCATGACCCTTCTTTTCCTGTTTCTTGGATTGGTTTTCGGGAAATTGTTTGTTAGGTTCGTCTTTGTCATACTTTGGTTGTTGCGGATTTGCAGACCCAAACTCCCATTTGTTCTGGTGCTTAAATTTCTGCTCAATTTTAACAACATATCGATAAGCAACACCGAGTGATGAGATGTCTAGAAAATACATTTCAGTCTGGATGTATCTGTTGGGTATGTGTTATATTCTTTGCATGTGTGTGTGTGTGGGTGCGTCAGATACGATGACTGCGTCTGACGATCCCTTCATCTAGGGCTCTACTGTGTGCGTCGGGCGCTTTCCTAGGGGGGTCCCAGGGGGGGGAAGGTATGCCCCCCCCCTAGTTACGCGGAGCGTTCGACACCGTGCGGTAGCCCGGGGCCGACGGGATTCGGGGCAGCGCCCCGAGTACGCGGAGCGTTCGGGGCAACACCCCAAAATTTTTTTTTGGGCGGTTTTTT
Source organism: Picea engelmannii (assembly GCA_009831015.1). Taxonomy (NCBI): domain Eukaryota; kingdom Viridiplantae; phylum Streptophyta; class Pinopsida; order Pinales; family Pinaceae; genus Picea; species Picea engelmannii. Next base: position 178,088 of record ML784936.1, read on the forward strand.
GCTATTTTTAGCTGATTTGTAAATTAATCCTGGATTAAGGGATTAGGGTTTTGGTATCTATGGAATACCTAAAAACATTGTATATATTGTATGGCGAATGGTGAAATTCGATATAATGAAAAAGAAAGGTTTTCCCGGT
>ML784936.1:182832-239153 GCA_009831015.1 Picea engelmannii
CAGTGTGGTCCATCTCATGTATTGGTCCTCATAGTTGCCAACAGGGTAATATTGTTCCTTTACCGCATCCACAAAAAAATCCCAAGTGGGATCGGCCCCATATATTCCAGACTCCTCTGTGGAACTTTGCTCCCAGTAAGTTTCCCACTAATGTTTGACATGAGGGGGAGCTTTAAGGAGTGCGAAGGTGATCTTTTCTTTGTCGAAAAAATTGTGAACAGAGAAATAACCTTGTAGCAAAGTTAACCATTTTTCTAGGGCTTATGCATCTATCTGTCCTTCAAATACAGGAATATCAAAGTTAACTTGTACCTTGAAAAGCGAGGTGCCTCCAAAGTGGCTGCTTGATGAAGATGCGCCTGATGCTATCGGTAGGCATTGAAGGATGTGGGAAAAATTATCCATCATTTCGTCCCTCTGTTGCGTGAGAGCTTGCTCAAGCAACAAATTGATAGGATCATCTGCTCCACCATTTTTATTTTCTTGGGTGTGCAAGAGTGATTGTCTTCAATAAAGACAAGCTCGAGACCCAACTTTCTATACTTAGACCTCATTGGGGACATGCATTGAAAAAACGATCAAGAGCAGCCTGCTCTGATACCACTGATCCAAATTATTTTTGGCACGAAATGAGAGCAGAGATATAATAAAGAAATGCACAGAGATATTGCATATATTCAATAATATAACAGAAATGTATCAGAGCTACAACCATAAAAAAAGATATATAGTAATACATGATTTCTATTAATCAAAGAAATATATAGAGACTATAAAAATACATAGTGAAAGACTCGCTAGAATGGTGGCAACTTATCTCTGAGAAGAGATGTGACGGATACTCGCATTCGCAAGGAGATGATTACAATGAGGCTATGAAGGAATTTTTACAATAAACGAGAATTCCAAAATTCCTAGACATCCAAAAACCTAACCCTAGGAGATGAAGTGCCAAAAGTCATGTGGGCCCCATTTGGGTAAGTTAGTACATCAACTTCCTGGGGTCGTAACATTTGCATACGATCTCCATTTTAGGCGTATGATAGCTTGTTGGAAAGGTATCATCGAGGAGATTCATTTTGGGGGATCAATTATGCCTTTGGATATCACTGAGAACCTCGATCTCGAAAAACCTTCATTTAGGCCCTCAAAATGGCCCTAGAAGTTAAAACTTCCTAAAAATAGTAAATTGCCAAAATTGCCAGAAAGTTGTTTTGAGCCAGTTGGAAAAAGTGGGTGGCCACCGATATCCACCTGGATCAGATACCTGAGCAAGAAAAGGATTGGGTCACCCTGAGGCCCTTATAAAACTTTATGTGATAACATTTGGCTCCACAGGGGATGGCATGCTCCCTGCGAGCTGCCAAGAATGTGTAGTTCCAGTGCCTTAGTTGTTGGGTTATGGAGTCTAGCTCAAAACCTTTGCCGAAGAAAAAAGGGAGATATGTACACTACTCTACTTACAAAAAGAAATCAAACACACATGCTCCAGAAGGAGCTTATTTATGTACAAACCTAAGCTAATTGATTTTTACGAAGTGCTAGGTGAAAGAAAATTTCCACCATAGCTACCTAGAATGTCTGTTGATATAATTTTTTTCTTCACTGTAGATGATCCACAAAAGGTTAGGGAAGTATGACAGCAGAATGAAAACATGGTTTTGAACATTGACTATACCCCTAAATGATGCTAATATGAAAAATTTTGCAGGATCCAATGCTTTGGGAAAACACAACTCCATATATAACCTCACAGGGTCACAAAATTCATAATCAGGCATGCTCAATCGGTGAGAAATTACCTCATTTCTTTCATTATTGCTCACCTATCGTTTGATGTTCTCAGAGTGTATAGGTGGGTGGAGGACTGATGCAGGTTGGCTAATCCCAGGTGATACCTTCTTTTTTATGGGTTCTGGACAGGAGATAAACTGCACATTTAACTCCTCCTTTTCTCCTTCATGGCTCATCCAAGGATTTGATTCATAATCATCATAAACAAGAACCATGGAAAATCCCTTCTCTTCGTCGTCTTCACTAGGATATCCATCAAAATTTGTTTGTTCTTAGATGACTTCACTTCTTCATCATAAGCAGGTCTTCCAAGAACATCTGCTTCAAGGATCGAAATATCCTATGCATTTTCTTCATAAGAGTGACAAGCAAAATCTACCTCCAATTCCTCTATTCTTGCAGAAAGTGATTTTACCGAATTTATCAACTCCTCTGAGGTATACCCCTCATCCACACAACTTTCATAAGAATCAGTTATATCTTGAACACAATATTTATATTCCTCACAACAACTATGACAAATTAACTCAAAGGAATAAAACTTCTAACAATGCATATTGAAAGCCGCATGAAACTGCTCCAGGGAGGAGAGGCTAGAAGGGGGTAAGGAGTGGTACCACATGCGAGCATCTCTTGCTAACGAGATCATGAACATATTTAATAATACATCCTCATGATGTATTTCCCATTGAGGCATGAGTTCATGAAACTCAAGGAGATGCTGAGTAGGGTTGTCCTCTTTATGCTCTCTAAATATGGGCAAATAGTCACCCCATTCATTTGGAGTAGGAACAACATTAGGGAAACCAAGAATAGAGGAGAAATTAAAATGAGCATACCTTTGAGCCAAGTTTCTTTCCATTTCGAACCAGTGGAGTCACCAATCGATCCTTTAATCATGGAGTCACCGGGTTAATGATATGTAGTCTGAATATGTCTAGTCTTTGTTCACCATCAAATACCAGATCTGATCGTTGTCAATCTCCCAGGGAACTTTCAAGTTGAGAAAGCGACTGCTAAAGGCCTTCTTGAAAAAGTTATCTGGGTCAGCTCGGGTGTGCTAGAGGCAACCATAGTCGAAATAGTGGAGTTGACATAGTGGAGTCACCAGGTGCAAGTTGCAATCTTCAATGGTACTGATATTTGATGCACCTTCATAATTAGAGCTTCGTTGTCATTCTATCCCAGGGAAATGTCTTCAATTCCTTCCTCGAAAACGGTGCCATAAATGTTATCACTAGAAGTCACCTTTAGATAGCATTGAAGGTAAGCTCGATATCCATCAATTTATATGTCACAGGTAATTGAGTTTTGAGTGTTCAAATGGAGAAAACTCAATAATAATAGCGTTCTAACTCAGAAATTTGGACTAGCATGCACCAACCATTAAGGTCTTGAATCAACTTCAGTCAGTAAGTTGGAGTAAGGGTGAGTAGGAGGAAAATTTAGTGAGAAAAGTGTAGAGGTCCGCTATGAACATCAGATTTTCCAGTAGCCTAAGGAGGAAAAAGTTAGACACAAGGAGCCTAACATTTCTGGCACCATTGCTGTGGATGAATTGAAGAAATTTTAGCACTATGAACATCAGATTTTCTAGCAGCCAGAGAACCAGTTGTTCTCAATCAAAATATTACAATAGTAGGGAGCCTATATCAACCATTCGACCATAACGAAATATTGAAACTGAGTATATATACTCAGAACTACTGCAACTACCAGGAGCATGATCGGGCCCCTTCATTCAAATATTCTAGTGGGCACCCACTCTGTCAGACTATGCAGGTCTTCTCATGTCATATGCAAGAGAGGCACAACTATGCATTTTATAGGAAAATCCATCTAGGAGGAAGCTTCGGGTGGACAGTCCGCCTTCATTGCTTCTCTCTACAACGCTTTCTATTTATGGGGTGAGACAAGCTCTCAACTACAGCCCCTATCTTCAATAATTTACTTCATTGAGATCAGGATGAGGCCTGACACCCATGAATGCTTCCAAGTGGTGCCCATGCTTCTTCAAGTCAATCCTAATGCCTTGAGGCTCTGCAAATCTTCCCCTGTGACCAATACGGGCGTTGTCGGTGCTAAGATCCTTCTTCATCACCCCTTCATGCTTGTGACCTTGGGCTATGACCTGGTGCTTAACCCATATGATGCTTCAGGATTTCTCCCTTTGAATATTTTCACAACACCAGACCACAGAATTCTTGATGCCCGCTTTGACTAAATCTCTAAGCAATGGGCGCTAGTTTCTTTTCCCAGGCATGACCCCCATATGGCCTTGGGCTATGACCTGGGGCTCCACCTCTGAGAACTTCAAAACTTCAGGCTTTGGCCACTTTGACACTTCGGCCTTCGACCACTTCGACACTTCGGTCTTTACGCATCTCTCATTTCAAATTTCCTGAAGTGACTTTCTCTACAGCTCGAATCTGGCGGCACGCATCCCTCTAGATTGGATGACTCCTGCTCACTTCTAGTTTTGGGACTTTGGACCTTTGACGAAAAACTTTAACAATATTCTGAACTCCTAATTCCTGCAATAATTTTCCACTGTCGATCTCTCTCGATGAGATCTATGATCCAGATTTAACCTTTGCTCGACCTTGGGACTTGAGACCTTTTGCTATGGCGCTATACTTCACACACTTTTGGATTTCGACCACCTGTGAATCGTCGATCTGAACTCCACATGGAATGCCAACCATTGGAAGCTGAACTCGCCTATTTTCTTGATTCGAGTCTGGAATGGGTCGCTCTGAAAGGTACACTTTGAAATCGAGACTGATACCTGCACAAGAAAAGGATTGGGTCGCCCTGCGCCCCTTAGAAACATTTATGTGATAGCATATGGAATATTTCCTCTTCCTTTGGTTAATTTGTGATAGAATTCATTGGCATTCTAAAATTAGAAGTAATATACTGAGATCCCTTATTAATATTGTAGACCATATTCCTTAGCATTGAACATTAACCTCTAAGGCCTGGATTTGTTTTGATTGTCGCGGGAGGGTATCCATAATCACTTCATTTTTAGAAATGCATTGGTGCTCATTTTCATGGACCTTATTTGTTACCGATAATATGGAAATCTTGTTTCTAATGATGAAATCTTCATGCTTGCGCAAAAATCTATGCCTTTCCTGAATTTTCCTATGACAATTTCCATGCCTCTTAGGGTAATCCATAAACCAAGCTCCCACAAAATCCCACATAGAGTATACCAAAAAAAATTCAAGAGGGAGAAATAATAGAATACCCAAGAAGAAACCTTGATGTTGTTAAACATAAAGAGGTTAACAAATCCTTTCCAGGATCAACAAATAAACAAGCATAGAAAATTCTCTAACTACCAATCTGAGGTATACTCTAAAGATAGATAATATTTCTCAACATACTCATTCATTACCTATAATTGGTAGTTCAAAAAAAAACATAGAAGAAGACTATATGAAATTAAGAGGGTGAGATACCCAATGCCCATACTACTAGTGCTATGAAACAGACCCCAAATCTAGAGGAAACAAAGCTCCAGGTTAAATCCAACACAAAGAGATACCAACATTGCCAAATTGAGTTTTAAACCACGATTTTCTACCCCAAATTAATTTGACCAACAATTGATTAAACTAATAGTGCTCTATCAATAATTCTTACCTGAAAATCTAGTTGAACCATAGATGACAACCACAAAAGAGCCTCATCAATCTTTGTTTCAATGCCTTCCTCATAACCATAATACCACCTTCCTCCTACATTAATATTCCCATGGTTTCAAAATTATTGCAATGAGTTAAGAGTGGCATGTGTGGGGATAGCATGAGGACAATGTACATTGCATCCCACCTCCAACTACATACTATTCACCTACTTTGGTGAAATGACATATGTGTCCTAAATTCCTTGGAATGTGGAAACATGCAAATAATGGCATAATTCATGCTCCAAGGGGATAGCTTGGAAGAAACTTTATCCTCTTTTTCTTAGGATTCTTTCACTTAGTTTTGAGGCCATGTTGGTGTGGTTATTCAATTGTTGATTTAGGTCCCTCAAAACATGAAAAAAATTGATATCCTCAAACTATAGAACCTCCTTTTTTACATTATATATGAGACAATCAAACTTGCTATATGATGATATTTTCTATTTGTTCATTAGACTGATAATTATGGATGAGTCCCTAATTTCTATCAAATTATTCACACAAGATGAGTTTATAGATGTTAATCCATGGAGTGCATAAGTTGTTTTTCATGTTTTTTTGTGGTAGTCCCAAGACCCCATTCATTATTCAATTCTTGTTTCCCCTTGGGATAAAGGATTATCCCCCCACCACACTTTCCACCCCTAGGTTTCCTCTCGAGGAACCATCAAAGAAGGGGATATATTTTGTTGTTTTTTTTACACCCATTGAATTATTCCTCTTTCGTTCTTATCTACTAGTTAGAAGGATAAGAGGAATGAAGGATCATTGACATTGAATGAGAATATCCTCCCATAAGGATGTATACTAGCCATGTTTTCTTCTAGCAATCAAGCAGCTGCACCATATGGAATTTCATTACCCAAAATTAGATAGATTTTGACATTAGACCCTATGATTTTGCAGTCGTTACCTTGGGATTGACTAATTCCTATTGAAATATAGCTTTGTTATCATCCAAACAAAATTTAACACAAATAAATTTTGGTATTGCTTGCTAGGCCCTCTTAAAGACAAGTTTATTTGTGAAATAACCCTTGTAATGGTTGTGCCATATAGTGAATATATCTATCCATGAATTTTGGACCCTCATCCCATGATTGATATTTGTAAAAGAAAAGTACCAAACATAATTGGTATAAATGCAATCAAATAAGACATGTCATTCATTTTCATCCTCTAAATGAAAAAAAGAACATCGCGAGGGCCCTTGAATCCCTCATTTTTTGAATATTCTCTATAGTTACCAGCTTTCCATGAACCATTACCCAATAGAAGGTGTTAATATTGGGTAGACTGTCACTTTTCCAAACATGCTTCCATATACTATATCATTAAGGGAGAGGTAAAGAGATGATTTGGGATTGGTATCCCAATCTAATGGTGTAATCAAATTGACACTATCCTCTACTATTAGATATCGAGAGGTTGAATGGAGCACAAGATTTGAGAGATGCTAGAAGAGTTGGGACCAAAGGGGCTAGATTAGATGGAAGAAAACAGGAGGAAAAACCGATCCATTGATTACCATCTTTAGAGAAGGACGATATGTTAAAAAAAGTGTTAAGGCTTTGGCTTTCCATCTAAACTTTCAAAGGAACAAGTTCATGATTGTGGTCAATTGGAGGATTCTCCATAATGTTATCCCTCCAAATATTGCTCATTTTACCATTACTCGGTACCCAAGTAATCTTGGATTGAGATAAAAGCACCACAATTCTAATTAATTTCCAAACACATGACCCCTTCTAGCTATCTAGTGGATTGTCCAAACAATTCTTCTTATTTCCTTGTAAGTATTTTTTAAGGAAGGCTTTCTTCCACCATTCCAACTTGCCAGAGATTAATCTACAAAGGATGTTTTCTCCCAAATTCATATTCATAATTATGGGATCTTTGGACGATTTGATGATGTTCCAATTCACCAAATGAAACTTTTTATGGTTTGATTTTCCTTCTTTCCATAGGAATTTATGATTTTTTCTCACAACTTGCTGCATAATTTCGATGGTAGCTACCAATGTTGAGCATTGGTAAATGGAAAGGGATGACATCACATACTTTATGAGGATGATCTTGTCTGTTGGGTTCAACCACTGTGACCCCCACTGCTAAAATTTATTATTGATCTTGTTGATTATGCCTTGCCAAACTCGAGCAGAGGGATTACTAAGAGAGATTGACATTCCAAGGTATTTAAAAGTGGCCCATGACTCCAAATAAGGTAACTTTAAAATTATGGACATAGTGTGAAGAATTTTTGGGCTAATTTTCCAACCATAAATTCGAATTTTACCATTATTAACCTTTCTTCCTGAAGCACTGATAAAATGATCAAGAACATATTCTAATTGCTCAACAATTATTGTCGAGTCCCTTCCCAATAAAATAGTATCATTTGCAAATTGTGAATGGTTCATTCCTTTAACACCTATAATCAAATTGATTCCATGAAGGTTAATAGTAACCATTTCATCTTCCAAATTTCTACCCAATGCCTCAACCATTATAATGTATAATAATGGGAAGAGGGGACTACCCTATCTTAATCCTCTACTACTTTTTAAAAAGTTAGTGGGCCTCCAATTAACTAAGGGTGATGTTAATGGGGCCTAGTCGAGTAGGCCAAAGAGCCAACCATTGTAAATAGTCAACAACCTATGAAGCTCAATCAATGAAATACTTGATGCAAACAACCACCCACTCCTTGGGTTCTATGCGATATCTTGGTCTAGGATCATTTGACTTTGGGAGTTGGATCAACTCACAGGCTCCATGTGAGACCTAAAAACCAAATACACACGTCCTAAGTCCTTTTTTCTGAATGCAAAATCTAGTTTTTGGGGGTCCCTGAGAACTAGCAAGTCTTGCAAGGGATCATGGGCTAAACCTCAAATCCCCGGTAATTTCAGGACTTCGGAGTTCTCGGGTTTCGAGAGTCTCAACAAAGTTGCATCGCATTCCTCACGAACGCCGAAATGGAGAAAGTTGCACCACAACAATGGTCAACGGTCTACATAACTCGTTTAAATTCATGGCGATAAATGATTTTTGGAATTTCGAGCTTTGGCGATTCTTCCCACTCCAACACTCTATGCTCCTGGAAAACCGAACTCTGAATCAGATCGGATGGTTTCGGTACTTCCACAGATCAATGGTTGAGAATCCACTTCGCGGATCCGATATTTGAGACTTTTCGAAGCACCACTTTATGCATATTCTGGGATGTTGGATCTCCAGATATTGAGATCTACTACCACGCATCTCCTGTTTATCAACTGTGGAGATCTACTACATTACTTAGAGCTTCAACGTATTATCAGCCTTTCACAATCATGTCCCCTTTCTCCTGGATGGTCGGTCTTTCGGACTTGATGATCCACTGACACATTTCCACTAAAATCAACGCTCTAGATAAGCTTCGGACTTTGGAACTTCGGGGGTTCCAACTCCAACACCCTCCTCAAATGAACTTTTACCAAACTCGTGAAGTCTGAAGGACTTCTGGTGATAAATATCGTGCTACTTTCATAGATCTAGCAGTTAGGAAAGGCTTAGTTTCTCCACGAGTGGATCTTGGGTGCTCATCCTCCAAACTAATAAAACTCCTTTTTCAAAGGATATTTGTCACTATCCTTCTTGGGCTTGACCAAGTGAAGAAATTTGAACCTTTGCGCCTTCCTTTTCACTCCTTTGAACACTTTACAACTTCAAACTTAGAAATTTTTCTAAGTCACTCCCGCGCACCTCTAGTGCATGTTCACCTTAAGACTTTGAATTTTCTTGAGAAATTTTCATGCACTTCTTGTACTCTCCAGACTTAGACTCTCCAACACTCCAACTGAGTGTAGGCCCAATGCACACCTTGCATGGGTTTGTCCTCAAGATTTTCTCTCCATTGATTGATTTTTCACTCCTTGCACTTCCTCTGCAAAGTTTCACACTACCTCTTCTGAGATTCTAAGTCAAAGTCGACTCGGCCTTTGCATACCTTGCGAGCATTGTGCACTCCTTGCACTATATCTCTCAGAAGAGAAACAATTGAAACTTAAATAAACATTAACAATTCCTCTGGCTAACTAAGAAATGCATACATATGAGAATAATTAACTAAAACAAGCAAATAACATAACATTTACTTAATGGATTCAGAAATAAATAACACCATACATTTGGAATCAAACCTTTATCATTGTATTCATTCAAAAAAGTATGTACATGGACTCATACATTCCTTAGAAGCTCTCTATAATAACTAGCAGGAACAAATAACAACTCTCAACAACCTCTTTCTATAATAGCCTTCAACGACCTCATTTAGGCATAGATTACATGTATTTATACATGGATGGGCTTATCAATCCTTCCTACCAACTGCACTAGTGATTTCATACCATAATTAAGACACTCATCTACTAAGGCCTATTACATTGAATGAGCATTTACAAACTAGATAAGAGAGGATTTTCAAAATATGTACGATCCTACAGATAATTAAAGTGATTACAATATCTTGTGATCCTATACAATGGCTCAAGCCTCCAAATATTAAAAGATCTTTATTTACAATTTTTCAAAAATTTAAGATGATGTGCCCTCCTTGGGATCAAAACCAACTTTAAATATAAATACTAGCACTGATTTTTCCTCCACTCAGCCTCCTTTGGTGCTGATGGCGATGCTCCTGCATCATACTCCTATAGAAAAAATATTCATGGACTCATGTCCATGAGCTCCTATATTATTTTTTCATTCTTATGAATATCAGGTTCAGTTACCCAACTAGCATCCTCTGCTAGGTGGTCTTTCCACTTCACCAGATACTAAAAGTAAGTCTTCCTCCTGGTCTTCTTACCAATCCTTTTATCTAAAATTTTCTCCATCTATGGATTCTTTGTTGTGGGAATATTCTTTTCCCATTGGATCTCCTTTTGATCACATGATTCTCTTGTATCATCCATCTTGTAAGGGTACAGGTCGACAACATTAATTATTGGTGATATTCCAACATTTTCTGGTAACTCAACTTTATAATCGTTGGCAAAAAACTTTCTGAGGATCTTACATGGTCATATCTTCTTCATCTTTAACTTGTTATATGTTCCTCTTGGGAACTTTTCCTTCCTTAAGTGTGCCCAAACTTGATCTCCAACTTCGAAGTGAACCTCTCTTCTTCTTTGATCTATTCGACTCTTGTACTTTTGACTGCTATCCTGTAAATGCCCCTTTATCTAATCATATAGCTTATGCATCTCTGCAACAAAGCCTTCTGCTCCTTCACTTCAGAACTCATCATGTCCTAAAGTTCTTAACTCTGAAATTCCTATCGGATGAATCCCATACACTATCTGAAATAGGATTTTTCCAGTGCTTCTATTCGATGAATCATTATAAGAAAACTCTGTCCAGGGCAGAATTTGATCCCACTGACTGTGATGTTCAGTGACCAAAATCCTCAGCAAATTTCCTAAGATTTGATTTAAAACCTCAGTTTGTCCATTTTTCTAAGGGTGATATGATGAACTGAAGGAAACGTTTGTCCCCAACTTCTTCCACATAGTTCTCCAAAAGTGTCCCATGAATTTGGTATCTCTATTTGAGACTATACTTATGGGAAATCCATGTAATCTCACAACCTCCTTGAATTTTTTTTTGGCTATGTGAGTAACATCACTCATTTTCTTGCATCGTATGAAATGTGCCATCTTTGAGAACCCATCAACCACTACAAATATGGAATCACTCCCCCTGTGGGTTCTTGGTAATCCCAACACAAAATCCAATGTCCATTCTTATGGCATCCCAAGTCCTGTCTGGAATAAGAAATTGTTGATACATACCCCTGTTTTATTGTTTCCCTTTGGCATACTGTCAGACTCTACATCTGTCCATAAATTTCTTCACGTCATACCTCATATCTAGCCAATGGTATGAAGAAATCAGTTGTGCATAAGCCTTATCATGGCCAAAATGTTCAACCAATCCTACACTGTGCTTTTCTTTCAATAGGTTGTCTCTCATTCAACATTTTAGAATACATAATTGTCTTCCCTTGAATAACAGTCCATTTTGTATCAAATATTCCATCCACTGGATTTTGTCCCTTAGCAAAGGGTTTTCACATGCTTCGTAAGCCTCCTTGAAATCTAGGTCTTATCTATACATTTCCTTAATGTTCTAAAATCCTAAGGTCTCCACTTGGAATTTCTGCATAATCAGACATGTCTTTCTCAAAACATCAACAACTCTGTTAGTGCTACTACTAATGTTCTTAATAACAAAAGTAAAATTCTGCATGAATTCTACCCATTTAGCATGTCTCTGGTTCAACTTCTCTTGTCTAGTTATGAACTGTAAACCTTGATTGTCGTTGTACAAGACAAACTCCTTCGGAATAAGGTAATGCCTCCATTTTTTCAAAGCTTGTATTATAGCATAAAACTCCTTGTCATACGTTTAGTAGTTCCGTTTAGTGTCATTCAACTTCTCATTGAAGTAAGAAATAGGCTTATTGTCTTGGCTCAAGACTTCACCAATAGCTACTCCACTTGCATCACATCTCACCTGAAATATCTTCTTGAAATCTAGTAGAACCAAAATCAGTCGTTCTGTGATCTTTTCTTTTAATACTCTGAATCATTTTTAGCTTCTACTGTCCAATTAAAGGATTTGTGCTTTTTCTTTACGATGTCTAGTATGGGTGCACAAATGCTACTGAAATTCTTGATGATTTTCCTATAAAAACTTGCTAATCCATGAAACATTATTCACCCAAACACACTTCTTGGAGAAGGCCATTCTTTGATTTCCCTCACCTTCTCTGGATCCATCTTCAACTCATTTGAAGAGATCACAAAACTCAAGTATATGAGTTATGTCTTCATGAAAGAGCATTTCTTTATATTTATCAACAATTTCTCCTGCTGCAACCTCCTCAACACCAATTTCAAGTGCCTCAAATGTTCTCCTTCGGTCTTACTGAAAACTAAAATATCATCTAAATACACAATTACAAACTTACCAATGAAATCCTTGAGTACTTCATTCATTAATCTCATGAATGTGCTCGGGGAATTTTTTAAGCCAAATGGCATAACAAGCCACTCATACAATTCTTCATTCATTTTGAAGGTTGTCTTCCATTCATCTCCTTCTCTCATTCTTATCTAATGATAGCCACTTTTAAAGTCTATCTTGGAAAAATAATTTGCTCCACTCAAGCAATCCATCAAATCATCCATTATGGGTAAAGGGAATCCATACTTGATGGTTATCTTGTTGATGGCTCTTGAATCTGTGGACATTCTCCAACCTCCATCTTTCTTTGGACTTAATAAAGTTGGTATTGCATATGGATTCAATCTTTCCCTGACTAAACCTTTATCCAACATCTCTTGGACTTGATTCTTGACCTCTTCATTCTCTTGAGGTGTCAACTTGTATGCTACTTTGTTTTGCAAACTCGCTCCTGGAATAAGGTCAATGTGGTGAATGATACTCCTAATGGGTGGTAAAGAACGAGATAATTCATCCACCACGATATCAACAAACTCATCCAACAATTCCTGAATTTCTTCATGCAGATAATCCATAGAAGCGTTAATAAAGATGACTCTGGGCTTCCTCACCACAACAAACTACATTTCCTTCTCCTCCTCAACTTTTTTCAAGAGTTCCTTCCCACTCATGAGAAGTATGCTAGGACTAGATTCTTCCTTGACTATGTCTTCTATTCGCAGTAACATATGCTTATGACCATTCTTTTCAAGGGTGTAAGTATTTTCCCTTCCATCATGTATGACATTCTATCATATTTCCATGGTCTTCCCAACAAAACATGGAAAACGTCCATAGGTATGACATCACATAGAATCTCATCTTTATAACCACCTATTTTAAATTCAACTTTGCATTGTTGACTTACCATTACTTGGTGTTGACCCTTGGTTATGGAATAAAGTGAAGGATTGAGGAAGAAAGGAAAAGTATGAACTATGTGAAAGACGCATTGATTGAGATTGGGTTGAAGTGATCAAATAAGCAGAAAATGAGTGAATTAAGGGAAAATGAGTCATTGAACGAGAAGATCGAGGAAGATAGATCAGAAAGGAAGATGGATCGTGGAAAACTTAGCAAGTAGAAAAAGACACCGACGGATGATTTGGAGCACCTCGAGGGAAAGAAGGAAAGACAGGCTGGTGAAGCCCTTAAAACATGGGTCAAGTTGACCTAAGGTTTTAAAAACCCAGGGTTTTGTATCTAGGGTTTTGGTACCTAGACATTGTCACGAAATGTATAAATAAGGACCTAGATGAAAGAAGAGGGGTTCATCACTCGTGGGTTTTTCGTTGTTGGTTCTTCTCATAAGATGGGACCTGATGCGATCATGAGGAGATGTGTTATGGAGGTAGAGATTCCATTGATTCTAGAAGAAGCACATGAAGGCATCACAGGAGGACACTATGCAGGGAAAGAAACAACACCAAAGGTTCTTAGAGATGGCCTTTGGTGGTCCACTTTACACAAAGATGCTAAGGAATACTACAGAGCCTGCGATGTATGCCAAATAGTTGGGAAACGTTCCAGAAGAGATGAGATGCCTTTAGCACCTCAACTAACTTTACATGCATTTGAGAAATGGGAAATTAATTTCCTGGGACCTATCAAACCACCAGGGAAGTGCACAAGAGTGAGGTACATTATCACTACAACAAAGTATTTGACAAGATGGGAAGAAGCAAGAGAAATTAAGGACTGTAGTGCAACTACAACTGCACAATTCATATTTGATGATATCATAGCCAAGTTTGGATGCCTGAAGACCCTTATGAGTGATCAAGGTACACATTTTATTAATAAGACTATTAAAGCCTTGACTCAGGAATTTGAAGTTCATCATCAGAAGAGCACTCCATAAGATCCATAGGGAATGGTACAGTCGAAGATTTTAATAATATCTTGGAGACAACGCTGACGAATATTTGTAGTGTGAACAGAGATGATTGTGATTTGAGAGTACTAGCAGTGTTATGGGCCTATAGAACCACTTGCAAGAAGATGACAATGTAGACTCCCTTTAAGTTGGTTTACGGACTAGAAGCAGTCGTACCTATGGAATATTTGGTTCCTAGTCTAAGAATTGCAACATTTACAGATATGGATGACACAGACACTATGCAAGATAGACTTGCACAGTTGGTGGAACTAGAGGAAGACATTTTTATTGTAGGCTTTCATCAGTAGGTACAGAAGGAACGAGAAAAATCTTACCATGACAGACACATAAAGAAGAAAGCATTTAAGCAAGGAGATATGGTATTGGTATACGACGAAAAGTTCATGAAGCACCCAATGAAGTTTAGGACACATTGGCTTGGGCCATATGAGATTGCTTATATTACAGAAGGAGGAGTTGCACAATTGAATACTTTGAATCTAGAATGGAAGGAAGTTTTAGTGAATGGAAGCTGATTGAAATTGTATTATGATAACCAACTACCTTGAAACTCTCAGTAAAAGCATAAGAAGAAGGGTCTAGGTACCAGGTGCAGTTGAAACTGGGTACCAGACACAAAAAAGACAGTTTGCACAAGGAAGGGGGGAACAGAGTAGAGAGATCAGGCTGCTCTGCGCAGTCTGAAGTCGAAGTGAAACAAAAGGTTTAGACCTGTAGTGCCTTGGGATGAGTAACATGTGACTTTTGGGGGCCTGTTGGCCCTTGGTTATGAAAGAAAGCGAAGATTGAGGAAGAAAGGCGAAGTATGAACTATGCGGAAGACACATTGACTGAGATTGGGTCGAAGTGATCAAAGAAGCATAAAAGGAGAGAAGTAAGGAAAAATGAGTCGTTGAATGAGAAGATCCAGGAAGATAGATCAACAAGGAAGATGGATCGTGGACAACTCAACAAGTGGAAAAATCCATCGACGGATGCTTTGGAGCACCTCACGGGAAAGAAGGAAAGACAGGTTGGCGAAGCCTTGAAAACGCGGGTCAAGTGGACCTAGGGTTTCATAATTTTAGGGTTTTGACACTTAGGCTTCGGTCTAAGGTTGTCTGAGATTCATTGTAATGTATTAATAAAGGTTTAGAAGACTTGGGAGGGTTCATTCGAGGAGAGTTCATCAGTGTTGGTTGTTGTTAGTTGTGATTGTTGTGTTGAGAGAAATAATGAGTCTATATTGTAAGATCTTCAGCTAGGTGCGAAGATCAACCCTACAGTTGGGTGCATGGGGAGGGGAGAAAGAGAGAGAAGGAGAGAAAGATCTGTAAGCTAAGAGCGCAGATAGAATTGTATGTTTTCATATAATATCAAGAAACACAGTTCTATGGACGTATCCCTAGGGAGAGGGTGAACCACGCATATCTTGTTGTTCTGTGTGATGGATGTTGTGTTCTTTTTCTTTCTGTTATTCTATTATTTCATCATTGTATTAGATCTGAGATATACTATGCACAATAGGATTAAAGGAGATAAATAATAACTAGGTTGTTGTGTTTTGTTTCCTTGGATCCACTTTGAATTTCCTCTAGTTGTAGACACCTGTGTCCTACAACCCCCTATTACTACTTTGGGTGAGACTACATCTACTTCGCAGGTGTTGCTAAAAGGGCCAGTAGTTAGGGCTTGTTGGTGCGTTGTTAGAGTTGAACCCTGGGTCTGCCCCTGTGCCAACAAATGGTTCTGTTGTCGGGACCAAGATATTCTTGAGGGAATGTCAAGGTGGTTTCCATCAAAGACAAATATTTAGAAGAGGATAGAAGAACAAGAGAGAGGCTTCACTGAAGCTCAGAAAAAAAACCCTAATATTAGTATAGAGGACTGGTTGGGAAGGTATATCTTTACCGATAGACATGAGATTTTGTTTGGAGGAATTCATAAGGAACTATACAAGTGGCTAGCCAGATTAGTAGATACCCAGTTTGAAATCAGATCTAGACCACATGTGGTTTGGACGTTGATGTTGATCAAGAAGGTCAAGAGAGTTGATAATGCTGTGTCAAGAGAAATATATCACTGGTATGATAACACTATTGGAGGGTACATTACCGAGTTTTCTATTGATAGAGTAGAGTCATATAGCCAAGCAAAGAGATATTTATTTAAGGGACCTAGAGGAAAATTTTTACACTTTTTGAAGTTGAAGATCAAGATACTATTCCATGAGAAGAACATCTTGAATATACAGTAATCGGTTGGATTGAAGAGGTAATTTTCATGAACTCAGACAACGACAATGACAAAGAGGTTGGACATAAGCACAGTGGGAGAACCTTCAAAGAATTTCCTCTAGTAGATCTATTTGAGTAGATCCATGAACTACTGGCACAGGATGAAGGGTTCTACAGTGGAGAAGAAGAAGAGCTATTGAACGAGGAACAGTCAGGATCCGCTATGGAAGAGGAAGGGAAGACTGAAGAACTCTGCTGAGATGAGCCAAAAACTTCAGGAACTGTGCCGACTGTCAAAGTAAGTACTATTACTCCTCTTATTTTTTTAGCAGCATTAAGTAACCATATTAGTCAGAGTTATTAGAGCACTCAGAGCACTATTACCAACAGTTTAGTACATACTCAGTCAAGAAACCTAGGAATATCTATGGCAGATGAAATGAGGCTACCTATCTTTAGAGGAGATGGTTCTGAAGATCCTGATCAACATTGGTTCTTATGCGAAGCAGTATGGAGTATTAAGCAAGTCAGTGATGAAGTAATTAAGAGAGCTCAGTTTAGTACTACCTTGAGAGACCACGCATTGAGCTGGTACATGAATTTTGTTAAAGGAGTTTCCCAACCTAAACCATTGAATGATATCAAGACTGTGCTGAGAGTAGAATTCAAGAAACCCAAGTCAGAGTCATAGTGCATTACATAACTGAAAGAAATCAAGAAGAGAGTAGCTAAACCTATTTGGGAATTTGATCATAGGTTTAAGACCTTGACAAGTCAGTTGAGTTTTCAAATCCCAGAAGAGCAGAATAAGGAGTGGTTCATTGCTTCCCTCTTACCACACATCAGATTTCCTATGATGTAACATAAGTTTTCTTCATAGGATGAGGCATTGGAGATTGCCATGAAACTAGAATCAACCCCTATGGGAGAATCTAGCTCAGGTATGAGTCAAATTTTGAGTCAACTAACTAGCTTATTTCTGCAGGTCGAAGATATGAAGAAAGACAAGGGAAAAGATAAAAGAGAGGACATCTGGTGTATCATATGAAAATAAGAAGGCCATGATAAGGAGCATTGTCCCCTATTTCATAAATAGTTGGCCTCTGGAGCTCCGAGCCCTTTGAAGCAAGTTACTCTACCCTGGTGCGAGGTATGTAGAAATAGACATCGCCCTGGTGAATGTTATTACATGCAAAAATATGTCCAAAAACGTACCGACCTTTACCACACATTCTGTAAATATGTGGGGCATGATGAGAAGGATTGTAGGGCTTATGAACTCTTGCATGAAAGGTGAAGAGATACATATAGGATTCAAGGTGAAGTACAACATGAGGGAAATGCTACATAGTTTAACTCTCCAGGAAGAGGAAAATTCAACCTTCACGGCAGATTCAGAGGAAGAGGACGAGGAGGAGCCATGGGTCGAGGTCGAAGTCAGATCATTTGTTATAACTGCGCACAACCAAGACAATTGGCAAGGGACTGTCAGAACCCTTTTACCACTTGCAGCTACTGCAACTCATTTGAACATGTTATTGAAGATTGTCCCATACTGTTAGCCAAACTTCATGAGAGACGAGGAGGAAACCAACAAGCACAAATAATCTTAAAAGAACCTTGCAGAGAGGATCCTAGAGTCACTATTATCACTAGAGGAAGCGATGTTACAAGAGAAGATAGAGTGATCCCAAGGAAGACTACAAAAGAATCAAGGGTCAGAAGAGCTGCAGAGAAGACACAAGTGTTTGATCCGAGGGAAGAAAAGAAGACGTTTGAAGAGACAAGAAGAGAATTTGGAAGAGATCAAGATTATTCATCAAAGACCCAACCAGAAGTGAGATAATGTGGAATGCCTTTGGAATTTGATCAGTCTGCTTCGCCCGGAGAAGGAAAATAGGTAATAAATCTTATGGAATTCTTATGTACTTGCATTAATTTGATTAAGGATGAAAGAGTTGTACAAGAACTATGAAATTTGATCAAACAGTATGAGATACGTAGGATATCTCCTCTACTAAATAAGGCAATATATTAAGTATCCATAAAGAGAAGGACAAATAAGGAGTTACGCCTTAATGCTCAGATTGGAGATTATGACATAGATTATGTGGTCCTCGACTTAGGGTCATAAGTCAATGTGATGTCGAAGTATACCTGGGCATTCATTGGAAAACCTAAGTTGATTTATTCCCCTATCAGGATCAAGATGGATAATCAGTAGGCATTAAGCCCCTTTGGAAGACTGGAGCATGTCCCTGTGGACATCGACAGGGTAAGGACGTTTGTAGACTTTGAGGTGATTGAGTTAGTTGACGATAGTTGTCCTTATCCTACATTGTTAGGAATTGATTGGGATTTCAAAAATTCCACTTCATTGACTTAAATAAAAGAAGAATGACATTTGAAGGTGATCGCCTTAGGTTCATTGTACCTCTTGACCTTTATGAAGGTCGCAGATACACAGAACCCATCAGAGAAAAAGACCGTGCATACGAGCTAGAGAATATATATAAATTGACAGCAAGACAACATGATTATATTAATCCTACAATAGATGGGGATTTAAGCTGGTGAAGTGACAACGCATGGTCATGAGGTTCGGAAGAAGCACTAGATAATTGGAAGAAAAAAATGTATGAATTTTCTGCATGGAGGTGTGCTAGATTAATCAGGGAAGTTCGTTGGATTGGCACACAAGTAAGTAATTTGCCCACATTTGATGGTTTAAATCGTTTAGAAACTTTCTTATTGGAATTTGAAGAAATTGTACCAGTACAACAGAGGTTGTTGGCACTGGATGAAGCTTTGAAAGAAACGCCAGAAAGATGGCGGGGAACACACAAAACAAACATCGCGGAGTGGGTGCAATGTCACACTTTGATGACAATGTTCTTTTTAGAACAAATAGAAGGGTGCGACTTCAATACACGTTTCAAATCTGTTCGAAGGACCATGTGAAAAGTTGTGGGGAGACCTAGAGGAACATTCCTCAATATGAGTGGGTGCATAAATTCATTAACACTTTGGAAACAACACCTATTAATTGGTATCTTCAAGAAGAACTGCACCTCACCACTGTAGATTGGTATGGTATGACTTAGAACTTTGTAGCTACATTTTTATTTGAAATTCAACACCCCACAGTAGATCAAGCTCTACAAGTTGTAAGACATAAAGTCTTTGAGGAGGCACCTAACCTCCTTTTTGATCAAGAAGAGGATGAATGGACCACACCTCTTCAGAAATTGCAAGGTTGTTACAATATCAATGCTGATGAAGACGATGATCCTAGGAATGTGAACATCGTGGAAACATAAGGACAAAGAGACATAGAAGGGCCAGGATTCTAACTACCTTTCATCGAAAAACCAATCAAAATCAAGAAACTTAATATTGGAACAGAGAAAGCACCTAAGCTCGCAAACATGGGATATTATTGGGATGATGCCACTATTGATAAGATCACATAATTACTGCATGAATATTAGGACTTGTTTCCAACCAATTTCACTGACATGAAGGGAATTAAAGGGTCCATGGGAGAAATGAATATCCCCTTGAAACCAGATGCAAGGCCAGTCAAACAGAGACCCTATAGATTGAATCCCAAATATAAGCAGAAAGTCAAGATTGTATTAGGAAGAATGTTGGAAGTAGGAATCATATAACCTGCTGAAGAGTCAGAATGGATTAGCCCTATGGTGGTCCAAGATAAGAATATAGGAGAGATCAAAATCTATGTATACTTGAGGAAACTGAACGATGCATGTTTGCATGATCCATTCCCTACACGATGTACTAATGAAGTGCTAATAATGTGGTAGGACATGAATTTTACTCCTTCACAGATGGATTTTCAAGTTATCACCATATTAGGATTGCTAAGGAAGATAGCCATAGACCACATTTGCAAAAAAAGGGGTTATTCCCAATACACAATGATGCCTTTTGGATTGAAGAATGCACCAGACATCTTCTCAAGGGTGGTGGTCGAAGCATTCAAATAATTTTTACATAAATTTTTGGAAGCATATTTTGATGATTGGACTATTTTTAGCTTATTGAAAAATCATATTTTATGCTTAAGACTAATGTTGGATAGGTGCAGGCAATGCCAAATTGCCTTGAACCCGAAGAAGTGTATCTTCTTTTCACCCTTTGGAGTGATGCTAAGTGATATTATGTGTAAGAAGGGGTTGCTGGTAGATCCTTCCAAGATTTCCATCATCGTTGATCTACCTCCTCCTACTTCAGTTAGACAGCTGCACACTGCGCTGAGACATACTAGATACTACAAAAATTTCATCAAGGGCTATGCACAGAAAAAATCACCCATGAAGAAGATTTTACCAAAATATTGTCAGTTTCAATGGTTAGAGGAATGTCAGCAGAGCTTCGACACACTGAAACAAAAAATGGTAACTACACCTATTCTAGTTTTCCTAGATTGGAGTATGGAATTCCATGTGCATGTCGATGCATCATCTATTTCATTAGGAGAAGTGTTAGCACAACCAGGAGTAAGAGATATTGACCATCCATTATCCTTTTCTAGCAGGAAGCTTTCTACAGCTGAGATAAACTACACTACTATCGAAAGAGAAGGTTTAGCCATGGTGTACGCACTGCATAAGTTTCATCACTACTTGTTAGGAGGACATTTTAAGATGTGCACTGATCACTCTGGGTTGAAATACCTAGTCAACAAGCCAGTGTTGGGGGGAAGAATATGCAGATGGCTACTGCTATTCCAGGAATATGGTTTTGAGATCGTAGTCAAGCCAGGGAGAATGAATAAGGGACCTAACCACTTGTCTAGGTTAGAACATGGAGAGGAACCTACCAGTTTGGAGGATACACTACCAGATGCACAATTGCTGGCCATCCGAAAGGTTGATGATCACTTCACCAAAATAGTCCAGTTCCTATCAACAGGAATGGCACCTTGAGAATATACAGTCATTCAGAAGAAACAAATGGTAGTTCGTGCTGCAAATTTTTCACTTATAGCTGGACAACTTTATAATATGGGACCTGATGAGATCCTGAGGAGATGCGTTATGGAGGAAAATAGGCCATTGATTCTAGTAGAAGAACATGAAGGCATTGCAGAAGGAAACTATGCAGGGAAAGCACCAATGTTGAAGGTTCTTAGAGATGGCATCTAGTGGCCCACTTTACACAAAGATTATAAGGAATACTACAGAGTCTGCGATGTATGCCGAAGAGTTGGGAAACCTTTTAGAAGAGATGAGACGCCTTTAGCACCTCATCTAACTTTACATGCATTTGAGAAATGAACAATTGATTTCGTGGGACCTATCAACCCACCAGGGAAGTGCACAAGAGCGAGGTACATTATCACTGCAACGGAGTATTTGAAAAGATGGGTAGAAGCAAGAGAAGTTAAGGACTGTAGTGCAACTACAGTTGCACGATTCATATTTGATGATATCATAACCAAGTTTGGATGCCCGAAGACCCTTATGAGTGATCAAGGTACACATTTTATCAATAAGACTATTGAAGCCTTGACTCAATAATTTGAAGTTCATCATCAAAAGAGAACTCCATACCATCCACGGGCGAATGGTATAGTCGAAGCTTTTAAGAAGATCTTGGAGACACCACTGACAAAGATTTGCAGTTTGAACATAGATGATTGTGATTTGAGAGTACCAGCAGTGTTTTGGGCCTATAGAACCACTTGCAAGAAGCTGACAATGCAGACTTGTTTAAGTTGGTTTACGGCCTAGAAGTAGTCGTACCTATGGAATATTTGGTTCCTAGTATAAGAATTGCAACGTTTACATATATGGATGACACAGGTGTTGTGCAAGACAGGCTTGCGTAGTTGGTGGAACTAGAGGAAGATAGGTTTATTGCAGGCTTTCATCTGTAGGTACAGAAAGAATGCAAAAAATCTTACCATGACAGACACATAAAGAAGAAATCATTTAAGCAAGGAGATATAGTATTGGTATATGAAAGCAAGTTCATGAAGCACCTAGTGAAGTTTAGGACACATTGGCTTGGGCCATATGAGGTTTCCTATGTTACATAAGGAGGAGCTGCGTAGTTGAATACTTTGAATGGAGAATGGAAGGAAGGTTTAGTGATTGGGAGCCAGTTGAAATTGTATTATGACAACCAACTGTCTTGCAGATCTCAGTAAAAGCATAAGAAGAAGGGTCTAGGTACCAGGTGTAGTTGAAAATGGGTACCAAACACAGAAAATAAAATTTGCACAAGGAAGGGAGGAACAAAGAAAAGAGGTCAGGCTACTCTGCACAGTCTGAAGTTGATGTGAAACAGAAGGTTCAGACCTGTAGTGTCTTGGGACAAGTCACATGTGAGTGTTGGGGGCCTATTGGCCCTTGGTTATGGAAAAAAGTGAATATTGAGGAAGAAAGGAAAAGTATGAACTATGTGGAAGACACATTGACTGAGATTGTGTCGAAGTCAAATAAGAAGAAAAGGAGTTAAGTAAGGGAAAAAAAGTCATTGAACGAGAAGATCGAGGAAGACAAATCAACAAGGGATATGGATCATGGACAATTCAGCAAGTGGAAAAAGTCACTGATGGATTCTTTGGAGAACCTCGTAGAAAAGAAGGAAAGACAGGCTGGTGAAGCCATGAAAATCCAAGTCAAGTGGACCTATGGTTTTAGACACCTAGGGTTTTTGGAATTTTAGGGTTTTGACACTTAGGATTCGCTCTAAGGTTGCCTGAGAGTCATTGTAATGTATAAATAAAGGTCTAGAATACCTGGGAGGATTTTTTCAAGGAGAGTTCATCAACGTTGGTTGTTGTTAGTTGTGATTGTTGTGTTGAGATCAATAGTGAGTCTATATTGTAAGATCTTCAGCTGGGTGCGAAGATCAACGCTGCATCTAGGTGCACAGGGAGGGGAGAAAGAGAGAGAAGGAGAGAAAGATATGCAAGCTAAGAGCACAGATAGAACTCTATGTTTTCATATAATATCAAGAAACACAGTTCTATGGACGTAGCCCTAGGGAGAGGGTGAACCACATATATCTTGTTCTTCTATGTGATTGATGTTGTGTTCTTTTTCTTTCTGTTATTCTATTATTGCATCATTGTATTAGTGTTGAGATATAATATGCATAGTAGGATTAAAGGAGAAAAAGAATAACTAGGTTGTTGTGTGTTGTTGCCTTGGATCCACTTTGCATTTCCTCTGGTTGTATACACCTATGTCCTGCAACCCCCTATTGCTACTTCGGGTGATACTGCATTTTATTCACAGGTGTTGCCAAAAGGGCCAGTAGTTAGGGCTTGTTGGTACACTGTTAGAGTTGAACCCTGGGTCTACTCTTGTGCCAACACTTGGTGTCCTTTATACAACCATGATACTTTGTATGGGTTTGGGTGTGCATTTGTCTCCAAATATAGATTTTCCACCATTTTTGTGGATACCATTTTATCAGTACTCCCACTGTCTATAATCACTTTGTATACCCAGTCCTTGGTCTTGCAAGCAGTCCTAAACAATCTGTTCCTTTGGACTGTCTCTTTTGCTTCTTTCTCTGGTTTTATGAGAACTTTCCTCATCATGAGGGATCTCCCATATTTTGCTATTTTTGCCTCCACATTTCTCTTATGTGCTTCATAAATGTGAGATTCTCCATCTTTCTCCTTCTCAAGACATTCCCAAGACATATGACATGTCTTTCCACATGCATAGAATTTCACTTGTCCTCCTCTGCCTCTTCCTCTTCCTAGAGAAAAATATTTTCTACCACCATATTTTCCACCTCTAGAACTTCCTCCTTTTTCTGTATGATTGTAATACTTCCCAGCCTCAATTCTCGGTTTCTTAAATTTCTATTGAATAATTCCTCTACCTCTGTTTGGTGTTTTCTCCCTATTTCGCTGGCTTTGTTTTCTGGCCAACTTTTCCTCTGCTTTCAATGACACATGATAAGAGTCCTCCATAGTCCATATTATCATCATGTTGATTTCATATTGAATCTGATACCTCATGCCATTTATATACCTGAAAGTTTTTTCTTCATCATTCTCTCGATGCCCTGCTCGAATGTTCATACTGTAAAATTATTCAGTGTATGCCTTCACTAACAAGTCTTTCTGTCTCATGTTTTGCAACTTCCTAAATAGATTTATATGATAGTATTTGGGTATGAATTTAGCTTTTAATTTAGGTACCATTCTATCCCAACTCTTAAATTTTTGGTTTACCTTTGCACCTTTTGTCAGCTTGCAATTTGTCCCACCATAGCGTTGCATGTCCCTTCAATCTGGTAACAACACGATTCACTTTCTTCTTCTCATCAATATCCTCATAATCAAAGTACTTGTCCAAAGAAATTATCCAATTTAGTAGCTCTTCAACATCTAAGTTTCCTTCATACATTGGGACTTCTATTTTTTATTTAGCTCCCATTTTAACAACAACTCTCAATAGTCGTTCTTATACAACTTCTTCTCTTGTAGCTTCTTCTGCTTCAACTTATTCACTCTCATATTCGTTGATGTCACCATCATCAAGTGATATTCTCTACGATGTCTCCATGGCATCTAATATCACATGGATTCACCTCATCTCTTCTTCCATTGTTGGATTTGCTACAGGTCTATCTCTATGTCTTCTTGGCAGCATGGTTCCAAGTTCTTTTTACACATAGAGAACAATTCAGGCTTTGATGCCACTTGATGGTATCAGATTTTTTTTTATCTAGGCTCTAATACCACTTGATGAAAACCCCCACCCACTCCCTAGGGTCTGTGCAACCTCTCGGTCTAGGATCATTTGACTTTGGGAGCTAGATCAACGCACAGGCTCCATTTGAGCCCTACAAACCAAATACACAGGACCTAAGTCATTTTTTCTGAATGCAAAATCTGCTTTTCAGGGGTCCTTGAGCACTAGCAAGTCTTGCAAGGGACCGTGGGCCAAAAGGCATGGGCTAAACCTCAAATCCTTGGTAATTTTGGGGCTTCGAAGCTCCCGGGTTTCAAGAGTCTCAAAAAATTTGCACTACATTCCTCCCGAATGCCAAAATGGAGAAAGTCGCACCACAACAATGGTCAACGGTCTACATAACCCATTGAAATAAACGATGGGAAATGAGTTTTAGAATTTTGGGCTTCGACGATTCTGCCCACTCCAACACTCTATGCTCTCGTAGAAATGAACTCCGAATTAGATTGGACGGTTCTGGTACTTCCACCAATCAATGGTTGGGCATCCGCTTCATAGCTCTGGTCTTAGGGACTTTTCGAAGCACCACTTTATAGATCTTCTGGAATGTTTGATCTCTGGATCTTGAGATCTACTGCCATGCGTCTCCCATTTATCAATGGTGGAGATCTACTCGGTTACTCAGAGCGTCAGGGGATTGTCGACCTTTCACAATTATGTCCCCTTTCTCCTGGATGGCCGATCTTATGGACTTGATGATCTGCTCACACGTGTCCAATGAAATTAATGCTCCAAATGAGCTTCAGACTTCGTAACTTTGGGGGTTCTAACTTTTTCATCCTCCTCGAATGAAAGTTTACTGAACTCACAAAGTTCGAAGGAATTTCAGTGGTAAATCTCATGCTACTTTCCCAGATCTAGCAACAAGGAAAGCCTTAGATTCTCTAGTAGTGGATCTCATCTACTCATCCTCCAAACCAACAAAACTCCTCCTTTTTCAAAGGATCTTGGTCACTATCCTTCCTGGGCTTGACCAAGCAAGGAAATTTGAACCTCTGCGCCTTCCTTTTCACTCCTCTGAACACTTTACAACTTCAAACTTAGAAATTTTTCTAAGTCAATACCGTGCACCTATGGGGCCTGTTCACCTTAAGACTTTGGATTTTCCTGAGAACTTTTCATGCACTCCTTCCACTCTCCAGACTTAGACTCTCCAACACTCCAACTGAGTGCAGGCCCAATGCACACCTTGCACCGTTTTTTTCTCAATCTTTGCTCTCCATTGAGTGATTGTGCACTCCTTGCACTTCCTCTGCAAAGTTTCATGCTACCTCTTCTGAGCTTCTAATTCAAACTTGAATCGGCCTTCGTACACCTTGCATGCATTGTGCACTCCTTACACCAGATATCTCAGAAGAGGAACAATTGAAACTTGAAAAAACATTAACAGTTCCTATGGCTAACTAAGAAATACATACATATGAGCACAATTAACCACAACAAGAAAATCACATAACATTTACTCAATGGATTAAAAAATAAATAGCACCATACAATTGGAATCAAACCTTTCTACTTGTATTCAT
Source organism: Picea engelmannii (assembly GCA_009831015.1). NCBI lineage: Eukaryota > Viridiplantae > Streptophyta > Pinopsida > Pinales > Pinaceae > Picea > Picea engelmannii. Next base: position 209,775 of record ML784936.1, read on the forward strand.
TCAACAAAGTATGTACATGGACTCATGCATTCCTTAGCATCTCTCTATAATAACCAACAACAAAAAATAACAACTCTTAGTAGCCTCTTTTTTATAATAGCCTTTAGCATCCTCATTTGGGCATAGATTACATGTATTTATACATGGAGGGGCTTCTTGAGCCTTCCTACCGACTACACTAGTGCTTTCATACCATAATTAATATACTCATCTACTAAGTCCTATTACATTGAGTGATCATTTACAAACTAGATAAGAGAGGATGCTCGAAATATGTACAATCCTATAGATAATTAAAGTGATTACAATCTCTTGTGATCCTATACAATGGCTCAAGCCTCCAAATATTAAAAGATATTTTTTGCAATATTTCAAAAATTTAAGATGATGCGCCCTCCTTGGGATCAAAACCAACTTTAAATGTGCATGTTGGTGTTGAGTTGTCCTCCACTTCGCCTCCTTTGGCACTGATGGCAATGCTCCTACATCAATACTTGGGTCGATCAACCACTCGACTGGGTTGACCAATGATGGTAGTTATGATAGTTGTGACTGCCTTCTACTAATTGTAAATGTATAAATATGCATGAATATGTGATGTAAGAAGATATTTTTATTGATCATATAACACAAAAATTTGTTGCTAATTCCACCACTACTTTGTTTCTCTTTCTCCTTCTATGTATGCATGCTTGTATATTACTATGTTGTATATTATGGTTGTGTGATTGACTACTAGTAACTAGTTATTGTGTAATCCCTTAGATTAACACATTAGTTCCATTGTTGGTATTGCATGATATGGAATTGCATTTAGTTGTGTGCATGCATAGATTTTAAGCATTGAGGAGATCCATGAGTGGTGGCAAAGGAAATTGAGAACTATTTAAAAACCCATGCCACAAAGAATTGACTAACATTTGCACAAGAAAGGGTGCAATTTTTCATGGAGACTCACAAAAAATCCTAGAAGCTATCCTAGAGGAGACAAATAAATTCATTGATAGGGTTGTGAATGAATAATTGAAAAAAAAATGAAGAATTGTTGTCAAAGCTAATCAACAAAGGTCGAAATAATATTTATGAATAGGTTGAGCAAATTGCTAAGGATTTCTATGAAGAGCAAATGATTGAAGAGTGCATCTCAATAGATGACATGGAGAGAATATTCTATGATGATTTGCATGATACTTTCATTTTTATGGTGCCAACCTTGCTACATAAGTTTCTTTTTTACAAAGGCATTGGCCCCATTTTCAAAGCACAACCTCCTTTGCATATGCCAATCAATTCCAACCAGAAGAAGAGACAAAAGGAGTAGGAGTATTTCTTGTGCAAGTGAAAATGATTGCACAAATCACCCTCTTCAAGCAAGATTAAACTATGGGTTGATGATGGGGGTACCCTCTCGTTAGATGCCTTAAAAATAAACCCTAATCAACTTAGATTTGAAAAAATATGGTTAGAAGATACTACACACATCGCAAGTAAAGGGAGGAGACAATCATCGACCAAAAGAGAAACATAGTATACAATTGATGACGAAACCAAAGTGAGAATTGCAAGAATGATGCAACATTATAAACCTATGATTGAAGTCAATACATAATAAGCTCTCATCATTTAAAGTTTTTATTTAGAAGAAATCAATAAAATATTATATTAACCATAGAAAATATTATAGTACTCTTTCAATGAGAACATATTATATTATTATAATGACTATAGAAAGTATCATTCACATTTAAATACCATCTTTCAAAGCTTTTGTAAATGTTTTCACCTCATCTATACCTTTTGAGCAACAAGAACTTTGACCACAATTGATTTAAACAATATTTTCTATTCCAATATTCATGATTATAAGTATTTGCAATAATAGTTCTTTTCATCATTATAGACACTATTTTCCTTGGAGTATTATAAAAGAACATTGCTTCTACAATTAGAAGCACCATTACATATTTTTCAAACAATTTTTAAAGGTTTCAGGTACGCATATGGATTTTCAACACTAACAAACTCATTTTTATATCAATCCTCTTGTATTAGAATGAATTTAAATTTGTCTCAATAATGTTGTCTAAAGAAAACAAGACAAAAAATCATCTACATATATACGTTGGTATGAACCATTTCCCAACATCAAAATTCTTAAAGAAAATTCTAAGGGATTCTTTGTATCCCTTCAATGACACTCCCTTTAGAAATCACCATTATTTTGAATCCTCCTTATCAACACTTTGCAAATAAGGAGGATAAGTTGGAGACTATGATATTGAACCTATAGAACATAACCCTTGTATTGATAATTTTAAAAGAGAGAGAAATGTTCACATTTCTATTTGAGGGGGAAACCTCCAAATGAGAAAAGCTCCAATACAATCATAATACGTTACAAAACATCACATAACCTTCTATCTCTATAAATAGTTTATTACTAGCAAAACCCCGATTACTCATGGTACCATCATTAATTAGTACCAACCACATATTGGAACTTATTTAATTAAAATGAGCCTTTTACATTGAGTAACGATCCACTAAATACCTAATAGACCTTATTCAAAGAAGATGGCCTCATACATTAATTTACTAGATCCTAGGTACGCAAAAGTAGGGAGGTTAGGGTAGAATCCTAACATGCCCTCCCCCTTCAAATATATCATTTTCCTTAAGGCTAGAGGCATGGAAACTACTGTAAAATTGCTATTGGTTCCTAGGTGGCATATTCAAGCTACAAATCCTTCCACTATACCATGGCTTCTCAAATAGTGTGATAACCTAGTTAATTCTCTATGGTGGCCACTATTTCCTTTAGTTATGACCAAATGGAACCTTCTTCATCCAATTTGGAATGGTTGATTTTAAATCGTAAATTCATCATCATGATCTTCTTCAAACAAGACTTGGTTGATCTTAGAGAGGGTAGGAAAAGCCAATTTGTAGGAAACTTGTCCAATGCATAGAAGGATCTGATAAGGTCCATAGAACTTTGGAGCTATATTTTGGTGGCCTATTATATTTGAGAGAGGTATGCTTGTAGGTATAAAGATGAAGAAACACCCAATCCATTGCTTCAAAAGAACAGTTAGAGAGATGATGATTCACCTATGGCTTCATTCTATTTTGAGCTAGCACAAGATTCTAGAGAATGGTCAATCTGGTGTTAAGTGTGCAATATGCTTCTTAAACCTTGGATGTGCCTGGGAAATATGAAGCAAATGAGGGAGGAGTTTTCCCGTAGACAACTTCATATGTCAACATTTTTTAGTGCTATGATAAGTGGTAGTGTACCACCATTTGACAAGGAGTAGCCACTAAACCCATTGGTTTCATCACTCTAATGAAAAAACTCACAAAGACGTTTCTAGGTACTTGTTTTATTTAACAAACAAAGATAGTATTTTTTTTATTGAAAATAGGTTACAGTTGAGTTGTTCAACATAACAATACAAAAAATGTGTTGTCTCTTAAAACCAAAATCATCATAACCATCAAGCAATACATGTTTGATGTAGAAATATTTATATAATCCTTCATAAAGAATCTCGATACGTTTCTACTGGTATAAACTCTAAAAAGGACACATAAAATAAGAATTATTCTATATAACATAAGAAAACCTAACACTAATAAAAGACATGGTTGTTGTTTGCCGCATCTTAACCATTATTAGTAGGCCACGATTCTTGATTGTCCAAGTCCATGTCTTTAAGCATTTAATGGATTTTGCCTCTTCCTTTGGTTCACCTGGGACATAATCCATTGGCATTCTAAAATTAGAAGCAATAGATTGGGATCCCTTATTAATATTGTAGACCATATTCTTCAACATTGAACATTCTTCTTTCAATGCCTAGATTTTCCTTTTTTTTGTAGGAGGGTATCCATAAGCATTTTGAGAAATACATTGGTGCTCATTTTCATGGACCTTAGTTGTTACCGAGAATATGGACATCATGTTTCTATTGATTAACCCTTCATGGTTGTGCAAAAATCTGTGCATTTCCTAAATTTCTCTATGAAAATTACCATGTCTCTTGGGGTAATCCATAACCAAAATCTCACACAAAATACCAAGCATAGTATACACAAACATTTTTAGGATAGAGCAATAACATAACACCCAATAAGAAACCCTGATGTTATCAAACAAAAAGAGGTGAAAAAATATTTTTTGGGATCAAGGAAGAAACAAGACCATAGTGTTATCTAAGTACTAGTCTAATGTCCACTCTAAGGATAGCCAATATTTCCCAACATACTCATTGATTACCTAAAATTGGAAATTCAAAACAACTTATAGGTGAATACTATCCAAAATTAAGAGGGTGAGATACCCAATCCCCCTGCTATTAGTGATATGAAACAAAACCCCAAATCTAGAGGACATAGAGCTCCAAATTAGATCCAACACAAAGATAGACCAATATTTCCAAATTGAGTTTGAAACCAAAATGTTTTGTGGAAAAATAATTTGACCAAAAATTGAATAAACTAACATTTCTTTGTTGATAATGCTTACCTATAAATCCAAATGAATCATATATTAAAACCATGAAATATCCTCACGAGTGTTTGCTTCAATGCCTTCCTCATAACCATAATCCCACCTTCCTCCTGCATTAAGATTCCCATGGTATCAAAATGATGGCAATGAGTTAAAAATGGCATGTGTGGGAATGTTGTGAGGATGATGTACATTACATCGCACCTCCATCTATATACAATATGATCCCTTTGGTGAAATGACATATGTGTCATAAATCGCTTGGAATGTGGAAACATGCAAATAATGACATAATCCATGCTTTAGGGGGGTAACTTAGAAGAAATTTCTCCTCTTTTTCTTAGGATCCCTTCACCTAGTCTTGAGGCCCTATTGGTGTGGTTGTTCAATTGTTGATTTAGGTCCCTTGAAACATGAAAAAAACTTGATATTCTAAAACTGTAGAACCTCCTTTTTTATTCTATCTATGAGATGATTCAACTTGCTATCTGATGGGTTTTTCCAGTTGTTAATTAGAATAATAATTATGGATAAGTCCCCAGTGGTTATCAAATTTTTCACACTAGATGCGTTTATAGATGTTAATCCCTGGAGGAGTGCAAAAGTTTCTTTGCATGGTTTTTTGTGGTAGTCCCAATACCCCATTCATAATTCAATTCTCTTTTCCCTTTACTATCAAGGATGACCCCCCCACCACACTTTCCACCCATAGGTTTCCTATTGACACATTATCAAAGAAGAGGATATATTTTGATGGGATGTTTTTCCACTCTTTGAATTATTCATATTTCATTCTTATCTACTAGTTAGAATGATGAGAGGGATGAAGGATAGAATATATGGAGGAAAAAAGGAGGACCAATCAATCCATTGATCACCTATTTAGAGAAGGATAATATGTTAAAAAAAGTGTTAAAGCATTGACTTTTCATCTATATTTTCAAAGGAACAATTTCATGATTGCGGTCAATTGGAGGATTCTCCAAATGCTATCCCTCCAAATAATGATCTTTTTATCATTTCCCGAGACCCAAGTAAGCTTGGATTGTGTTAAAGGCACCATGACTCTGATTAATTTCCAAATATATGACTCCTTCTTGTTATCTAGTGGATTTTCCAAACAACACTTCTGATTTCCTTGAAATTATTTTTGAGGAGGGATTTCTTCCACCATTCAAATTTGCCAAAGATTAATCTCCAAAGGATATTTTCTCCCAAATCCACATTTATAATGAAAGGATCTTTGATGCCAAGTTCGTGTTGATATTTGGAGAATCTGAGGATGTTCCAATTCCCCAATTGATATTTTTTATGGTTTGATTTCCCCCCTTGCCATAATAATTTATGATTTTTTCTCACAACTTGTTGCATAATTTCGATGAGAGATAACATTGTTCAACATTGGTAAATGGAAAGGGATGACATTATATTTTATGAGGATGATCATTCTTAGGGTTCAACCACTCTGACCCCCATTGCTAAAATTTATTCTTGATCTGGTTTATTATTCCTTTCCAAACTTGAGAAGAGGGATTATTGAGAGAGATTGTGTTCGAAAACACATGTATTCCAACATAGGACGAACACCTTCAGTAACCAATCACACAAAAAAATCAAAGATAAACACACCAATGTTTTCAAGTGGTAAAACCCCTATGGGGAAACATCCACGACCCCAGTTAACGTGGCCACTTGGAGAAATTTATTAATGCAAAGAAAAAATTACAGATATATTTACAAGATAGTTTCTCACAATTGATCATCGACAAATGACCCGCTATGCTCTTTAAATAATTATCATTGACCAATCAGGTGTTAAGCCACAGATCAATGTAGTTGTTAATATCGAGGAGAATACAAACTGCCAAATCACTCTATGTTGGGAACATATCGTGACCATCAAATTTTCTAACTAAAAATACATATTAATGCATACTAAACAAACACACTAAGAAACACACTTTTACCTAACGACACATTGGACCAAGTTGATATTAACTAACTCCTAAGTGTCTAAATATCCTAACATCCCCCCTTAAGAACAAATTGGGATAGGATTGAAGGATTTACAAAGGTGACACAAATAGGAGAAGGAAGGAGCCATTAGAGCCTATCCCCCCTTAATGACAACTTTTTAAACTCCTAACATAGATTGAAGTTTGGAAAACTTCACTTTTGTAAGAGACTTTGTGAAAATGTTTGCAACTTGATCGTTGGTAGGGTAGAAGAGCAATTCAATAACTCGATCATGATTGAGATTTCTAATGAAGTGCATGTGTATCTCGATGTGTTTTTTGCACTGATGTTGCACTGGGTATTTGGAAAGCTTGATGACACTCCTATTGTTGCACCAGAGGGTGGTCAGATGCTGCTACTGGAATCCAAACTCTAAAAGGACCTGTCGAAGCCACAAGGCTTCTTGACTTGTATTAATCATTGCTCGATACTGTAACTCTATTGAAGAAAGAGAAATAACTTGTTGTTTCTTACAGGGTCAAGTGACAGGTCTTAGACCAAGGCTGAAAACATAACCTGCAATAGACTTTTGATCATCATGGTTTATATCCCAATCTGAATCAATGAAAGCAACCAATAAAGGAGTCCCTCCTGAATTGTAATGTATCTCAAAATGAAATGTACCCTGACTATATCGAAGTATTCTTTTAGTTTCTTTCTAATGGATTTCATGGGGTGTTTTCATATATCAGGAAACAATAGGCCAACATCAAAGGAAAGATCAGGATGGGTATGAGTCAAGTATAAGATGCTACCAACTAATTGACGGTACAAAGTGGCATCAATTTTGGGAGAAGCATAGGTGGAAACAAGTTTGAATCTATACTGGAAGGGAGAAGGGGTTGGTTTACAATATTCCAAGTGAAAGCAACGAAGAAGGTCACAATCATACATAGACTAGGAAAGAAAAAATCATTCCTTGGTTTGAAAATTTTGGAGGCCAAAAAAATAGTGTGAAAATCATAAGTCTATCATTTCAAATTTCTTCTTAAGGCTAGTTTTCACATGGTTTCAAATTCTTGGGTCACTACTAGTGAGGATAAGATCATTGACATAAAGGAAAAGGATTATGAGATGACTTCCAAATTTCTTGGTATAGACATTAGGGTCAGAATGGCATCTAGAAAAGATGGTTTCAAGAAGAAATTTTTCCAGTTTGGCATACCAAGATCAAGGAGCTTGCTTAAGACTATAAATATATTTCTTAAGGCATAAAACAAGGCTAGAGTCATTTTGTACATAGCCAGGATGTTGTTTCATGTAGATTTCTTCCTGTGAATCCTCATGCAAGAAAGTGGATTTGACATCCATTTGATGGACCTCCCATTTATGTTAGGATGCAATGGATAGAATAAGGCAGATGAAATTCATTTTGACTACAGGGGAAAATATTTCATTATAGTCAATTCCTTCAACTTGGGAAAATTCTTTGGAAATTAACCGAGCCTTGTGTCTTTCAACACTTCCATATGATGCATACTTAGTTATGTAGACCCATTTACATCTGACAATTTTTCTTCCTTTCGAAAGAGGTGCAATATCCCAAGTATCGTTTTCCATTAAATAACAATACTCTTCATTCATTGATGTATCCCAATCTAGATGACCTAAATCTTGTTCAAATGTCTCTGGATCACGTGTCTCTGAAACTTGTGCCAAAAAAGAAGAGGATCCATAGAACTATGAACGTGTTCGATGTTGATATGAAGGATCATTGACAAGATCACCAAATGCTTCTTGTGTTCACTGGACCCATCTAGGAAGTGGTGGTGTTGGTGTAGGTTCAGGTTCAATGGACTCATTTGGAGGAAGGTGAGAAAGTGGAGGTGGATTTTCATCCTCATTGTTATCATTTGAAGAAGAAGAAACCAAAATAGGAAAAACATAAGACACAAAAGTTGAAGATGGATCGTAGACCAAAGAAGGAAAAAATGTCGAATTAGGCTCACATGCCAAGATATTTTCATCAAATTTAACATCTCTTCTAACAATAATTTCATTACAATGTGGTTGAATAAGTTTGTAACCTTTGACATCTTCAGAATAACCAACAGATATACACTTCTCACTTTTAGGCTGCAATGCTTTCCTTTTCTCACTAGGAATGTGAGGCCATGCTATACTTCCAAATACACATAAGTGACTGACATATGGCTTAATTTTAGTCCATTCTTCTTCTGGTGTTATATTTTTAAAATCCTTTGTGGGAGTGTGATTTACTATGTAATTTGCACAGTTAATGGATTTTGCACAATACTTTAGATTTAATCCCTTAAATTGGATCATAGAATTAGCCATTTCTTTTAATGTGTAGTTCTTTCTCTCAGCAACACCATTTTGTTGTGGTGTATATGGAATAGTGTGTTTCATTTGGTTGTATGTGTGTTGCAGTAACTTGTAAAATTTTTGTTCACATATTCTCCTCCATTATTTGTTCTTAACCTTTGAATTTGATGTCCATATTTCTTTTCAATAAGGACCTTGTAGGCCAATAAATTGTCAAAATAATTGCTTTTAAGATTTAAGAAGTAAACCCAAGTGCATTTGAAGAATTCATCAATGAAGTTTAAGAAAACTTGCACACATAAAAAGAAGGAGAAGAAAGTAGACCACACAAGTCACCGTGAAAAAGATGCAAAGGGGTCAAGTCGTCCCAAGAGGCACATTTGTCAAAACTGTCCCGATGATGTTTTTTGAGAACACAGTCGACACAAACACCATCTCTGCATGAAACAAGAGAAAGACCAGTCACCATCTATTGATTACATAGTTGCTGAAATGAGAGATAATTTAGATGACCAAACCACTCATGCCAAAGTTTGCTCAAGTCATCTCTATGAGCAACAAAAACTGATGGAAACGATGATGACCCAAAGTTGTCAAACTTGTACAACCTGGTAATATCATCAACAATTCCATTTGCAAGAACATGTTGAGGATATTTTAGATCCTTGATTACAACTTAGTGAGGTGAAAACTCTACGGTTTTACCTTCACCTAATTGAGTGATTTGATATACTGTTAAAAGATTATAGGAAAGACTTGGATCACATAATACATCATTGAAATGACCATTATCTACCTAAATTGTTCCAAACTCTACAACACTAAGATATCTATCATCACCAACAAATATTTTATCGTTGTTACATTCATTTGGAGTGGAAAATATGGCTATATCCTTAGCCACATGATGAAATGCTCCAGAATCAACAAGCCACTCATCAAAAGAATAAGTAGAAGTTGCATTGAAGGAGAAACCGAAAGAAGAAAGTGCATGTATATAAGAAGAAGAAGAAGAAATAGAATCTATACCGATGTTGTGCTTCTTAATCGTTACTTCTAAAGCTTCCATCTTTTAAAAAAAAATCAACTCATCATGACCATGTTTCCCACAAAATTTGCAATGTTTGTCAGTCTTCTTGTTTTTAGATTTTTCTCCTTTGTCACTATTAGGAGAGAAAGTTGGTTGAAAGGGTTTGGGACCCTTGTTTTTATTGTTGTTGTGGTGAGGATGTTGCTTCTTGGGATTTTTGGATTTATCTTTCTTTTGGTCAACTAAGGATTTGTTGGAGGTACCTACAATGTTGATCACTCCAAGTTTCACAAGATTATCTTGTTCTCTAATCAAAGCATCAAAAAAGGACCCATGAGTGGGTTTTTAATAAGAATTCCCTAAATCTTCTCTAGTGGCATAGAAGGTAGATACAAACACTGAATATGCACTACCAATCTTAGCAAGAACAATATATATGCAACGCTCATCATCCAACTTTATGCTGCACTTTTCATATAAAATTCTAAGCGTTTTGAACTTAGATAAATAGTATTCAATGTAAGAAAAATCATTTGGACTTAAATTACTTATCTGATTTTCTATCTGGTGGGCTTGAATAATACTATCTTTACCAAACACAGCTTCAAGTTTTTCCCAAGCTTTATTGGGGGATTCAAGTCCTTGAAGGTGAAACATTAAATCAAGAGAGATGGACATTATGATTAGTACACGAGATTTTTCATTCTTATTAATCCATTTGAAATACTTATCATCATCAGTGGGTTCTTCTTCCTTTCCCAAGGTAATTTGGTACAATCATTTACTTCTTAATAAATTCTCCATATTATATTTCCATTGGAAGTAGTTGGTGCTGGTAAGAAAAATATCACATGGAGAAGATATATTAAATATGTAGAGAACGTGGATTTAAAATCTGAAACTGATGTTCTGGATGGAAAGATATTGAAAAATTAGGTTATTTAAAAAAAAATGACACTAAAAACGAACTTCAGATGTGAAAGTTATGCCCTTTTGAAAAAAGGCATAAATGATAACCAAAGATCCACGTGGCAGGTAGAAGTTGGCCCACATGGTGATGCCCCTCATAATAACCTCACTTTTACAAATAAGTTTCTTATGAAGTTATCTACTTTTATAGAATAAGCAGGGATCACTTTTACAATGAAGTTACTTTATAAAATAAAGTTGCATGCAAAATAAATAACTTTAAAATAAAATATTAAAGCTATTTATAGTGATTCACTCTTATAATTTAAGTGAAATACACTTTACGATAGATGCATGAAATTTTTCAAAAAAGTAACAAAAAAGAGACTTGAACTCAAGACCTCTTACTTAATAAAGAAACTTTTAACCAAGTGATCTAATGAAAAACATATTGTGTTGTTTAGAAGGAGGATTGGAGTTGTCATCGTCGTTGTTTCTATTGATGGCCTTGGAGAGCATGATCATAAAAAACTCTTTTCACACTAGAAAAAAAATTCGCTTCTCGAAGAAAAAAATGGTTATATCTCTGTTAGCTAACCCAATAAATGCAATTTTCACCTCTATTTCTGATTTACCGAGATCACATAAAACACATGTAAAAGAACATACATAGACAAAAAACCCTTTCCAATCTATTTTTAATTTTCCAAGATCGCACAAGGCACGGGGAAAAGAGCATAGGCAGATCTAAAAGAGTAGAAAACCAGAAATAAAAACCAGAAACCCGAAATAATAACTCTACAAAAATTTAAAAATGGTGTATTCAGGATTTATACCTCCGGATCTGACTCAAATGGGCATATCTTGGGAAACAAAAACCTTTTTGAGTGAAATGAAAACTATTATTGACTAAAACAAGTGCTCTAGACATAGTGGAATAGTCCTCTCGACCAATAAATGTCAGAAATGGAAGACACCAGAGATGAGGCAACAAGGCTTCACGATCTCGATCTACAATGAGAGAGGATCTTAAAATTCACTTTGATACCATGTTTGACGACACATGTATTCCAATAGAGGACGAACACCCTCAGTAACCACTCACACAACTAGATCAAAGATCAACACACCGATGTTTTCACATGGTAAACCCCTACAGGGAAACATCCACAGCCCCAACCAATGTGGCAACTTGGAGAAATTTATTAATACAAAGAAAAAATTACAGAGAGATTTACAAGAGAGTTTCTCACAATCTATCATTGGAAAATTACCTTCCATGCTCTTTAAATAGAGATCATAGACCAATTGAGTGTTAAACAACAAATCAATGTAGTCATTAAAATTAAGGAGAATATGGGCTGTCAGATCACTTTATGTCGGGAACATATTGTGACCACCATATTTCCTAACTAAAAATGCATACTAATGCATACTAAGGAAACACACTTTTACCTAACGACACTTTAGACCAATTTGATCTTAACTAACTCCCAAGTGTCTAAATATCCTAACAAATTGACATTCCAATGTATTTAAAAGTGGCTTAGGACTCCAAATAGGGAAACTTTAAAATTATGGACATAGCATGAAAAAGTTGTGGGCTAGAGTTCCAACCATGAATTTGAATTTTACCATTTTCCTCCTAAAGCATTGAGAAAATGATAAAAAAAAATTAAATTGCTCAACAATTATTGTCGAGGCCCTTCCCAATAAAATAGTGTTGTTTGAAAATTGTGAATAATTCATTCCTTCAACACCTTTGTTCAAATTAATTCCATGAAGGTTACTAGAAAAACTTTCATCTTCTAACTTTCTACTCAATGACTTAACCATTATAATGTATAATTATGGGGAGAGGGGACAACCCTCTCTTAATCCTCTACTTCTTTTGAAAAAGTTAGTGGGCCTCCCATTAGCTAAGGGTATTGTTGATGGGGCCTAGTTGACTAGGCCAAATATTCAACCATTATATAAAAACCTGTGGAATATGAAGCTTAGTCGACTAAATACTCGGGTCGGTCGACCACTCAACTAGGTCGACCAACAAAGGTAGCTAAGATAGTTGGAACCACCTTCTACCTAGTGATTGTAAATGTATAAATATGCACGAATCTGTGATATAAGAGGCTATTGTTATTGATCATATAGTACAAAATTTACTGGTTGGTTCCACCACTACTTTTTTTCTCTTTCTCCTATGTACGCATGCTTGTATATTACTGTGTTGTATATTCTGGTTGTGTAACATACTACTGGTAACTACTTACTATGTAATCCCCTATATGAACACATTGGTTCCATTTCTAGAAGTACACGATCCAGGATTTCATATTAGTTTTGTGCATTCATAGATGTTAAGTGTTGAGGATATTCACGAGTAGTGGCAAAGAAAATTGAGAAATATTTAAAAGAACTACGCCACGAGTAATCAACTGACACTTGCACATGCAAGGGTGTAGTTTTTCATGGAGTCTCAAAAATAATTCCTAGATTCTATCCTAGAGGAGATAAATAAATTTAGTGATAGAGTTGTGAATGAATAATTAAAAAATATATGAAGAAATGTTGTTGAATTTAATCAACAACACTTGAACTAAACTTTCTGAATGGGTTGAGTAAATTGTTGAATATTTCTATGAAGAGAAAGTGATTGAAGAGTGCACCTTATTAGATGACATGCAACATATATTATATGATGATATGCATGCTACTTTCCTTTGTATGGTGCCAACCTTGCTACATAATTTCCTTATTGACAAAGGCATTTATCACATTGTCAAAGAAAAACCTCCTTTGAGTGTGCCAATCGATTCCAACTAGAAGAAGAGACAAAAGGAGTAGGAGTATTTTCTATGAAAGTGAATACGACTGCATGAATCACCCTCATCAACCAATAGTAAAATAAGTGTTGATGATGGGGGGTAGCATCTCATGATATGCCTTAAAAATAAACCCCAATCATCTCTCACTTGGAAAAACAATGGTTAGAAGATATTTTTAAGCATTCCAAGGAAAGGGAGGAGAAAATCATTGGCCAAAAGAGAAAGAGAGTATACAATTGATGAAGAAACCAAAGAGATAATTGCAATAAGGATGAAACATTATAAACCTATGATTGACCTACAAAAAATTGAATATGACAAAAGGAAGAAATGAATATATGAAATAACCAATGTTGCAAGCTCTCATCGACCCAAAAAACATGAAGATCTAGTGGAATGATGTGTTGATGGAGTGTTTAACCTATTCAAGTTATAATATGAGCATAAGCCATATTCAAAAGTGGAAGCAACCTCTACGATTCCTAAATTAGATGAGGATTTTTAGTTGGTGGAGGGAAGCTTTGGATCTCTACGACTGTCAGAAAACAATGAAAGTATGGAAGTTGACAAGTCAAGTCATGCGACACTTAGAACACTAGATATCAAGTCCTTGTATTAGAGAGATCCTTGGACATCACTTGCATGTTGAACCTGGTCTATATTTAGTGTGGATTTCACTAGATGAAGAAGAATGAGTTACTGATAGAATATGGATCCAAATGCCCTGGAGGGAAGGAAATTAGATAAATGTCACTATTGAAGAAGGTGACAACAACTTGCTTGTTCAAATTGTGGATATCATGGGAGTTCCCCCTTACTATATTTAATTAATTAATAAAACCAAATGCTATGGAATAAAGGTTGTGAGGAATATATGTGAGCAAAAAGAACTAGTTTTGTAGAGTATAAAGGCCAAGCTTGCCAAATAGAGGAAACCAACCAAGAAATTGAAAATACACTAGTAAAAGAAGATAATAGTAATCAGACAAAAAATTAATTTGAAGCCAATGACTCCACCACCTTTTCCACCAAAACCCACAACTCCTATCAAAGTGTCACACAGTAACATCCCTCTATACAAAGTAGATGAAATTCCAAGAAGGAAATGGTTTATTTCTAAAAAAAATTCAGACACCATGGATGTAACCAAAAAATACAAACAAATGGCACAATTTTCTACGATAGTAAGGAAAATAGCCCACAATTGGTTCATGAACTTCAATAATAATCATATTAGAACAAAGTTTCAAATCCAAAATAATTTCCTGTCATTTTTTAAAAAACAAGATAGTAAATATTTAAGATTACAAAAACTCAAAGAAATGAAACAAATGTTGGATGAGTCGATATGCAAATATGATCAAATAGTTAAGGATGTCCTTAGATAGATCCCATATACTATCAATAAAGAATTACTAGTGCAATGGTTCTTTGCAGGGATATTGCAAATAATTGGTGAACCACTAAGTATGCACAAGATAAAATCTTGTTAAGATGTCCTTATTCAATCCCAACGAATTGAATCTGGTGATGATTTGAGTACTCCATCTTTGTACTCATTTCAATATATTTCCCTAACAAGAAGCAAATTATGGTGTACATTTTGTATGAATGAAAGAAATACAAATGATTATTGAAAACACTGAGAAGTAAACAATAGAGACTTAGATGTTAGACTAGTCTAGATCAAATATTATTGTAAAATTTGTCACATTATAACAAACCATATCACAAAAGTCTACTCACACAATTTGAAAAATTCCAAATCTAAATGGTGTGCTATATGTGAGGAAAAAGCACATAACACAATAGAATGCCAACATAATAGTTGGAATAAGTGTAATTATCAAATTTTCTATCATATATAGGAAATAAAGAAAAACCAAGGTTAGCGAGAAAGAGAAGGCAGTGCAGGATATCCTAGATGAGGTGGATACCGAGGAGGACATTGTGGTTGATATAGAAACAATGGAGGACATGGTTGAAAAGAATACATAAAAAAGATATTGTTTTGTATGCTATAAATAAGATCACTTGAGCCCCAATTATCCATGGAAAGATAAGACCGACCTTAAATTTTGTACTGAATGTGGAGTAGGGGATCACTCCTTGGAGGACTACCCTATTATGCTTGAAAAAATGATGAACAAAAGAATTTTCAACCTACTTCAGAGAATTCCAAAAATATGAGGTGATGAACTCCAAGAATTTAAATCTAATTACCAGATTAGGAGCAAAGAAGGAAGGAAATACAACATCAAATAAAACACCTTGTATTAAACCCATAAGAAGAGATAACTGGTATCTAAACCCTAAGAAGGAAAGGAAAATAATGAAAGCAGATATTGGTCTATTTGATGATTTAATAGAGCAAGAGGATTGAAATGAGTGTTGATAGAGGAAACACTAACAAGGGAAGGATCAATAGTCCTCGATGATTTCCTTAATTTATTAAAAGAAGAAGAATTAGTCTCCAGACTTTGGAACTACTAAAAATCCTTAAGAAATTTAAATAAGAAAGGAAACCATGTAAAAATTTCTGCAAAGTATCACAAGAAGAAATACCACACAATGACTATGATCCACAAGTCAACCTGGAATTTGAGGGCTTTATGATTCCATAGGTTGCAGTCAAATTTGGATCCCAAGTTAACATTTTCTCAAAATAAACCTAGTTTAGAATGGGAAAAATTGACCTGGTTTGGTTTAAGAATTTCTTACAAATGTTTGTTGAACCAATTGGCATACTAAAGGGAGTGGAATATGTCATTATGTGGACACTACCATGGTTGGTTTGAAATTTATTAACATAGTTGAGGGTATTCTATCCTACTCACCATTGGTTGGTCAACCATGTAGTCAAAATATGAAGGCAACAATATCCCTAGAAGAATATAGAATAAAATTGAAAGGGAATGGAAGGATGGTTATTATATCCTTGGACCCTAGAGAAGGAAAACCTTGGTTAGACACCTAGGATGAAGAAAGTGATGTAAGAAAAATTTACCAAGTAATCCAAGGAGAAAAAGATAATGTTGAACCGAATACTCGAGGAGAATTTTGGCATGGCTCACCATTGTCTATGGGGAAAAATTCTAACACAAAAATATATGAATGGAAAATGGAGAATTACAAATCAATATCAAGGGAATGCTAACTAGTTGAATCTGTACCAAAGGAAAGATTCTAATCTTTCTTTTAAATAAAATAAATACCCATAGTATATGAGAAATTAATTAGAAAATATCCAAGCCCAATACCACATACTTGAAATCAAATGCAATCCCTCCCTTAAGATTTAAAGAATGAGATTTGTCTGCAATCTATGTCAATGTTGTATCAAAATTAGTCAGAGAGCAGTGTTGCTATAGAGATTAGTAAATTTTTTCATAAGACAATTCATACAATGGTGGGACACACATGCACATCTACTATAGACGTGGACCATGGCTACAACATACTTAGTTGGAAGAATTGGAGGGAAGAAACTCACAACCACAACCAAAATAGTAAAGTATAAACCAAGGTTTGAACCAAAAGCGCACATCTAGGAATGTGAAAAATATGGAGGAGGATTGTATATGTAGATGAGAAAGTATGGTTTCACATGTTCCCAAATACATTGGATGATTTTCCCTATAAATCACATAAATTTGAAAAAGCTAGAGGAGACACTTGCAGCTAGTAAGAATTAAAAGAATTTTTTATAAAATATTTTTCATTTGTTCCAATAAAATATCACCTACAAGAAGCAGTCCAACAAATTAGAGACTTTATAGAAATACCAAGAAACAAAAGTATGGAAGAAAGCGACATCTCCACAGTTGACATAGAGTATGTTATCACACTAAGTCGCCTTGGGTCTCTTAATTTGTTTTTGTTAAAAAAGAAAAATTAAAAAAACCTTAGATTCTTATTTTCTCTTTAAAATGAATTTCTCATCCATTAAATGTTAATTATGATAGGACCCCTTAGGATGACTAAAACTTTGAGTCATAGCTCATGTGTTGATCCGCAATTTAATTTTTGGCCCTTAAACCCTTATGAGCTCATGGTCTATTCTTTTTGTCCCCTCTCATGATTCATCCCTAGGTTGATACCTCCCATGACTAGGCTGATGTGACACACCTCTGTTATCACTCATGACCTTGCATGCATACCTCATCATCCCCACTCACCTATCCAATCATTTTTTTATTTGGAGAACATTGCCCACTTAGCAGGCATTTCCATAGCGCCTATCACGATTATCATGCACCCACTCCAAGTCATGATTTCCATGAATGATACCTTAACCCTTGTTTTCAGTGCCTGAAGTCGGTTGAAATGATTTCAAAATATGTTTCATTTATGATCCTTGGTAACAGTTTCTAAATTTGAAAAGTTCAACAGTGATGCACTGCGTAAGTTTGCCAATTCATTTCGGACGATCACTTGTCCACTAAATCCGATGTTGTTAGAGATTTTAGGGCCGAAGTTTCCTCAATCTCACCCTAAGTTCACGCAGAGGAGCTCAACAGTTGTCGACTTCACAGGTGTCCTGTCCAATCTCCTTCGCATTATAATTTTCATAGGAGATTTGTGCTCAGGTTTCGGTTTTCTAAGCTTGCAGGGTAGTATGGGAGCCATATTTGCATTCCTGTAAACATCTTCGCTCATATACATAGTCTGATTATTGTGTTTAGTCATAGCCTTTGAAATTCATAGGCCTGAAATATCCCATCCTCTGTGTATGTGTTACGCTACGTAGAGGCGTTGCTCAAACCTCTCTGATTATCCTTGGATTCTTTTCATCCTGTATGACGAGTCAGTTCAGAATTAATTCCTCATAGTCTACACTCTGAAAACTTGTATGAGCCTGAAAGTCCATTTCTCATATCCAAGTTCATTTTCTAAGAACCGTTAATTTGGAGGGCCATCCTTGTGCGTTTGAGACTTAAATTGAAGTTTTCTGGTCAATAGCATCCCTTACAGCTTCTTAAGAACCCTCTTTCTGAGTCATGGAGACCCCTCAGTCAAAGAAAGCACACAAAGGTGGCAAGATAGTTTGAATAGAACCTGTGGACATGCACCTTTTTGACACAGAACCCATGGCAAGGGAAATGTTTTGAAGAGAAGGATGCCTCTCTTTCTGCCAGAACATGCAGAGAAAAACCAGAGTTGGCAGATTTGGAATTTGAGGTGACTGAAGCCTCCATCTCAGCTGCAACAGGGATTCCCATTTTAGGAGAAAATTGGTTCAAGGCCATGGTATTGAGTTCACCTTTTGTTAAATATCTTTTCAAGACTGAATACCAAGCCAATGATTTATCTAAGATTGTGCCAAGGAACCAGTTGATTGACTAGTTTGACAGAATGTTGAAAATCATACAGATATATTTTAGTTGTGAAGGGAGATTTAATAGCCTGTACCATTACCACATAAGGTTGTTGTTGCATTTTACTGGTAAGGTTGAGATGGATATTCCATATTACCTGATGAGAAGTATAGGTAAAATGGAAGATAGGGTGCAAGCCAAATCCAAGGATGTGGACTCTAGTCTTTTCCACTCTGGACTTATCAGGATACTTGTCTCTAAAGAGGTGGGAAAGAAAGAGATATCTTGGGAGATTTTTTTGTTCTCTTCTCACTTTAAGATGGACCCAACACCTACCCCTCAATCACAAATTATAGGCTCTTCATCACCTACCAGTACTAAAACAGGGATCAACAAGAAGAGAAAGGGAAGAGCCCCTATTTCAAAGATCAATAAGCAGGTCATAGAAGCTGAGGAGGAGGTATGTCCTTCCCCACACAGATATTTCTCACCACCACCTCCACCAGGGTTAGAAGAAGTTCCATCTTCTACCAAGGTGACATCAAAAAAAGGGAAGAAGCTTCTCTTTCCCTCTCCTTCTCTAGCAGCTGAAATCAAAGGTAAAAGACATTTCACCAGGTCATCAATTCCTAGGGGGGATTTCAAAGGACAACCTTTACCAAGAAACCCCTATACAGAAAATCAAGGGTAAAGGTACCAAAAGACCTTTGGAGAGGGAAGATGAAATACCTACGAAGGATTGTAAAAAACCTATGAAAAATAAAGAAAAGGCTATTGTTTAAGAGAAGATGCATAAAGGAAAGGGTTTTGAGAAGAAACAAAACATGCAAGGAAACTCCTGTACAGATGAAAGAAAAGGACGAGAAGAAGCCTATTGAGACTGCACATGTCCCCAACCTCCTTGGCAGCCATACCAGAAAAGTCTTATTAAGTAGCTTAGGGATGCAAGCAGAGAAATAGCTCGTCTCAAAGCATAAGACATGGTCCACTTAGCTCAAATGAATGATCTCATGAATGGCTACAACCATACCCTGGACTTGGCAAGGTTTGTAGCGAGAAAGGCTCTGCCTCTTCGTAAACAACTGAAGAATATTTACAGACAGAACATGGCTCTCCAAGCTCAGAATAGGAAGCTAAAGGCAAGACTGAAGCATTTCCAAGATGAAGTAACCCAAAAGAATTTACAGGTGTTGGTTGAGGCTGCCATTGAAGACGCCAAACCAATAGCTAAGGAGAGCACAACTATACTAAAGAAGCTTACCAGTGTTAAGAAGAAGAAGTCTACTGAGTTAGTTGAAGACACTCTTTCCACCAGGAAGAGTGTGAGGCTAAGTGTTAAAATGAAAAAGTAGTTGGTAGTGGTAAAACCCATTTTTGAAAGTTTTTCCTTCTTAGGAAGGTTAACTGTTATGCACATATTAAATTTTTCCACCTATACAGGCTTCTAGGTGTCTAGCTATATGAATTTTGAAATTTTTGCCAAGTACCAATTTCACTCATTGGTAAAAGCACCTAAGTAAGTTGATTTGTCATCATGGAAGGACAAAAACAACTCTACACATGTTCAGGAGTCAAAGACGCTACATTTTGGCATAGCCACACAAACCCTTATGCAGACGCAACATAGGTGGTGGTGCGTAGTATTTTACAGAATGCATAATGGTTACACAGGCGCTACCCACAGGTGCTACGCAATATCTTATAGAGAGCAGGTTTACACACAGGCGCTACTCAATTTTGTAATAGAGGACAAATGTAGCCACATACATGTAGCACAGGGGCGCTACCCACAAGAGCTACCTTCTCTCCTTGTTCCATTCTAGTGGGCGCTACACATAATTGCTACCCAAGGGAGTAGTCAACAAACACCAGGGATCTAGGAAGACTAAGCCATCAGTTTTGGATAAGTTAATAATGGAATAAATAACAGAAGTAGTAGTTGGCATGCAGGGGACAACTACAAGCTCCAAAGAGACACATGGAAAAACAGGAGCTAAGCAACAAAAGAGGATCAAAGAAGTTAGAAGCGTGATTGGGTTCAGTCACCAACACTTCCCTGTTTTATAGCATAGGTTGTTATCTTAGTTGTTAGAATAAATAAATGCTCTAATATTTTTAAGGAAAAGAGGCCAGCTCGTACTTCCATCTGTTGCCTCCGTTTCTTGTTATAAATACATAGATGAATTTCTTTAATGGGTTTGGATGGGTAGAGCAAGGCTCCCAAGAAACTGTAATATGTTTGATAAAGTGACTGTGATCTAGTATGTACTGGACTTAAGAATTTTTGACTAATAGAAATCAACTCTTATTTCAGACTATTTGCTTCTAATGCTAAATGTTCATATTTTAATGCTTCAAATGGATGAATTTGGTAATGATATGATGGATGTTTGATCATTTTATTGTCATGGTGTTTATTTAGCTCCTTAGTTTCTAATTTCAAGAAGATATTGTTTTAAGAAACTTTCTTCCTTTCGGATTTTGTGGACCTGATGTTCGTAGTAGCTCTTACATTCTTCTCATTCAAGTCTTCCTTCTATCCATATTTACTCCCAAACTACTGGTTGAAATTAGCCAAGGCCTTATTTTTTGTTACATGTTATCCCTGTTTTTGAGTGAGGATATTATCATTCCGAGTTTTTCCATTCGACCTTTCAAAAAACATTCATACTTTCACATATCATCTGATGATTACTGGGCTTACCTTCCTTGCAATTAGAAGGTGACTCCTAGAGCTAACAGAGTCAACCTTGACTTGTAATAGGATATTGTAGCACGGAAAAAATATCCATTTCAATCAATGAATTGAGATGGAAAACAAATGTTTTCTAGGGAAAATATTTAGGTGGAAGAGAAATCATCTGGAAATTATGAGACAAGTAAAAGATATTTCAAAAGTTTCTAAATAATATGACTTAAAAGATCAAGAGAAAAATGATTTTCTAGTGGAATACAATGAAATCCATGAAGGAGAGAGAAAATTGAACAAAATGAAGCATCAAAATAGATGGATGCTGAAATAAAATACATGGAAGTCAAAATTTCAAATGGTGATCAACCAAAAATGGCTAAAATTGGTGACTATTGGTCATAAAAGAAAACCACATAAATAATAGACCTATTTAAAGAGTATCAAGATGTATTTTCTATAGATTATAAAGACTTGAGGGGTTTGGTCAAAGAAATGGGAGAAATGAAGATCAACTTGATATTATGAGCCAAACATGTGAAAAAAATACCATGTAAGTTAGCACACAAGTATAAGGAAATTATGAAAAAATATATTGAAGGAATGTTGAATGCATGAATTATTTATCCCATAAATAAGTTGGAATGGGCCAACCCTATGGTAGTACAATTAAAGAAGCATGACCCACAAAAAAATAAGAATATGTGTGAGTTCATAGGGTTAAACAAAGTCACACTTGTTGATCCTTTTCCAACTCCATTCATAGATGAAAGAGTAAACAAAGTAGAAAGACGCGAATCCTATTCATTTACTGATGTATTTTTAGGATACAATCAGGTGTCAATCTCTAAGGAATATCAAGAGGAAACAAAATTTGTTTTGGAGTTTGGATTTTTTTCATACAGAGTAATGCCTTTGGAATGAAAAATGCCTGTCTTTTCTAGGATAACAATTAAGGCATTTCAAGAATAGATTTATAAGAATTTGCAGTCTACTTTAACGACTAGACAATATACAAATTACTAAAAAACCAATACATTGGCTTCTAAAGGTGCTAGAAAGTTGTTGATAGATACATATTTCATTAAATATAAAGAAATTTATATTTTCCACACCCATTGGTATAATTTTAGGTCATGTCATTTGCAAAGATGGAATAAAAGTCAACATGGCAAAGATCAAAGTGATACTCGACTTGAAACCCCCTATAAATGCTAAATAAATAAAATATTTTTTGGTCATACACGATACTACCATAAATTTTATAAGACACTACTTAAATATCACATTTCCAATGGATGAACTACTAAAAAACGATGTAGAATTTGTATGGAGTGTAGATTGTAATGAGTCATTTGAGGTATTGACGATAAAGCTAGTCGAAGACCCACTTTTGAAATTCCCCTACTGGTCAAAGAAATTCCATGTACATGTGGATGAATCAAACATAACAATCATTTCTAGCCTTGCACAATCAGGAGATGAAATATTTAACCACCCAAATGCATATGTTAGTTGGAATTTAAACAAAACATAAATAAATTATTCGACTACTGGAATAGAAGGTCTTGGAATAATGTTTTGCATTCAAAATTTTAGACACTATATGTTGGCAAACCTTTTTGTATTTTATACCAACCATTAAGTACTACAATACTCGATCAACAAGGTAGTCCATCAAGGGAGAACCTACAAATGGATTTTACTGTCCCAAGAATTTGAATTTGAGGTGATTGTTCGACCTGGGAGAAATAATGTAGGGACAAACCATTTATCAAGAGTGGAGATAGGGGAACAAGAAACATGAATAGATGATGAGTTCCTAGATGATGATTGTTATAAGAAAAATCTGTCCATTGAGACAGATCCCACCTCTCCAGTGGTCAAGTCAGTAACAACTTCTTTGGTATCTCATCACAAGGATTAGGCTACCCACACCTTAGATATAACGTCCTCCTATCTGATTAAGGAACATTATGTTGCAAAATACTCATAATAATGAAAATTTATGATAACTAAATAAGTTCTTGTAGCTTACATTTACAAATTACATACATATTTAACTGTTGAATGTTACCATTATTTAGATGCATCTACAACATTCTAAAACAACATGAAATGCAACTATTAAACTCAATTTTATCATCATATAAATCAATTTTATACATAGATTTAATGCACAACAAATAAACTCATAATACAAGAAACAACAAGACAAAACACTTATCTTTTATAAACAGTTGTGCAACTAGCTACTTGGGATGGACATTCCACCCAACCATAAACTTGTTGCTCCAAATCTCAACAACAAGTCAGCCTCGAGCTGAGGCTAGTAATCCACAAAAGAGGGTGGTCTCTCGTTGTTCACTCACAACTTAGAATTCCCACAACCCACCGGTATTCTCCTACAAATATCTTGATTTTCCACCAAAACACTCCAAAATGCTCTATAATCTGCCCTCCATTTTTGTTCCAACTTCAATCTCTCTTTCTTTCTCTCTACTTGTTGCTCATGCCCAAAACTTGACTGTAAAAGAACGGTTGTAGTTGCCCATATGAATTTCCTCTCTTTGGCTTAATTTCTTAACTCACACACTTCCCCAAGATGATTATACTTAGCCCCCATGCTCCCAATAACTATGGGATGTGACTTTTCACACCCACCCTCTTACATGCATTCAATGATTGGATTTGGTATCACTCAATCAAAAACTAGAGTTTAATACATAGTCAAAATAAAATTCAGGAATGCGGGTGAATAATTGGACATGGGTAAATCCCCCTTGGACCCCTCTTAGACATTCTCCTAGACCCTCCCCTCTCTTATGGATTAATTAAACCCCCATCTCTATCCATATCCCATTAACAATTGACATCACATTTTATTATTAAAATTCAGAAATACATTTTGCATATATGTCATTTTGGTTGTAGCCACACATTATATCTACATAAACATTAATTAAACTGAGGATTATAATGGGGATGCTACATTCCACCTCCCCTACAACTGTGTGTTATCCTCAGTGCACACTATTCCAATATACATATATGAACATTTGCATCATAATATTTAGAAAATAAAATTATGCAATTCCACAACTCTAGCAGCAGTTCCAACCATAATGTCTTGTTCCTCTCAACCCGTCGACCCAAGGAATGCACCATTAGTTTATTAGGGATAACCCAAGGAATGTACCATTCTCTTATTAGGATTAAACCAAGGAATGAACCATTATTTTATTAGGGTCCCTAGCATAGTTGGTTAGGAATCTAAGATGTGGTTCAGGAACTCTAGCTGCTCAAAATGGAGTCTTGTATTTTCTCTTCTTTAAAATTGACAAAAATTTGTGGGTATTCTTCCCACATGTTTTGTTCATGTTCCCATGTAGCATCTTCAAGACCATAACAATTCCATTGAACCTTTACCAACCCTATGGATTTGTTCCTAAGCACTTTGACTTTCCGGTCTAGGGTGTGTACTAGTTCCAACTAGAAATCCCCTTCGTGCTCCCCTTGGATCACATTCCAATCAATTATGTGGTTAGGGTCAGACACATATTCATTTAATAATGATACATGATATGCATTATCCACTCTCATGGATGCAGGAAATGCTAGAATGTACTCAACTGGCCATATTTTCTCTAAGATTTCAAAAGGTCCACGATATCTATGTAACGACCCTTGATTATTAAAGTATAATTAATTTAATAATATAACCCTAAAAGATTAGCTAAACTACATTTATGTCTTAAAAGAAAATTTCTAATTGATTATTATTAAAATAGTTGTTCATGATGGTTAATGATTAATTTAATTATTAATTAATTCATTAATTAATAAAGTATTAAATAAAAGGTGGATAATTAAATATAATATTTAAATTAAGTTGCATACACAGGAAGGGATCACATAAGAATCTCGAGAAGATAAATGAATTAATGGGAATGGATAAGGGTAATTAAATGTAGGGATAAGGAATTTAATGGAAGGAGGAGTGTCGGTGAAGGGGGGGGGATAAGGAAGGAAGGAAGGAGTTGGAGGGGGAGGATTCTATGGAGGACTGTTTTCTTGCTATGGGCAGAGAGCCGAGAGGGGCTGTGGGATTGATGTGCTCAGATTGAGGCACAGGATTTTCTGGTTGTGACATATTGATCAGGCAAGCACCGAGTTGCTAGAGGTTTTGGGCTCGGAGGGCCAGGATATCCGTAGATATCTTGGAGCTAGGTCATTTTCCTAGTTGGCAGGGTGGACAACAGTTTTGGGCAATTTTTATGTGTTTGCAACAGGACTGGGCTATGTAGCAGGTAGCAGGAGAGCAACAGCAGCAAGGCAACTGGCAACGGAAATAGCATCAGGACCAGGTACCCTGTTGAATTATGCATTTATTTATTCTACTATGAATTCGTTAATATTTGATGAATTTAAATTACTGAAGTCGCTGGTATGAATATCAATATTATGTTGAATAGGTATTGTCTTAGTTAAGAAATAAATTGCTTATGAGGATAAGGATGTTTAGATATATATATGGGCATTACATCTGGTATCAGAGCTGTAGTTGAAACACTGGAGCCTTAAGGGCCACGTTCCCAGCCCAAATTACCCTCCGCTTAACCTACAATAACAATAACACCCAAAGCAATAAATAAGCACATCAACCTCACAATTCGGAGCATACAAGACAATACAAATAATGCAATTCAAGCCTAACCAAGCCAATCCTTTTCCTCATGTCTCATTTTTGCCTCTCTGGCCTCTCCAGAAGAAGGCTTCTGAAAAGGACTGATTATTCTTTACTTTACTTCTGTAAAAAGACTGATTATGCGCTGCCTATTTACATAAAAAGCAATAAAAGTATTTTTGCAGTAAAAGCAATAAAAAGGACTTCCCTCTTCGGGAGAAGGCTTTGACTTCTGTAAGACACCTTAACTTCACACGATCTTGATCAGGCATTTAATTGAAAGTTTCAAACTGATGGAATTGTAAATTAATAGGCAAAAGAAAATAAGGTTAAATTAGACAAAATAAAGCTCCTAAACCAACTGCTCTCTCTCGAGCTGTGTGATCCAAAATTTCCAGCTTGTATAGAATGCTCTCAAACCTGCAAGGTAAACAAAATTGTGTTTAGGAATGCTGCAAAGAACAATAAGAACGTTAGCTAGGTATAATTTGAACAGAAAACTGCAAATTTTTGCTAGAAACTCTAATTTTAGCACGATCTAACCAAATTTATAGCGGATTCAAGTGAAATTGAACCACAAATAAAAAGCAGGCTGCAAATGTTTGCCCGACACTCTAATTTTAACACGAGCTAGCCAAATTCATGGTGGGTTTAAGTGGAATCGAACAACAAATGAAAAGAAAAATCTCTTGATAAACAACAACTACAAAAGCCATTCAATACACCAACAACAAACCCACAGCTGTTGAAGCCAAGCACCTACACCAACGCATGACACAAAGACCAACAACAAATGCCAAGCCATGAAGGAGGAGAACCCTACACGCACCTGTTCACGCACCTACAGCAAACACGCAAGCGCGCAAACCAACAGCCAACACACAAGAAAGCGAACTAACATCAAACAACAATAGAGCCCAGCGCCCAAGTCAAGAACAAAGAAGTCGATTATATGTGCACTATGCAAACAACTAACAACAACCACAAAAAACAAGTCCTCGGGCGCAAACAAATCCATTATATGTGCACTATGCAAAGAATTCCTCGGGCGCGAACTAACAGCAAACGCACAAGTCAGCGCCAGCACCAATGCCTAACCCCAAAGCCCATACCTTGGGCTCACACAACAGCGCACACAAAGGAGCGCCCGCACAGCGCAAACGCATAACCCCAAAGCCTGCAGGCTCTACCATTCCACACACCTACAACAAACACATAAACTAAAGTCAACATTACCACCAAACCCCAAAGCCCAAGCCAAAGCTAGCACCTGCACATACAACCACGGGTTTTCAACAACACATAAACCAATACCATGCGTCTAGCATCCAAAGATAGCATCTATTTAGGAAAAGAGTGGAGGCTCGCCTTTGGGTGAGGTTCTCACACGCTGAAAAAAAAAATAAACGCATGCCCAAATCTGTGTTGCTCACGCTCAATCCGCGAAAGCTATTCACCCACAGGGAGGCCATGGGCCGCACCCCTTCTGAAACTATCAAGCACATGTTCCTGTATCAACACACAAACAAAGGGTGCACACGAAACAAATGCATGTCAAACGACAAGCGCCAAGCCAATAAGCGAGTCTTCTGTGCTCTACGCCTTAAGTCAGCTGCACACAGAGGGAAATGAGGGGGCCATGATCTTGAACTGGCATTTCCAGGTAGCCATTCAGTGTGCCTCATTTCTAGGATGTGGCTACTCCATTAAAACTCCAAACCACACCTTAAACCTGCAACCTATAAACAAACAACCATGGCGGCAGAGGTAGGGTGAGGCTTCCTTATGGATAGCAAATGAGAAAAACAAACAAGTGAACTATTAGGGTTCAGTTAGGGTTTTAACTTTCTATTTAAGGAATGGGGGAGGGAGGCACGTGGGCCTCATGCAAGGTCCGACGTTTCCCATCCTCCAATTTAAATAATTATTAGTTAAATTGTAATTATATTGTTAATTTATCTTATTTTGATTCTATTATAATTATTAATATTTTAATTAATTTCATTTGTTTTATATTTTATTTATTAAATTTGCTATAGATCTGAAAATTGCTTTGGATATAGCAGAGAATTGAGGGTAATTTCAGCGTTGTGTAATTTATGAATATCTGGTTTATCAATTCCTAGGAAGAATAGATATTTGTTCCATCCACCTTTTTCGTCTCTTATGTAGCTTTCACATTGATGCTGAGAAAAAAATCCTTCATGATTTAGTCCTCTGGGGGAAATTTAATAAATTCCAACCCTGCTGCGAGTATTACTTTATGGATTAGGTTCATCCTGCCACGAATTATGAATTAGTTCTAAACCGGTTGGATGAAAAATTTGCTTTCCTAAAATGCTCAAATGCACGAGGAAAGTGGCAAAGCCAATGCTACAGGCAAGGCTTTATCTTCCTTGTAGAGATTGAATAAGCCTTGATCGCTTGAAGTTCTGTTTTCATTCTTCTCGTATTGCGCTCAAAGTGGTATTTGACGATCAAAACAAAATCCGACTTTTGATATTGAATAGTTTTATGTTGATTTAGATACTTCCATTGAATGAAATTTTCAATGTGGTAAAAAGGATGTCTGTTGCTGGGATTTGATCATGAGGGTAAAACATGATTGATTTTTTGCTTTTAACCTGTCAAATATCATCGACATTCCCCAATACATATTCATCATCTCAGTTATAGATGCTGTAAATTAAGCTATAAGATAGTTGAATTGGATGGATGACACTGTCAAATTCAGCGGACAAGCAGGAAGGACCTACAATATTCAAGCCTACTTGCATCTTCCTATTCTGGATTATGGTTCTGTAATGCTGGCATTTCTGTGCCTAATATTGGACTCTTTGGGAAAGGAAGATCAGAAGCTAGAACGTGAGCATCATCATGTTGGATTCCCCTTGGGTTCCATTTTGGTTGTGCCACAGTTTCTTACTTTTCATTTAACGAGTTAATTGATTGCAAGTTAGGTTTGGACTTGAGGGGAACAAGTCTAAATTACTATAGCTCTTCATATGCAAGTGTATCCTTTCTGCCAAAATTCCAAGTGTGGCTTTTTGTTTGACTCATGTAGTTTAGAGTTCTGCAGTCTATACATGTAGGTCCAAACTGGAGC
>ML784936.1:262244-276728 GCA_009831015.1 Picea engelmannii
CCCTCTCCAATGGAAGGCTCTTGAGGCCCTCAACTGATTGCTCTCCTTACAAAGAAAAGATGAAATGTGGATGAAAGAACTCCAATCTTATTCACTCAAGTGAGGGGTGAATAGCTTATGAAATGCAGCTTACAATGTGTATTACCAAAGAAGGGGTCTCTAGCAATCTCAGCAGCATAACAGTATGAAGAATTCCTTGAAGAAATGATGGTCATTCATGGATTTTTATAGCCAAGCATTGGGTTATTATGCAACCTCTTTTGAATGTGAAAAGGGGCTCTTTAGGGCACAATTAGGTCTTTGACCAGCCTCCCCACGCAGATTGAGCTCGGATTTGGTGTCAAATCGACTTGGGAGCCGATCCATTAGTGGTTGGGAGGCCGACCAGCTTCATAAATGCGTCGTTTGGTAGGCGTGCGGATTTTGCACCCCACAGCCGCGCATGTGCGCTCCAGATACGAATATGTTGCGCGCGCGCGCACACGCGCTCTGTGGGTGCAAAGGGCCTTTTAATTTTTTGGCCATTTTGTATAGTTTTGACCCTTTTGCTGTGCTGTGGAATTAATCCTTGTGCCATGAATGACTATTTTTCTGTGCTGACGATGCAGAGTTCTTGTCGCCTTGTGTGGACGAAATTTCAGTGATAACACTCTTCTTTTCTCATAAATATGCTTGGCTCTCCTTATGGCCTCCTTAAAAGTTTTGGGGTTATAATATTGAATCTTTTCACAATAGAAGGAGGGTAACCCACTTAGAAACCTTTGGATTTTGACTTTCTCATCCTTGATGAACTCAGCGTTCTTCAACAACTCAAAGAATCTATTTTCATATTCATCCA
Source organism: Picea engelmannii (assembly GCA_009831015.1). NCBI lineage: Eukaryota > Viridiplantae > Streptophyta > Pinopsida > Pinales > Pinaceae > Picea > Picea engelmannii. Next base: position 263,083 of record ML784936.1, read on the forward strand.
TTGCCATGCTTCCCAACTTGAGTTCAAATAAATCCTTTATATTCCTTTCATTGTTATACTTACTCCTTTACAAGTTAAATCTTTCAACAATGTTAGCATTTATGTAACTATGTCTAGCTCCATAATCAATTAAAATTTCTATGGGATGGTTATCAATCTTACCTTTTACTTCAATCATGGATGATTGATATTTTTCTTGCTTGTTGTCCAAGGCTGCATAAATCCTTGGCATGTTTTATCCCATGCCTTCCACTGCTTGAGCCTCCTGAATGTTATGCAAAGTTCTTATTATTTCTCCTTTGTGAGGGAAATACCTAAATAAGTGATTTCCCTCACATCCCCAACAATGTACAGGTTGTTGCCTTGGCCTTTTCCCAAATGAATTTGTAGTCTTGTGCTCATTTTGGGTTGACTGACTTGCTAATTTTCTTGGGTGTTATTCTTGAAAAATGGTGGCTTCAAACCTTTCTGTCTTTGATCCTTTTTACCCTTCATCTTTTCGTTCCAAGATTTTTGGAAAATTGGCCTTCCTCTTCTTTGCTCATAAATATGCTTGGCTCTCCTTATGGCCTCCTTAAAATTTTTGGGGTTATAATATTGAATCTTGTCACTATAGAAGGAGGGAAACCTACTTAGAAACATTTGGATTTTGACTCTCTCATCCTTGATGAACTCAACATACTTCAACAACTCAAAGAATCTCTTTTCACATTCATCTATTGTCATGCTTCCCAACTTGAGTTGAAATAAATCCTTGATATTCCTTTTATAGTAATGATCAAACAAATATTTCTCTTGGAAATATCCCTTGAACTGCCTCAATGATATCCTCTTCTCATTAAGGTGCTTGGGTTGCTTAAGTTGATCCAACCACATGGTTGTTTTTCCTTCCAAGCGGTAGGTTGCAATTCTAGCTTGTACCCTTGAGGGGTAATCATGCAACTGGAAATAGTTCTTCATTTCCAATAGCCATGCCTCAACCTCTTCTCCTTTATTGTGTTCACCAATGAAATTTGGTGGCTTGAACTTCCTGAGTTCACCTTGCAAGATGTCTTCCTCATGCATTCTCCTCTGTCTCTGGATGAGAGACACACTTGGGAAGCTACCTGGACCTGAACTTGTATGAGTTCTTCTGGTGTATTGTCTTGGAGAATGATGGCTCTTTCTCATGCTTCTTGACTGCCTATCATTTCCATGATCATCCATTTTTCTTTGGGATATGGATGTTGACACTTGTCTATCACTAGTTGCTTGCTTGGTGCCATAGTATTTTTTAACTTACTTGTGCAACATATTCAAACCTTGAATTATCTCTTCTTGAGCCTTCATAATCCTTTCATTATTGGCTCTATAGCTCTGCACTTCTCTATGCAGGATTCTCACAGTTACAGGCTCTTGCCTATATCTTCTTCCATTGGACTCTGTCTCATCATTACCCATGCAAACATGCATACCTATGACCTCTTCCTCATGGTTGTAATATCCCTCAACATCTTCCATAATTTCAGTCCTTATATAAGAACCAAAGTTTCTTTCGTGTACCTCTAATTCTGTAAGAAATGTGCATGTAATAATTGTTGTTAGGACATGCATAACATAAAACATTTCATCAATTAGAATGGAAATTGTTTCTTCATAAATTTTTGAAGGACATAATGCACCAATTTAGTTTTATGATTCCTCATATGCATTCCTCTCTGAAACAAATTTCCAATGGCTATATGCATGCCTCCATATGAGTCATGAGAAAAAAGTTACAACATTTACATGTCGCAATTTTCCACTTATTTACTGCTATAGAAAACTCTTTATTACTTTTTGAGAAATTTTAATACCCAATTCAAAATTATGGGTGGAAAAATGTCTTCTACTCCTCAATATATTTCTAGGCACTATTAGTTGGCTCAAATCCGAGCTTCAAGATTAAAGTTATGGTCCAAATAAGTTTTGATTGTTTTACCTAATTTGCCCCTATCTGCTAAAAGTGACTTGTTTTTCTTCCTGCACATTTTTACATATCCAAATCCTAAATAGGGCACCATAGATTTTTTCTATGTTTCATAATATTTACATAGATTGCTCTTGAGCCCCAAATGAAATTATGATCAAGGAGTTATGCCCTATGGAAGAAATCCGATGCAAAAAATTTACCCTTATTGTTTTGGATGTAACTTTCTCATACAAGCTCTATTTTCCGCCCAGAATAAATCATTGGATAGCTCTCTCTGAGTTATTTTATTTGAGATGTAAAGAAAAATATTCCTTGGTACACAATATTCTTGTGGGCTTTGATTGGATAAAAACGTCTTTTAGAGCCTCAAAATCGCCCCACAAGTTAATGAACTTCAAAAACTAGAAATTTTCGCATAAAACTGATTGTTTTATGTTGTTAACATCTCTTAAATATGATCCATCGATCTCAGATCGAGTGAAATATTATCCGTCTATCTACACTCTATCGAACATCGACGGTCGACTAATTCTTTTGCACACTAATTCTTTTGCACATACACAACACTTTTCTCAACCTGTCGAATCAATCGTCGACCATTGGCCCAATCCCTTGACAACCGATTCACAACACAAAGATAAATAGGCTTACCTGACCGTCAGTCATTGGTCATCGATGATTTTCATTGGATAATGAAACTCCTCACCAATTCGACCGACGCCCAACCATCGACCATTCATGTTGGCTGATGAAACACTTCCTCAAATCAACTGACTCGACCATTGGTCGTTGACCACTTCTGGGATGACATGGATGCTGACGTGACATGACACATCATCTTGAGGTGTCACTTCATTGATGTGGAACAAAACATGGATTTTGATGTGGCATGACATGTCATCACCCTCTTTCCTCCATCGACCATCGGTCATTTCTTTTGGACGATCTGAACATCTTTCCAATTTGGCCAATGCCCAACCATCATCCCATTGGTCGTTTATTTTGCATGGCCAATACAATTCATCAAGTCAACCGACGCTTGACCATTGACCATCGATGATCTCTCATTGACGGATAAAATACTATGTCATTTGACCAACCTGACCATCGGTTGTCGACGATTTCTTTTGGCCAACTCTAACACTTAGAAACTTTTCAACTAAACTCTTGATGAATTTGGACCGTTGATCTCCCATTGAGAACTCATCTCGGTCATCGATCTATCAAATTTTTCCAACTCAGCTGACACCTGACAATCTTCCTTCGGTCATCGATCTACCAACTTCGTCCAAATCTACTGACCATCGACTATCAATCATCAGAGATTTATTTTGGGTGACCCAAACTCTTTTCCAATTCAACTAACCTAATCATTGCCCATCAATGATTTCTCTTCGCAAATTTCCAACACTTATATTTTTTTGACCAAAATCCCTCACAAATGTGGGTTGTCAATCCTCAAGCCAAGATGATCTTAACAGTCGATCGACTCCAACTTCCCAAACAAATGAAAGTGATCTAGAACATCGATCTACTTCATTTTCCCAACCGTTGAAAAATAATCTCGGTTGTTTATTCACTCCAACTTTCAATGATCGAAACCTTATGAATTTTTAAATTTATCAGTGAATCCAGGTCGCTGATTGTGAGATCAAATGTGATCTATGTCATCGATTCATCAAATCTATCCAACTTCCACAAGTGGCCATCAAAACTCAAATTTTGACCTTCCAGGTCGAATTTAACTCTGCAACCTTTCATATTAGCTCCATTGAACCTCTTAAACAATTCTAAGTACTTTTAAATTGAATTTTTCTCATGAATTTGAGGGTTTTTCTCTAATTTTTCTTTATTTTCCCCCAAATCTGTCACAGAAAATTTTGCAACAACAAATTTTCTCAATTCACAGTCATTTTGGCCCATACAAGCCTGATGTTTGAACCAAACACTTTGATACCATAATGTAATGTCCCTTAGTATGACTAAGGAACATTACGTCGTGGAATACTCATAAAAACAAAAATTTCTACTAACTAAATAAGTTCTTGTATCTTACAACTATGAATTACATACATTATTAATTGTTGAATTTTACTATTATTTAGATGCATCTACAACATTCTAAAAAAACATGAAACACAACTATTAAACTCAATTTCAACAACATATAAATCAGTTTGATACACAAAGTTAATGCACAACAAATAAACTCATAATACAAACAACAAGATAAAACACTTATCTTTTATAAACATTTGTGAAACCATCTGCATGGGATGGATGTTGCACCCAATCATATACTTGATGCTCCAAATCTCAACAACAAGTCACCCTCGAGTTGAGGCTAGTAATCCACAAAAGAGGGTGGTCTCTCACTGTCCACTCACAACTCATAATTCCCACAACCCACCAATATTCTCTTACAACTACCTGATTTTCCACCAGCTCTCTTCCTCTTGATTTTCCCAACCCAAGGAATGTACCCCTTCACTGATCTCAGTCCCTCGGGTGTCCCATTCATTTATCACAATCTCTCTAACATGGGTAACCAGAAATATGTCAGATCGGAACTAAAGGGAACTTGTTTCCAGGAAAACTACCAGCAAAAACAACAACATTTATTGCTACAATGCAACTCACTTAGGAGTTCACTCTTTAGGCCTGATAACCTAGCTCTTCAGTCTTTAGTTCCAAATATGCTCCAAAAATGCTCCAACATGCTCTAGAATCCACTCTCCATGGTTGTTCTAGCTCCAATCTCTCTTTCTCTCTCTCTACTTGTTGTGCATGCCCAAAACTTGACTATTTAAAAATTGTTGTAGTTGCCCATACAAATTTTCTCTCTTTGGCTTACATGCTTGATTCACGCAGTTCCCCAAGTTGATTGTACTTGTCCCCCATTCTCCCAATAACTATGGGATGTGACTTTTGCACACCCACCCTCTTACATGCATTAAATGATTGGATTTGGGAACACTCAATCAAAAACTAGAGTTGAATACATAGTCATAATAAAATTCAGGAATGTGGGTGAATAATTAGACATGGGTAATCCTCGCTTGGACCCCTCTTAGAGATTCTACTAGACTCTCCCCTCTCTTCTAGATTAGTTCATCCCCCATATCTGTCCATATCCCCTTAGCAGTTGGAATCATATATTATTATTAAAATTCAGAAATACATTTTGCATATACATCGTTTTGGTTGTAGCCACACATTATATCTACATAAAAATTAATTAAACTGGGGATTATGGTGGGGATGTTACATTATATGGTCCTAATATTGAAGATGGTGAAAGGGAAAAAATGAGAGGTGAGGGATTTGTGTGCAAGCCCTTTTAGGACCACCCAACTTGGGTATTTTCCTCACTCAACTCCGTGGAGGGATGAAAAGGCCTAGGAAATGAGTGAGAAAATGGATTTGCTAATTTTTGGACCAACAAACTAATAAAAGTGAACCTTGGAAAAATGATCTTAAGTGGCTCTCAAGGTAAACCTATGTCTAAAAAAATTATCTGGTGAATGGATTATGTAAAAATAATAGAGTCTAAGAGTCAAAATTACTTTAGAAACCTACAACCATTCCATTTAATATGGCTGGAAATTATGAACATCAAGCTATTTGTGCCTCTAATGACTTGAAAACAAGCCCGAAATTGCTTCGAAAGTGGTCTGAGAGGTTCAAACCTCCAAGGTTGCAATACATTTTGGTGTTGGGAAGACACTTCCCAACTTACAGAGGTATGTGTACTGGCCCAAAATGCAAGAACATGTAGCACAATATATTATAGGTTGTATACTTTGTTCTACTAGCAAGCCTAGTTATAGGAAGCAAGGTCTATACCATCCCTTACCTGTACCCACTAGACCTTGGGAAATCATTTCCATGGATTTTGTGGGAGTTTTATCGACAACCAGGAAGGGACATGACTATCTATTTGTGGTAGTTGATAAGTTCAACAAGATGTGGATTCTCATACCTTGTAAAAAGACCATCGAAGAATAAGAAGAAACAAACATGTTTGTTGAATATGTCTAAGTACACTTTGGGATGCCAAGGAGCATCATCTCATACAGGGATATCGAATTTCTCAATACATTTTGGATTACATTGTGGGAGAATATGGACACTAAGTTGAATAGATCTACAAAATTTCATCCACAGATAAATGAGAAGATATAAGTAGTCAACAACACTTTGGTGCATCTTTTGAGGGGTTACAATCAAAAGCATCCGAAGACCTGGGATGAAAAGTTGATCTACATAGAACGCTTTTATAATAGAGAAATCCATACTTCTACTGGTAAGTCACCTTTTGAAACTTGTTTTGAAAATTTGTCACCTTCACCCTTCAACATTGTATATGAACAACAAAGAGAAGTGAGGGAGGACCTCATAGGACATGCATTGAAAGCATAATTTTTTGTTGAGAAGATTAGGGAAATATATTTGCAAGTACAAGAGAAATTGAAGAAGAGACAAGAAAATAACAAGGACAAACATGATCAACATAAAAATGAGAAGTCATTCAATGTGGGAGACAGAGTTTGGTTACAACTGAACAAGGAAAGACTACAGGGTCCTGGTAAGAATATCAATCCTTTGCAGTATGGACCTTTCGAGATATTGGAGAAGATAAGATATAACACATACAGACTTATTCTTCCCCCATACATGTGCATTTACTCAGTAGTGAATGTGGAGAATCTCAAACTATATGCACCTTCCATGTTGAATCATGAAGAGGAGCAGGCCCTACCTACCATAGAGGACTTAGTACCAAATGCTCGGGAAGAGTTGGGAGAGGACTCAATTTTGTAGAAGTAGTCCAAAACTACAAGATAGGGGCAACATGACCTCTAGTAGATTGGGTTGAAAGGACAACTTCTAGACAAAGAAAAGTGGTACTCCAGGGAGAAGGTAGAGGCAAATTTTCCTCACCTCATCTAATAAATATTTTGGGGACCAAAATCCCCCTTAAATGGGGAGGTATGATATAGATTAGATCATTATAATATTTTTCATATATCTTAATGTTTTTAGAGTAGAAACAATTGGAGGAATCAACTGGCATAATCATTTTAATGGTAGGTCCCAGTTTGAAAAAGTGGGGTTTAAAACCTTCTAGAGCCATTTTCAAGCATCAAACGACATTTTTGGGGGTCAAAGATTTCTTAGCTTTAGCTAGGACCCCTTGATGATATTCTATACATCGAGACTTTTCCAATGGTGTAAAAATCACATCAATCAGAGCTTGTATGAAAAAATTATGCCTCATGCAAGTTGACCACTATGGTACAAGTGGATGCCATGCTACCTCCCATTACTCGTGCATATGGGGCTAGCCATGTATAGAATTTCAAAAAGATTCTAGAAGGTCCAAAACCTTATCATAATTTAGGGTTGAGGAAGTCAAAACCCTTACCCTAGATGGCTATTGAGTGATGTTAAATACCAGGCTGCTAGGAGGAGAAGGGATTCCATTTCTTTAGCATGGTATTTGTTCCATAGTTGAGTAGAGCACATAGGAGTGATATTTTGAGAGCATAATAGAAGAGGAGAGATTCTTTAGAAAACATATAAGCCACAATATCAAAGGAAACTCCATTGAGAGTGCCTCTTTATTTGTACTTAGATTTGAAGAAAAGAGAGCAAAGCAGACACACCTTCTAGCTGGGTTTTCTCCCATATTGGGTTTCCCAAGTTATATCTTGTGTTTATTTGTGGATGCTGTGTGAGTATTGATTTATGTTCTCTATTATTCGTATTTGAAATATTTTATACATTTGAAGAAGAAAAAACTAGTAATTAAAGAATCTGAAATCTAAATGAAATTAACCTTCATAGTAAAGATTTTTCAGTATTTTATTAGATTTGTTGTAATGAATTGTCTGGTGGAATATCCATGATAGTTTACAGAGAAAAAATGCCTTAGAAAACTTGTCTTTCCAAAGAAATATTACATATCTTTCTTATTGGTAGGTAAGGGAAACCTTTTGATTGCTATCACTCTCTCAAGGTCAACTTTGACACCCTCTTGAGGCGCAATGTGACCCAAGAGTTTTCCTTCCATAACACAAAAAATGGTCTTGTTAGGCTTTAAGGATATGTCAAACTTATGAAATCCAAGAAGTACTTGTCTAATGTGATCGAAATGACTATCTCCTTCTTTGGACAACATTGTGAGGTCATTGAAGTAGACAACTATAATCTTAGCCATCAAGCCTATGAAAACAATGACCATGGCAAGCTGGAAGGTACTTTTGACATTAGTCAAACCAAAAGTTATATTGGGGTATGCATACGTGCTCCCAATGGGTAGTGAAGGTGGTTTTGTGCCAATCAGAATGTTTAAGGTTTATCTGATTATAGGTTGATAATCCATTTAAAAGAGACATCATTTGGGCACCATAAACGTGTTGGTGGATCTCCTCCATAGGTGGGACAAGGTAGTTATCTTTTAAGGATACCTTGTGCAAATGTTGAAAATCAACACACTACCGAATATCCCTAGTTTTCTTCCTAATTTGAACCAAATTAGATACCTATAGTGAGTAACGAACATAATTTATGACCCTTGTTGCTTCCATCTTGTCTAATTCATCCCTTATTGTTTGTTTCAAAGCGAGATTGTTCTTCCTTTGTTTATTCTTATAAGGCTTCAAATTGCGGATTATGGGTATGGCATGAACTATCTCCTACATACTGAAGACCTTGAGGTCCTCGTAGGACCAAAGAAATACATCAATGAACTCTATTAAGAGTTTTGTGAATTGAGTAAACTCAAAAGGAGAACATTGTGACCTTATATAAACCATATTTGGATATTCTTTTGTTCTTAGATTTATAAGGGTAGTTTATTTCACCTTCCTAACAGATTCATTGTTAATACTAGGTGTAGAGGTAGATGCATCATTGGAATCAAACATGGATTCCAACAAGGATAGTCCACAGGGGATTTTGTTTTATTTTAGTTGGATTATATCCTCGGTTTCATATTCTAACTCATGATAGCTAGACAAGCCTTTGAATTCCTCTTTGTTTTGATGGAATCTACAGATTTATTCATCAATATCAAAAACTTTCCAAGAGTCATTGTTATCAAGTAACATAGGCATATGTAAGATTCAGACTCTTACATCCTCAATATACCTTCAAATTCTTCTTTGTTTTGAAGAAATCTACATATTTATTCATAAATATCAAAAACTTATCAAAAACTTACCAAGAGTCATTGTTATCAAGTAACATAGGCATATGTAAGATTTGGATTCTTACATCCTCAATATACCTTACAAAATATGAAGTAAAACATGAACCAGCGAAGGCCAAAGTATCAATGACATGGTTTGAGTCCCTATGTATGGATTGAATGTTGAAAGGTGAGAACTTTTCAATAAGTTCCTTAACCTTTTGGTAGGAGGCGATGGTTATGAACACCATAATTTTCTCTAATTTGTTTCACAATTAGTTGTGAATCTTGCTAACCAACAAATGGCAAACTCTGAAGTCTAAGGCTTTTTGGAGAGCCTGAACTAATGCTTCATAAATTTGTTATTGGTGTTGGAGAACTTTAATAACAAGGTTGTGTGGCAGCGTAGTCCTTGCCAACGAGGTTAGAAAACAAATTATGGAAAATGGGGTCGAATTGTAAATGAATGAAGTGTTCGGTGCAAAATGTATATCACTGAAATGTTGTGTGCAACATGTATATCATGGAACATGGGGCAAAAGTAAATGACGCTTGGCATGTAGAGAACCATTTATTTTTTGAAGGTATATAACAAACATTTATTTTTTGAAAGTATATAAGAAAGTACAAATTTGTTGACAGTGGAAGAATAAATTTGGAAATTTAAATGCATTTGCCATATGGACTGGTGAAAGATAAAAATATACGAAGGCATAAAATTAGAAGGAGATAAGAAATATAAAAAATTAAATGCATTTGTGAACAAGGGGTATAAGTAAATGGTGCTTGCAATGTAGAGCACCATTTATTTTGAAATATATAAAAAATTAAAAGTTTGTTACATATAAAAAATTAAATGCATTTGTCATATAGAGTGTTGAAAGATAAGAATGTATGAAAACATAAATTTAAAAGGAGATAAGAAAACTTTTTTATTTGAAATATGTCAAAAAATAAAAGTTCGTTACATACTACTGGAAATTTTGAAATATACAAAAAAATTAAAGTCTGTTACATATAAATCATAATTTCAATGCGTTTTTCATGTAGACTAGGAATGGGGCTCCTGTGGACCATTAGAGAAATATGTACAAGAAATAGGATTGTAGAAAGAAGATAGAGTGCAATACCTACAAAAAGAAAATGGAAAGGTATAAGTTTTTGCCTACACATATGTATTTAAGAAAGTGGAATAACTAGGTTGATAAACAAAGAATGATGCGATCAATAAACTTACAATGAGGGTACATATGAGCCCTTTGGCTATTTTCTTGTGGCTGTCGTTTCATTGATGTCATCGATGACTGCGGTTTCAATGATGTCGTCGTCGGCTACTGCAATCCTAGCAACTGCCTATTGCCTTTCATCAACGACCTGCTTCAATTGTGTTTCATGCCATTCTTCAATGTAGCTTCTCATTGGGGAAATGTTGATCTCATTCCATATTTTTATGTTGAAAATATTGTTTTCTAATTTCTAGAAATTGATAGAAAGATTACAGCGAGCCTGATGAATTTCCTCATTATGTACTGAATATTTGAATAGCCAGTCGTGGACGTGAGCTTGATCAAATTGAAGGATGTTGTAAAACGCTTCTAGAGACAAGGCCTTCAACATAGAAACCTATTTATCGAACTCTTGCCTGGTTAAGGGCAAGGAGTTTGTGATTAAGTCGGGGTCTTGGAAGTCGTTGGTTTTCCCGGCTAAGTCTATATTTGACAGCCTTGTGAATAATTTATCTTTCTTCGATATGGCTTGTTCACATGACTAAACAATGAGATGAAGGTTCTTCACTTTTTCTTTCCAACATGCATTCAATTGACCAATCTGGTTTTTGGATGGAAGATCTTGTTCTCTTTTTTTTTTTTCTGTCATATTGTTGACAATGGTGCCAAAAGGAATGACTATTTTTAAAAAGAATTTTTCTTCATCTTTTAACTTGGCCTGCAAATTTTCGAGAAAACTATGTGCCCTGGTTCCAAGGGAAGTGATGGTTTGTGATCTTTTCCACGCCTCGATAACCAGTTCCATTCTTTTTTTGATATTGTTCTCCACATATCCTTTACAGGATGCAAGCAGGGTGGAGGATTATTTTGGGTTGGCTCCAGGGGTGGCAGACATGGCTATTGCCAAAGGATCGATAAGCAATGTCATAGGAATGAAAGCGTTTTCCAATTGCTTGACTTGGTCCTTCAGTCTGGAATTCTCGGTCTCGATGCCTCCAATGGAATCATGAAGTAGTTCTCCTCTCATGGTGTGAATTTGACAGATTTGGGATGGCCGCATGTTGGCAAGGTGAACCTCTGAATGAGATTTTCCTTTCTTATTTTTAACATATTTTTTCTCAATTATCAATTTTTTGGACTAGCTATCAAAAACAACTCTCTAGAACATGAAGGATTCATATTTGTCAAAATTTTCGGTAACAGATATGTCCATTGGACAACTATGGTGAATGGCATCTCTGGGCTGATCAAGGAATCAAATCATGCTATCCAAATCAGTGTCAGGTTCCATGTTCTCACTCTGAATTTTCCGCTCTTCTTCCTGCCCCATATTTTTTTTCTCTTCTTCTCTAATGGAAGCTTATGAGAACTATCAATTTTAGAGTGAGGAGGGTTGTTATCTCCTCCTCCATTTGAAGAACTCTAAGTTTCTTTGTTGCTGTGGTGGACCATTGGATCAATTCTCTGGGATGTAGTACTTTTTGGAGTGTTATTTGTCGATTGAACACTCTTGTCACCGAGGCCTTTCCCATGTTGCATGTACAATTTAGTGTATCTTTGCACTATGTCTACGTCGCCGACATCAGAGGCAGGACCGTTGTCGCCACTGTCTCTGTTTTTGGGTAGGTGTTTATTTAAAAAAATCGTTGAGGCCAAGTGTTTGTAAATGTTGTTGAAAAATATTATAGGGGTCGAATCCTCTAATGATTTCAACATATCTCAGGTTGGAGATGCTAGAATGTGTTGCGAATTCGTCAATTTTGTTGATGTTTTTCAACACGAACACCCCTACTTTCCAAGGCAGAGGAATGAAATTTTTTTTTCTTCGTTTGCAACAGATGGAACCCGTAGCTTTATTTCCATGCTACTTTTGCAACAAACATTCTATCCATAATGTGACATCGAAGGAGAGAAGGTTGTTCCATGGAGTCAAAAATTCTTATGGCAGTATAATTATCCAAATGTTCGAATGTCCCCTTCTTGTCCAAAAAACTGGTTGCCTGTTCAGATATGCGGGGAGCATCTTCTCCCAACAACAAAACCTTGAAAATAGACACGAAGCCATTAAAAACCTCATAAAAATAGTGGGAAGCCTTGTGCTTCCACAAGGCCTGGTACGAGAACGTTACTGGGTGAAATTTGCAGTTGACATTCTTGGACAGAGACAGTTGTGGAAACCGACATGAATGCGCTTTTGCAAAAACTAAATAGGATGACATATAAATTATTTTCCCTTTTGAAGCTTGACAATTGGGAACAAATTTCATGGGAAATTAACCTGCCCCAATAAAAAATGGCTTGTTCATTGACTATGAAATACAAAATATAAAGGGCCATCCGAGAAACAATTGTTCTGGACAACTGTCCCGTTATTATTGTAAACAACTAGGCAATTTCACGAAATGGATTTCTAAATGAACTAACCTGGAAGCTTATAATATCTTTAGGAACTAGAAGTGGGTTTTCCAAAAAAATGGGGCAAGATGTCCAACCCATTATTATGCTTTGCTAGGAACTATTTGCAATCTTCTCCTCTGAACGTCAATGTTGGCTCCGACAATATTAGCATCTGGCAGAAGACCTGAGGTGACAAAGAAACATAAGAGTGGTCCCATAGTGGAATAACTATTTTTTTTGAAATAAATTTATCGGTGCACCAAGAGACTAGATCCTTACAGTCAAAAACCTCAGGGACACAGTCTGCATGAGAAATCCCGGAGGTCCAAATTACTTGGTTCTTTGCGACAGAGGTTGAGTAATAAGAATATGCCCTGGACCACTAGAAGTTTTGTTGCTCGCGCCCAAGGATGTTCACTATATGTCCACATAAATGTTGTCGAGTTGATGCCATAGGTTTATGAGAATGTTGGTTTTCTCCAGATGATGGTTTAAATGAACAATTAGAGTCGACAATGTAACTCTCCACTAAATCTTGGTTAAATGCTTATGAATGGGAAATCTCCTCAAGCCTGTTGTTGATGAATGATGAAATGTTAGCAGTAAATCTTGTTTATTGCATATTTAGAAATGCAAAGGTGGCGGGTATGACGAAGAGCAATTAAGGATTAGAGGTTTTGTAAACGTGTGAATGACATTTCATGATTTTTAAATCAACACTCGGAAGGGATAATATAACCCCCCTGCAAATTTTTCTTTAATGCGCATCAATAGGATATCTCCTCGAGCCTTTCACCCATCAATGAAAATCTATACGTTTCTTGCATGATGACCTGTTAGAATTAAATTCCAGTAATTCCATATTTAGAAACAATAT
>ML784936.1:288226-313627 GCA_009831015.1 Picea engelmannii
ATAGAAGGACTGGATTTTGATGAAACATTTGCGCCCGTAGCAAGATTAGAAGCTATCAAAATGTTTCTTGCCTATGCTTGTCATAAAAGGTTTAAAGTCTACCAAATGGATGTCAAGTCAGCCTTTCTCAATGGAGATTTAAGCGAAGAAGTCTATATGGAAAAACCAGAGGGTTTCAACCTGTCTGATAACCCTGACTTAGTATGAAAGTTGAAGAAAGATTTATATGGTTTAAAACAAGCCCCTCGAGCCTGGTATCACAGGCTGGATACATATCTCAAAGACAAAGGGCTCAAGAGAGGAACAGCTGACAACACTCCATATATTAAGACAGAGGATAATGATTTGCTCATCGTACTGGTCTATGTAGATGACATCATCTTTGGATGTAATAAGGATTCACTGGTACAATGGTTTGCTTCTGCCATGGAGTCTGGATTTGAAATGTCTATGATAGGAGAACTGACATTTTTCCTTGGTCTGCAAATTTCTCAGAGGCCCGATGGGATCTTCATCTCTCAAGGAAAATATTTAAGAGAAATGCTGAAAAGGTTTCAAATGGAAGATTCTAAACCTGTGGGTACACCTATGGTAACTGGATGTAAATTAAGAAAGGATGATGATTCACCTGATGTTGATCAAAGCTCATATCGATCAATGATAGGAAGCCTGCTGTACATCAAAACATCTCGCCCAGACATAATGCATGCTGTAGGAATGGTAGGAAGATATCAGGCTGCACCTAAACATAGTCATTTTCAAGTTGTCAAAAGGATATTCAGATACTTAAAAGAAACAATGACTTATGGTTTGTGGTATCCCAGAAATCAAAATCTTCAGTTGACTTCTTATTCAGATGCAGATTGGGCAAATTGTGTTGATGAGAGAAAAAACACCAGTGGAGGAGCATTCTTCTTGGGTAACTCATTAGTAGCCTAGCTCAGTAAAAAGCAAGGTTCCATTTCTTTATCAACCACATAGGCAGAGTACATTGTTGCTACTACATGTTGCACATAGGTATTATGGATGATTCAGACACTTGAAGACTTAGAGGTAAAATATACTGCACCGATCCCAATTCATTGTGATAACAAAAGTGCCATCAGTGTGTCCAAAAATCTTGTCCTCCACTCCAAGACAAAACATATTCCCATAAAATATCATTTTCTGAGAGATCAAGTCACCAATCAGATTGTTCAGGTCCATTACATTCCCACTATAGAACAACTTGCAGACATCTTTACTAAGCCCCTAGCCAAGACACCGTTTGAATATCTCAGACAGAAGTTGGGTGTCATTTTGTTTCACACCTAAAAAGTCCATCTTGTTAGGGGGAGTTTTGTATTGTTTGAATATCTAATGCCTCCTAAAATTACTGCAACATCTCAGGGGGAGCATGTCCCTTCTTTGACATTGATGTCAAAGGGGGAGAAAAGAATTCGGGTGCCTTAGTTGCCATCAATGCCAAAGGGGGAGATTGTTGGCAAATGCTTAACAGATAGTGTATTCTTGTCATTGATGGCAAGTACAACAGTGAGGATGGCAGGATCAGAGTGTGCATCGATAGACAAATAGGAACAACGTAGGCTCAGGAGGAATTAGCGCAGAGTCGAAATTCTTCCAAATAAGAAGGATTTGTAAGCTTGGAGGAGAAGCGTCGTTGATCGTTGGATCCCATCCAAAATTCCTGACAGTATGAGGGCCGTCAGATCTGAATAAAGACAAGAAGTGTGCACACTGAAGAGGAGGATAGATCTCAGGCGTTAGATCTGAGCGCAGGATCCGACCATCGTTGGATCGAGGAAAGCCTGCACAGTGTTTAAAGTGAAAGGAGAAAAGGGGCTCACAAAATCCTGAAAGTAGGAGGACCGTCCCTCTCAAGGGGTTATGTGGACCATTGATCCGACTCCCTGTTAGGGCTTCGAGGATCACGAGTTGAAGAGGTCAAAGAATAATAACCACAGGACTCGCGAAATCGCGATATGCGATACCCCGATATAATCTCGACCATTGGATCGAGGACAAATATGGACCATTGATCCCAGTCCTTGTCAGATTTTTGGGGATCGAGAGTTGGACATGTCAAAGTTTATTGACATCAGGAACCTCGAAATCATGATGTGTGAAATCCCGATTGAACCTGAACCGTCAAATGAAGATGTGATCTAGACCGTCGACCCAACTCACAACAACAGACCACGTCAGCTAGGGACACGTGGCACAATCAGGTAATGACAAGTGTCAGACTGATTCAACATTTCAGGCACATGTAAGTCATGAATCAAAGTGACACGTGGCAGTATTCAACACGTGTCAATCCTCGTATGACGTCAGCAGATGGACACCTTGTCAGAGTTTCTAGGATCGAGTGTTGAAGTTGTCAAAGAACATTGACATCAGGAATCCCGATATCGCGATATGCAAAATCACGATGTAATCTGAGCCATCAGATCAAGCTTTGATCTAGACCATTGATTCCAGTCAATGAAGGGGCATCGGGGATCGAGAGTTGGATATGACAAATATTATTGACATCAAGAATGTCTATTTCGCGATATGCGAAATCGCAATTCAATCGCAGTCATTAAATAGAGATTAGATATGGACCATTGATCTAACTCCGTATCAGAGTTTCGGGGATCGCAACTTAGAGATGTCAAAGAAACAATGCAACAAGAATTTCAATTTTGTGATATGCGAAATTGCAATGCAATCGCAGCCGTAGAATCAAGCTCTGATTAGGACCGTTGATCCCACGCCATTATGAGGTATCGGGGATTGCGACTCGGAGAGTCGAGATGCCTCATCTCCAGATTCGTGAAATGAAAAATCGCGAAAGTGCCTTATGCATAAGGCTGTGGTCACAGCCCTTGGTCACATCAGTGAGAGATGGACAGATGTCAGAAGACAAGGAGGAGCTGAGCCTTATCGCACGGTCAAGTGGAGAACAACACAGAAGGTGACACAATAGGAGTGGGGCCCTTCATCAATACTCCACCATTCTGGACCCCACCCCCCTGTATTAAAGACAATAAGGCAAGGGGGGTCCGGAATTGATTGAGCATCATTGATCTAGGTGCTTTAATCCTGACCGCTTGAGAGATGCGTGCCCAATTCCAGACCCCCCCCCCTCTGCTTAAAGATAGAATGGCAAGGGGGCTCCAGAATCGAATCCCGACCATATATCTGAGAGCACAGATACTGACTGTCTAAATTTTCTTGTTGCATATCCAATGATGTAGATGAATTTAAACAAGATCGGAGGGATACTAAGGCATGATGCAGTGAGACTTCTAGAAACAATTGATGACGTCTGCTAGAGAAGTCGAAGAGACTGTTGTGTGATCGCTAGAGGAGATGAAGAGTCTCCAAGCTTCGTCCGATGAAGGAAGACTATTCTTAGAAGGGATTGACAGATGGATGGGAATTGAGGCCTATAACTGAAATAGAGAAAGTGAGTTCGATTGTCACAGAGAAGACGAAGAGTCTCAACCTGCTAGAGAGGCTGAGGAATCTCAGGATAACATACAATGATGCTGGAAACGTGGGGTGAACCACTAGAGAAGCTGAAGAGTCACGATGATGATAAGACAGAACACTCGAGAGATGGAGGATAACGACACGGAGTCAACATGCAGAGGAATTGCGAACATTGCATGCACAAGGTGCATAGAAGCTATAAATACACAGTACAGAGAAGAGAAGGTGGTTGTTGTTGTTGCTGTTGGAGGTTGTTGTGATTGTTGGTGAAGGTGATTCATGTGTGAAGAAGGAGGAGAGTGCAGCAGGTAAAGAGCACAGAAGAGGAACTGTATAGTGAATGGAAATGGCGCACAGAGCATAAAAAGCGGAAGAACAGACAACACAAGTGATGTTTGTAGAAATACAATGACGCAAATAGAGCAACGAAATACAGCAGAACAGTGATGAGTCTGGTAAGCCATTGTTGAACATCATATCACTGTAATAAGTTTCAGTAGCAAATATTTATATTTCAAGGTGGTTGGGAGGAGCTAGGGAGGACTTGTGTCCTCAAAGGTTCAAGTGGGTGCTTGAACACAGGGAGTTGGTGCTTCCTTCTAGTTGGTGCTAGAAAAACCAGGGAGTTGGTGCTTCCCTCTTGTGGGTGCTAGATAAAACAGAGAGTTGGTGCTCTCAGCAAGTTGTAACTTGCAAAACTGAGGTTGTAGCCTCATTATGAGTTGGTGATCATATGTATGATACTGTAAATAATGTAACCATTACTTATCATATAAAGAAAAAGAGGTTTTTACCCTGCATGGGTTTCCTTGGGAAATATCTGTCTCTGTGTTTCTCATATATGTGAATGATGCTGAAAGTGCCATTGTTTATTTCCCTGCATTATTGTGATCATCATTCAGTGTCTCTACAAAGAGTTTAAAAGGACCATAATTGTTTAAGCACGGTAACAACTGATTCAGCCCCCCCTCTCAGTTGTCTAACAGTTCCATCTTAGAAAAAATAACCTAAGTAAACACAATATCCAAGAAGTACAAGAGCATCGAACCATGCCAATGAGAACATGCGTTAAATCCAGAAAAGAAGCAACAATCAAGAGTCCAAGGAAATTAGTTTTTAATAGAAAATACATTTAAGAAAATAATAAAAACACCGAGTATTGTACATCTATCCTTAGAAATTGGACCCAGTTCTTCGAGCCAAAACATTGAACATATCTGCGACAAATATAGGGACAGGATCCGCAGTATGCAAGATCCTCACAGTTTTCTCCTCAATGAATCATCCTATGATGAAATTGATAGTTTTCATAAGATTCCCATGAGGAAGAATATGAAAAATGTTGCAGGGCAAATGGAATAGCCCTTAGTTGAAACCGTCTCCACATAGTCGAAAAAAATTCAAGAGCACAGGTTGCACGTGCAATTTCAGAGGCCCAAATTAGTCCATTCTGGGTGGACGGAGATGACTAGTAGAAAAATTCCTTGTAGCTGTGAGAGTTTTGGACTTGATTCCCAAAGACGTTAATTGTATATCCAGAGAACATGACACTAGTCCCACAAGTGAATAATTTTTTGGCTTGCAATATATCTCTGGGAGCATCAACAGATCATTACTTTACAGTGAAACTCTTCCCTCCAAAACAGACTAATTTGGAACTCTGGAATTCCTATTTTCATGCTGCAAAGAGGCTATTGCATTTACCGTTGGTTTCTTTTCTGAAACTCCTTTTGGTGTTGTCAAGACCACCATCACCGAGTCAGAAAGTTCCATCCGTTATGGTTGATTTCAATTTGGGAGAAGGAGTGGGAAGTCTCTGCATTGCCATCATCCATTGTTGTATCATCGCCCATCAAATCATCTTCTTCCGGCTCAAAATTCATTACATCAACCTCTGCACCATCCATGAATGCAACTAGGTATGTTCTCTGAGTAGGCAGGGTTGCCTTGG
This sequence comes from Picea engelmannii, assembly GCA_009831015.1. Taxonomy (NCBI): domain Eukaryota; kingdom Viridiplantae; phylum Streptophyta; class Pinopsida; order Pinales; family Pinaceae; genus Picea; species Picea engelmannii. The sequence goes on from ML784936.1 coordinate 293,658, forward strand.
AATTCTTTGGCTTGAAATATATCTCTCAGTGTACCAAGGGACCATCTCCTTTTTTTCTCCTGGGCGGAGGGAGATGAGTAGTAAGAATATGCCCTGGAATAGTGGAACCTCTGGCCATTATGCCCCAATGTGTTTACTGTATCTGGATAGAACTGCTGCCACAACTTAACAAGAATTTCCGTTTGCTCGAGACGGTCTTTGAAATGAAAATCAGGGAGGGATAATATAAACCTCCACAAATTATGGTTTAATGCGTGTCAATGGAATATCTCCTCGAGCCTTTTGCTGATCAATGACAATATCCATGGTTCGTGCGGAATGAGTTGTCAACATCACAACTCACTAATTTCATAATTAGAAAAAAGTGCAAAGGTGGCGGTGACGGTGAAGAGAGATTAAGAATTAAAAATTTCTTAAAAGTGCCAACCTGTCGACGCACAAAAAATAGATTCCATCATGTTTGAAATGAATACTTGGAAAGGATAACATATTTGTGCACAAATATTAGTTTAATTCATAGTAATGACAAATCTTTTCCGAACTTTCGAACATTAATGACAATCTTAACGGTTCTTGCAGGATGAACTACTAGCATTAAAGATTAATTATTTTATATCTGGAAACAAATACAAAGGAAACGGTGATGGTGAATTGTGGCATAGCACTGGCCAACTCGCAAAACTGATTCCAAGAAATAACTAAGTATGGAAAGTGGTCGGGCGGGTTACAAAAGAAGAAGGGTAGAATATATACCCAAGAGACATGAAGGGTCGATGGTCATATTGCATCTCAATGACAGATATCGGCCATCAATTTGTATGTTGTGGAATTTTGGTTGTTGTTTGCGTGTAGGAGAACAGTGGAAGCGCAATGGTGAGAGGGCAATTTGTATCTTGCTAAACCTGGGGTTCTGTATATAAAATCATGAGATATTTGGAAAAAGGACCAAGTAAACAGAAAGAGAAAGCATACAAGATGAAGGGGGGTTTGTTTGCAAATTTGTAAATCATGGAAGTCTGGGTGCTAGATGCAAAGGGCAGAAAAATGGAAACGCAATGTTAAACCCACCTATGTAGGAACCCGCGTTTCAAAAAGGAAAAGCGGAGAGAAAAGATAAACTAGAAATTTTTGAAAAAATGAGTAATACACACTAAATATGTACTATAAAGTATGAACATGAGATGTTATAGAGCATGTACAGATTCTGCATTCCATACTTAGCCACTTTTGGGATCATGGGTTCTCAGACCGGTGGGCTCTAAATTGGGCATCCATTGTTCCATGGCCTACAAATAGCATTCAAAATTCCACGATATACAAATTGCCCAATGAACTTGTGGGGTGGGTTGCTCTAAATTGCACTCCTTTTTTTTTGTTTCATACAAACTGTTGTGGGTGGGAAATCCCCCTATAGACTAGCATTAAGGGTTCTGTAATATGCATAAAATGACCTAAAGTCTCCTACTTCTTACCAAAATCCCAATCATAAACCCCATTATTCATATGCAAATGCAAGGTTAAAAAGATCAAGTTACTATACCTTGGTTTTCATGTTTGATGTCGATCCTTTAACATTTGGTCGCTCCTTGACTGCAAATCTCCTCCCAACTTTGACCTGCATTCATAAAAAAAAAAAAAAAGAACGCCACATGCATATGATCTATGAACTAATGGGTTAGAGATTCTATCAAAATATAATCAAATTTAGACATTGAAAAACCTCATATGGCGGGACAGGAAAATTACTTCTTTTTATTAATCTCACAAGAGTAACTTATAATAGTGAGATCAACCACTGCTCCTCGAGTTTGGTCTTGGGCTCCTCTTCAACTATGATCCAACTGCTTTTGTACATGCTTCTCTTCATACACTAGTTGCAAAAGGTTGGGACAAAGGGAATGCAAAATCAGGTAGAGTTTCTTTACAATTATTTTCCTTTTCCAAATGGGACCCCTACCCCTTCTTTTATAGGCTAGAAAGGGCTAGGTATTTGGTCAAGTGACCGGATATGGTTGGCCAAATGGTTTAGGTAACTTACCCAAAACTATGTGCTCCATCTGCAACTTTCTATTTTTCATTTTTTCTTTAGGTATGTGTGGGTTGTAGTGGGTCAACTAGCGTACACACATGTGCAGTAGTGGAGCAGGGTGCGTATACACTCAAAAGGGGTGTTTTTTAAGAAGTTGTTCAGTAGTGGCTTGGAAAAAGATGTAAAATGAGATGGATTGATTCCAGGTAATCATTTCTGGTGCAAATTAGGGTTATAACAGCTACCCCCTAATGTGTGAGGTCAGAAGAGCATCTGATGGATGAAATGCATTATCAATCTTCATCAACGTTCCAAACAAGTGAGCCTAGGGACCCAAGTTTGGGAGGTTCCATATGAAAAATAACAATTGTCTCACCGAGGCAAGCATACCCATGCTCAGAATGAAATAAAATCATGGTTGCCAATCAAATACACTGCAGATCCATGTCATATAACTATATAAAGTGTAGCCGTGAGAAATACACAATGGATTTACATCTCGAAACAAAAAAGATATACATGCATAGTATCCATCTTCCAGAAGTTGATAAGGCCTGATGGCTGGAGATGAGGTCTTCAGATCTCGAGCAACAACTTCAAAATCTTCACAACTTGGGTAGGAGTGTAATATGTGTGTACGACTTCACTACCCAAAGGTCTTCGATGACTCATCAGAAACGAACTAGAGGATCTTGATGATCAGGTGAGGGATTTATTGATTTCAAACAAAGAATTGATTGGGATTTCGGGATGGTTAGGCCTGATGGCAAGAGACAAACTATAGAGGGGCCGACTCAATCTTGGTAAAAAATTCCCTTGGAAAATATCACCTCAAATTATGAGACTCAGGCAGCATGATGTTGACATAAGTTCATGATGCAGGAGGCAATGCAAACTCTCCATATGTTTGGAAGAATAACCAAATGAAGGAGGAAAAAATTCTATGAAGTGAGAACAACTTCCTAAGGTCATATTAAATCCCAGGTCTTGATGAAAAAATGAAAGGATGTGCTTTTTCCAAGGGTGACTCATTGTTCTTCCAACAAAAAGAAAATACTTTTACCTTCCTCTTTTTGGGGCATATTTGATTTTTTTGTCTTTTTCAATAATTTTGAAAATCTTGAAAAAGAATAAAAGAATGCTACGTTACAAAAGAGGATTGAGTGTCACAGACATACTAGTTCCAAGTGTAAGGAACACATGGATGCTCGGAGAAAACGGATATATGTAGGAAAAGGACACTCGAGAAAAATCCTCCGTGGGACAAGGTGTCAAGACGCAGAGGCAAAGTGCTATAGGGCTTTCGTATAAGGCATTCTTTAGATGGTTCAGTTGAGAGCAACATAGAGCCAGCATTAGGCCAAACACGTAGGTATGAAAATGTGATTAATAAGACACAATGGTAACGTCCTTCGATGTGATTTTAATGAGCCCAGAGAAGGTAAGCTCGATGATTTTATTTTTATTTTTAGAGTCTGAAAAAATGTAAAAGGAGACTCCATTGGGGTACCTTTTTCGAAGGTAGTCTAGTCGGTTTGTAAAAGGGGTAAACTAGCACCGAAAATACATCTATTCAAAACCATTTTAACGAGTGTGATAAAGACAAGATCACTTGGCAATTTTTTCATATTTAAGGAATCTGAAAAAAGCTTAACTATGGACTCCTTCAAGAATGTTCTTCTAGACCATTTTAACGAGTGTGAAGGAATAAGGTCACTTGACTATCTTTTCAATTTTAGGGAGTCTAAAAAGATCTTAACTATGGACTTCATGGGGGTTCCTTTTTCGTAAATTTAGTCCATCAGGCCCAAAAAAGGGTTAAAATTATACCTGAGAATACTCTTCTAAAGAACCGAGGCTCCTAGAGTATACCTTTGTTCGTACATTTTACCATCCAAACCGAAAAAAGGGTAAACTACCATTGGACAGGTGTGCCTTCAAATTTTAGTTTAACGACTGTGAAGGGCAACAAGATCGCTTGACTATCTCTTCATGTTTAAAGGGTCTGAAAAGGGATTAAAAGAAGACCCGTTGTGTTTTTTGGGAGTCTCGAGGGTGAGGTCAAGAGTGATAATGCATCATTCAAATGAGGCTCAAACTCGTAATTAGGATAAAAATAATAAGGACTCTTGAGCCTATAGTCATTAATGACGGCATGGATGCCAAAAATGCAACCAGGATCTATCTAGGGAATCCATGAAGGGTTAGTCTCTACCACTAAAATACGACACTTCTAAAGCAACAATGATGGTTCCGTGTCGCAATTCGGTAGGATCGATCCTATGGAAAAGAGAAAAAAGGAAACGAGGTGCAACAAGTGGAGGTGTAATCCCATCTGACATGCACAAAGTTGGAAAAATGACTTTTTACCAAAAGACCTTGAAAATGACCCAAATCTCCAAAAAAAACTCCCAATACCCAAAGTACCACTTATTGTAACATCCCCTAAGAAACTCTTGAATCATTTTTCAGGTTATAAGAACGACAAAAAGGTCCAAAAAATGACAAAAGGTGGCCAAAAAGTCTATAAATAGAAGTTGGTAGCTCATTATCACTATTGCTAATTGAGAAATTGACTAAAAGCCAAAAATACCCCTTTGTGAAAAGAATTGATTCTGGGAGCTTCAATGGATGAAATGAACTTCCTCTTGGACCAAGTAAGTACATATTAGCCCCTCTTGCATTTCAATTTTTAAATAATGCATTTCTTTTAGTTTTTTGAGGGGGCACTAACCTTTAAAAAGGTCGGCCCTACATATACGCGGGTTGTCCTATGATAGCCGGCATGTGCACGTGTGCAAAGGAAATACTGCACATGTGCACATGCAACTATGTGTATTACAACCCACGTATACCCTCTAAGATGTGGAAAAAAATAAAAAACAATGCAAGAGCTAATCTCTCCTAAAATTGTAAATTGCAGGATGTATGTTCATTGGAGAGAGAGAGAGAGCATGAGGACATTGATTTTCTGGTCGGTGAGGACCCTGCTGCTACCGCTTTATTTGCTCAAAGTGGTCTATTAAAATTATTTCAGTGTTCATTCATGCAGGCACAACCTAGGATACTAAATGCCTTGGTTGATTATTGGCATCCTGCTACAGAGGCCTTCATGCTTGAGGGACATTCGTTGACTCCAACGACTGAGGATATTTACTTCCTGACTGGCCTCTCAAGGAGAGGGGAACAAGTCAATTTTCGCACTTTTCCCTCTGGGCCTCTCAACATATAAGAGTTGATTGGACTCCACTATGAAGCTGGTACAAACAATATGGGCACACAAGTGTCGATAAACAAGATCTTGGACCCATCACTAAAAGTGATAGTTTTTCTTATTGAGTGGACCACTAGATCCGCAGCTCTACATCAGGCTTCTCGGGCTCACATGAATTGTGCGGTTCAGTGCTTAAATGCACAAGTTTTCGACTGGAGTTCTACTTTACTAGATTGCATGAAACAAAATCTTACAGAGTTTCACATGTGGAGGCATAGAAACTTTAGGTTTGGGACTATTATGTGCTCTTTATTGTTCGAGAGGGTACCTAGTCTAAGTCTGAGGGAGATAGTATGGGGGCACATAGCCTCTTCTCTAGAAGTATGCAGATGGGCAGCACTGTTTCCACGACAGGGGGGAGGGAGGACTATTTAGGCCTTTGACAATAAGTTTTTTGACTGGTGGTCTCGAAAGATCCCGATGATAGAGGACTATCCCTATGCCAAGATCGACTTTTCCAGGGACCCTAACATGGGCGTACCTCCCGGAGTGGTACGAGGAGAGCTAAGTATGCTTGTTTTTCAACGTTATTTAATTTTTATTTCTTTTTATATATATCATTTTTTTATACCAGAGTATCTGTCACGTATGTCTCGGTTATGTGCATACATGGGGCCAGTGCATCCAACAAACTTCATGAGGACTAGGCAACGTCCTCAACCAGAGGCAGGACCAATTGTGGCCGGTGGACCAGCAGTAGCAAGGGGACCTCTACCTAGGGAGGTTGAGAGAGTTTTGAGACGGGTAGAGTGGAACCTCATCGTGCTTACTCGGATAGTCATCGTGGAAGAGATCGAGGATCTCCCACCATCTGTGCAGACTCGCATTGTTGAGGTACCATGGACCTGGGTCCATATTTTTTGGCGTTTGGCTAACGTTGTTATTCACTATGACAGGGCCCACAGGCCCTGCCCTTAGCTTATACTGGACTTCTTATGTGCCGAGGGAACCTTTTGTATATTTTTGAGGGCATAAGCAACGTGACTCTTTACTGGACACCTATTTTTTGAGATTCTTGCGCCCACTTATGTACTTTGGTGCTTTGCGATACATATACGGATTTTTTTTTATCTTTTTGTGTTTTATGGAATACACTTATTTACAAATGTATTTACATGTGCGTGTGTGTGCATTTTCTTACATGTGTGCAAGATGCCAATCTAGTATATGATTAGCTATAGTATCTGTAACCTGATTCAATCTCCTAGGAACATGGATATACATTATGTAATCAAAGCTTCATTCTAAGAGAAGTACCCTAATGAACCATCGGTGTAGAGTAGGATCATGAATGCGATAGACTCCATTTAACTGAGACACAACTAGCTGAGTGTCTAATTAGACCCGGAGGTGAGAGATACCAAGCGAAAAAGCGTCACGAAGAAAATCAATAACTGCATTGTATTCGGCGACATTGTTTGTGGTGTCGCCTAAATAGATACCTCCTGAAGATAGCAACTAGCCCTGAGGTGTGAAAATCACCCAAGCTGTGGAGGCAAGCCTCTGAGTGTGTCGGCTAGCACCGTCCGTGAACCCAACGAGCACATATGATTCACTTGACATCTACCATAGTGAAAAAGATAACATCAAAAACGACACGTCCATAAAACCAAAAGAAAAACTAAAAGGTAATAGTAAAAAGACTATACATATGTTACAAAAAGTCACCCGAGGTGACCTACCTACAAGTAATACTTCTTGAGGTAGAGCCCATTTCTAGGCTCTGCCAAAACATTTCCCTCAAAGTCCACCAGATGATAAGCGCCCTTTCTTAGAACCTCTTTTATGATGAAAGGTCCGAACCACATAGGTTTGAACTTGCCTGACCCCAGGGGGTCCTTATCTTGGTCATAGACTAGGACAAGGTTTCCTTTAGATAAAATATGAGGACAAATAGACCGATCATATTGACACTTGACTTTTTGTTTGTGAGCTTCGTTAGTTATGGCCGCATCACGATGCTGCTCATTGAGCTGCTTGAGATATAATAAATGCTCTTCAAGTGGTGAAGTGTCTAGAAATAACTATACTGCCAACTTTAAAGATGGGATCTGGCATTCTATGGGCAAGACTGCTTCCAGCCCATAAACGAGTTGAAAAGGTGAGAAACCGGTTGCAGCATTAATGGATGTTCGATAAGTCCATAATGCTGAGTATAATATCAAATGCCAATTTGACTTGTTCGAATTGATCATTCGTTGTAGAATGGTCATAAGAGATTTATTTACAACTTCCACCTGACCATTCGCTTGGGGGTAGTAGGGTGATGAATGTTCTTGCCTTGACGTTAACTCGATCATCATTTTGTTCTGAAAGTGACTGCCATGGTTAGTGACAATCTCTCTCGGGACACCAAACCTTTCTATTATATAGTTGAACAAAAAGAGAGTTGTTGTCTCCCCGCCGTCTTTAAAGATTGGCATAGCTTCGACCCACTTGGTGAAGTAGTCTACTACTACAATGATATAGTGGTGCCCCCTTGCTGAAGGGGGGTTTCATGTAGTGTAATCAATCCCCCATTTAGTGAAGGGACCAATGGTAATAACTGGAAACATGGGAGCGGGGTGTGCCCTCATATTCTGAGAGAAGATCTGACATGGGTGACACTTCTTGACAGATTCAATACAATATTTGATTTATGTTGGCCATAAGTAACCGGCTCATAGAATATTTTGGGTTGTTGCTAACCCAAATGACTACCACATGCTTCAATGTGGCAATCGTTAAGCATGATTTCCACTTCATCATGAGTGAGACATCGACGAAGGATGCAGTCTACACCTCGATGATACAAAGTGTCCTCGAGTATGAGATAGTTCTTAGCCTGATGGCGTATACGATGACACTCATCATGAGAAGAAGAGGCAAGACACTTCAAAGTCTAGAGATAGATAAGAACATCTCCATACCAAGGGTCGGAAGACACAATCAAAAAAATGTCTCCTTTGATAGGTGACTCATCGGGTATAACATCACCTGGTTCGACCAGAAGTTTCGATATGAGTTCCGCAAAGACCATCAACTTTTTGGATTTTTCCAAAACGAACTCCAAGTCGAATTCCTGGAGGATAACTATCCATCTACTGATATTTTTTCCGATGACTCGTCATTTCAATACGTATTGAAATCGATTCACAACGACAATGACGGCGGTCTTGCAAAACAAAATGTAATGATGGAACCATTGGACAGCATGGACTGTTGCCAACGTAAATTTTTCAATGTGCGAATAATTGAGTTCCAGTCCAACTAGGCCTCAGTTTAGGTAATAAATCATGTATTCTGAGATCAAATCATCCTCCTGAACTAATACCATACCGATGGTCAACTCCGCAATGGCCAAGTACAATACAAAATCTTTATTATAATTGGGTGGTCGAAGCAGAGGGGTAGATATGAGGGTGTGTTTCAGCACTGCGAAAGAGCATTGAGTAGATTTGTCCCAATGAAAAGGAACGTACTTCTTCAATAAAACCATAAAACCCTTTGTGACCTCGACATAGTTTGCGATGAAACATCGTAAAAAGTTCACTTTTCCTTGCAAACTTTGAAGCTGATGGATGGTGCACGGGGGAGGCAATTGAACTACTGCCTCAAACTTTAGAGGATCGACAATGATCCATGTTGTCGAAACTATGAAACCTATTAGACGACCCGATGTGATGCAAAAAATTCACTTGTTTGTATTTAAGCGGATTTGGTAGTAGCGCCATCATTCAAGGATAAGTCGGAGGTGTGTCGGATGGTCAGCTCTCTTGCACGATCGTGATGCTAAATCATCAAGATAAGCCTCGAATATGTGTTTAAGGTCGTGGAAAGCAAAAGACATGGCCCATTGAAATGTAGCTCCAACATTTTTTAGACCAAAAGGCATCTTCTGATAAGAGAAGTACCCCAGGGAAAAATGAAAGCAGTTTTGTGTTGGTCTTCAGGTTTGATCTGTATTTGATTGTATCCCAAAAAATCATCGATGAACGAAAAAGCCTCGCAAATTATGCATTCATCGACTATCTAGTCAATAAATGGCGTGGGGAAATTATCTTTTGGGCAGGCCTTGTTCAGGTCACGGATTTCTGTACATACGTGAATCGTACCCTGTTTCTTATTGATCGGCATGGGATTTGACACCCATTAAGTCAATTGGACAGGGTAGATGAAACCAGCTTTAAGTAGTTTCTATACTTCATCCTTGACAATTGCTTCTTTCCTAGGATTCACTAGACGAAGCTTTTGCCGGACCAACTTGACATCAAGATAAGTCATGATTTCATGTTCGACGATTCTTGGATCTATGCCTGGCATTTCCTCGTAAGACTAAGAAAACACGTCGCATAATTCTTTAAATAAATTCATGTAGATTTGAATCTCCTCAGGGGAGAAATCTGCTTCGATGAAGATATTCTCCATGATCCCAGGGGTTCTAGAGATGTGAATAGGTATTATTTTAGCTATTGTTTCCATATTTCCTTCAGCGTAAATTATGTGCATTGCCAAAGGATTGATAGGACAATATTTATCTCCATTCATAGTCAGAGTGAATCAACCTGCTTCAATTCATCTTAACTCTGGGAGGAAGTAAGATCTATGATGAAGATCATCCCAGGGTCTGTCCAAACTAGTCATTGCCTCAATAATCACCTCGTCTAAGGGAAAGACTAAGTCTAAATAATCTGTATTGGCAAGGGAACCTTGAGCCCAAATAGGCTCGAGCACCATATTTAACTCTTGTGTAGGAGTTGGATTGCAGTTGGTAGAAGCTCATTGAATTATCGAGTATCCAACTTCTGTCGCGGACAAAGGCATGGCCATGCCATGGTGCTTTGTCCCTTCCATCTTAGTTGATGGGGAAGGAAGAGTCCATGGATCGTTAAAGTACGTCGTGTGAAATGACGAGATTTGAAAGATTTCAGCCGGAGGTTGGTCGGGGTCAGTCGACATGTAATGGACATTTCCAGTCGGAGGCGGGCAATCAAAGGTACCCATCAAAGGTGGGCACAAACCAACTCCTAGGTTGACGATGCTAGGATAATGGTTATCAATCATCAGGACCGTGGAGACTCCCGATGAAGGGTCAGGACGAGAGAAGGATGACTTATCAATGGTCACGATCCAACCCTCGTGTGGAAACAACAAGACCTGAAAAACTGTCGCCACCACTGCTTGCATAGCATAGGTCCAACTCCTTCCTAACAAAAGATTGTAGTCGAGAGACACATCGACCACTTCAACTTCGACGCACACGGTTGTTCCCCCTAACTACACGAGGAAAGAGGGAATGATCCCATGTGGTCGGAAAGAACGACTGTCAAAGGCTGTAAGAAGAGTAGGTGATGGAGACAAAAAGGGTTGTCCTATGTCCTTCCAACATGCCAAAGAAATCATGCATGTCGAGGCACCCTCAACCACCACTGTACGGAAAATATTCTAGGTAAAATTTTTCATGGTGTAAGCCACTACTATCTGAAAAGCTATGTGGTAAGGAAGATGAGGTTTTAGGTTGGTCGTATCAAGCATGATCGTTCTCGGATTACAAGTCTCAGCAGATCCTAGGGAAATTAACAGAGCCTTTCTCTAGGAATGGAAACTCTGGAGGAATTCTAAAGCGAACATCGCACAAGGGGCTTGTGATAAATCCTCCACCATAGAGTAGTTATGGGAGACCCATGTGTTTGGATTTTGAGAAGCTTTCTTGAATGCACATTTTTGGATGTGTGTCGTTGTTTCTCCCAACATCTTCTCAATATGGAGAGGAAGAGGTGGGTTTTCGGCTTCTTTACCCTTCTCAAAGGTGCTTGGATTTCTGTAATCATGTGCTCTAGTCGATATATAGGCATCACCTTTCATCATATACACATTTGAGGATGAAGGATTACTCGAAGATGGAGGGGGTCCTTGACTTCCCCCTTCTGTTCTCGAGGAGGATTGAGTTATATTTTTCCCATCTGGAAACGGGTTCGTTAACATGGCAGGTTGTTGGTGTGCCAATAACTTCTAGGCCTTCGCAAGCTAAAGGAACTGATGGGTCAGGTGGTCATCCTTGCAAAGATTACAAAGATACTTCGACTTCTTCTTTTCAGTGTCACCCCCGCTAGCATTATCGGTGGGTTTATTATCCCCCTTACCCTTATTTCATTATTTCTTCTTTCCATCAAGTTGTCGGGTGGCCTTTGGGTTTGTCATTTGCACACTGTGTACATCCGACTTTTGGGTAGGGGGAACAGCTGAACCGGTGGTCTAGTTGGCCATTGTTTGTTGTATCGACAATTGTTGCAATTGATTTGACAATGGATCAATGGGATTCGTTTATGTTGAACCAATAATGGAATTCGTTTGTCTGGTCTTGTCAAGTATTGGCCTCGGTGAATCTGGAAAAATCTCGTAAAGTAAACCAGATTGGGAGTAAATCAGTTCTAGTTGTTGAGCTCTTATTATCACACCTTCCTCGAAAAACACCCCGGACGGTGCGACGTCTTTAGACAACTGGGGTACCAAAGACTTAAGGAACCACTCAAGAAAGAATGCTGGTGGGACTGTAACTTTAATCAAACTCTTCCGGTGTCTCCATTCTCGAATGTGATCCAAGATATGGTTTGCTTTTGTCAGCTCAAAGTTGGAAAAAAATTCAATGCCGACATCATATATCACAAGTAATTGGAAATGGTTTAAGAAAGCCATTACCAATTCCTCGAAGGAAGAGTATCATGAGCGGTTGAGCTCGATGTACCATTTCGCAGCACTCCCTATGAGAGTGCATTGAAACAATTGCAACTCAATGGAGTCATCTCTTAACAAGTTGGATGAGCACCATAAGTGGAAGGTAGTTACATGATCACCAGGATCTTCATTAGGCTTGGCCTCGAACTTTGGAATGTCCAAAGGCAACTTAGTCGAAATAGGAGGCCAACTCGGATCATGATAGATGGGTTCATTTAAAATCCTTGTCAATCTGGCAAGTGCAAGGTTTCTAGAAATAATAGTTTGGGTTGTGGATTGTAGCCAGGGAAAAAGGAGCCTGGAGTTTGACTAGCACTAGGTTTCCAGGAAACGTTAGGTTGTTGGCCAGGGCTCTGGTAATAACCATGTCCGTGACCAACATATGGATTTTGTTCTTGTTGAGACATCATCGGTTGGTTCCCGTAATAGGATGTAAAGGCTTGAGCTTGCGTCGCAATCCAAGGATTTTGGGAGGGGTTTCTCCCTACCGATCCGACGGGCATAGGCGTTGGGCCTTGCTCGAGGTTCCATTAGGTATGGAAGGGGTTTCCCCTGATTGACATCCCTCACAAGGGGATTGGTCCCTGCCACGGATTCCAAGGTCCTTGTGAGGAAGGAATTTCTAAGTGTGCCCCCTGTGCAGGAATAGTACCCTGTACAGGATGTGGTTGTCCATAACAGTGGTTGCCCTGATCGAAACAATAGCTGACGAGAAAACATTGTTACCAAACACACCGAACAAAGAGAAAGGTTTCGAACCAACCAACATGTTATAAGGAGGGATTTCTTGACTACCTGCTCCGAACAATTTTACGTTAGGCCCGGTGGAGTGTTGAGGAACACCGTTGAGCGAGGGGGATGAAGGGGGTATATGACCCCTGTCGTAAGGGAAAGAGATAAAGGGAGTTGAAGTGCCCCCCATAGATCCTTGCAAAGGAGTGTTGGAACTCCCTGCCCCCAGACCTAAAGTCTGTAGAGTGGAGGAGGAAAGTACATTACTCGTATCGAAGCCAGGCATCCGATATGAGAACGAAGGGTCTGTCGCATTCTGGGTAAACGGAGCAGTGATCATTACCATAGACAGAACCAGACCAATAACCGAGGTATAATCCGTTGATACCATAGTGGCCCAGAACGATGGTGGTTGGTTAGGAGGTGGAGCACCCCCTGTAGTGACAGTAGTGAAGGAAACATGAGTATTCCCTAAAGAAGTAGCAGTGTTTTCTTCCATTATTGCTTGTGACACTACCTAATGCTCATAAGGTAGAACCTGTATGACGATGGGCGCTAATAGATCAGTGATGGGAGGGTTATACAGACTAAGATCTTCTTCTCCAAGGTCAGAAATGATTGGTTCCTCCAGAATCAAATTTTATCCTCTCAAAGATGGGTTGGGCATAGTTTCCTGTAACTCGGTTGTCTAAAAAGACCCTTGTTGATCTAGTTTTCGCCTTAGCGGTGGCAGGGTGTTCGAGGTCAACTGGTGACAGGACTAAAAGCCTTCGCGACCGGTGGAACTCCTGATCCTCCACTATGTGAGAAGATCAAAGGCACACTAGGGAAATCTATAATCGTTTGAAAACCATCACGCACTAGAAAAAGTACCTATGAGATAAAACAAGTAGTCACTAGCTAGTTGGAAGAACAATTACAACAACCAACACTAGAGAAACTTACTGGTGCAAGTGCAACTTGAATACGGAAGCACCCTCCGGGTATACTCTGCAAAGCATGGCTAGATGTATTTCCTAGGTACCACGGTATACCCCCGCAGTCACCTGTGTAAGTCACTAGAAAGATAGGCAACTAAGTTTCCAACTAAAAAACAGTCACCAGGCAGGTACAATCGACAGTCGAGTGGACCGCAATGAGCAAGATATCAAGTTCAAAACCTATCAAGGGTATCGAAAGCAATTCTTTCAGAATATGACTGAGGACCTCGAAAAGATTCGAGACCCATGAAGCTCTATGGAAAATGTGATCAACAGAATCCCAAGATAAGCTCTCTATATGCATTCCCCACTATGCTTGGTTCGACTTTGGAGGGGTTATCACCGCTATCTTTCCTTACATGACCTCATGTTTAGCCCCTGTGTTAGAGGGGGCTCCTGGATAACTTTCACGATACTGGACTTTTGAGAATCCATAGCACAGACTCTTATTTTTGTTTTAGCATCCTTGAAGAGTTTCCTCTCCAATCCCAAATCAAGGCTCTAGCCTAGACTAGTTGATGGACCCTACAAACATAAAGTCTAGTTGATTTTAATTAATCGTTAATTTTAGTGGCTATCTTAAGTCAAAGGGAATGAAAATGAAACTAGTGATGTTTTTCAGAGATGAAAGAGAAGAGCATATACTGAAACTAAAAACAAATTTACTTCTTCACAAATTCAAATTTGCACATTCAAACTCTTTAACCAACTTTTGATACGTTTTTTTCCTAAGATCTTTTATTAGAAAATTCAAAAAAAGATTTCACTCAACTACTAGCTACTTATTGTCCTAAGTCAACAACCAAGAACTTACAAAAACAATATTTTTCTTGATGATTAATGCAAACAACCAACTACATAACCAAACCAAAAAAAAAAGTTTTTTTTTTATTGTTTAATTCTTAAGAAAAAAAAAATAAGAAGAAGAAGGAAAAATGACGACAAGTAAAGACCAAGAAATCAATTTTGGCCTAAGCACAGATCGCAAAGAGTTACTAACAATGGCACACAAGATGATTGAAGCAGACTCTCAAACTTGTCTAAAAACCCTATTACAAAAAGACAGAGGAAAAACTTTTACTGAAAAAGAATTCTACGCTATAATCAAACCTAAGCTATAGATTTCTATGACAGAGACCCAGACTATATCAAGAAAACCCCTGAGAAGTGTGACCCTTGACAGGGAAGAGGATGACTGCCTCTTCTAAAAAAAAAATTCTCAATAGGTACACTACTGACAGTTCAACAACTAGCATATGCACGCGAGTTGTGCAAGGTCAGGGTGCACATACATGCATGCAGACCTACTACATGCCGCTTATACCTATGCAACTCCTGAAAAAATTGAAAAACAAGCAATCAAGCACTCCCAGGGAGTACTGGTATTGAAAACTAGAAGCCCTTGAAGACACGGAAACTTTAACAAAAAAAGATGCAAGGAAAATTTGTTAAAACAAATCTAATCTGAGGTTATACCTAGTCTACTGACTGCAACAACAGAGACCAGAACTAGATCTAGAAAACCCCTAAGAAGGATCACTTCTGACAAAGAAGAGGATGAATGTCTCTCTTTTTTAAAAAAAAAAAAACATGGACTCAGACACGCTATTGATCCTTCAACAACCAGCGTATGTACGTGGGCTATGTGAAGTCAGGGCACGTGTATACATGTGCAAGCCTTCTACAAGCCATGTATGCCTTTGTAGCTTCCTGGAAAATAAAAAACAGTCAAGTGAAGAAAGTAGGGAGTACTAGTATGGAAGACCAGACTCTTGCAAAAAATAAAAAACAAAAGGTAATAAAAGAAATTTTAAAACACCCAAAAAGTATCCCCAAAAACCCTAGAGATTTCCCCAGTATGATCGCCAATTCTGTTGTGGGTGGGAAATCCCCCTACAGACTAGCATTAAGGGCTCTGTAATGCATGCAGAAAATGACCTGAAGTCTCCTACTTCTTACCAACATCCCAATCATAAACCCCATTATTCATATGCAAATACAAGGTTAAAAAGATCAAGTTACTATACCTTGGTTTCTATTTTTTATGTCGATCCTTTAACGTTTGGTTGCTCCTTGACTGTAAATATCCTCCCAATGTTGACTTGCATTCATAAAAAGACAAACAAAGAATGCCACATGCATATGATCTATGAACTAATGGGTTAGAGATTCTATAAAAATATAATCAAATTTAGAAATTGAAAAAACTCATATGTTGGGACGGTAAAAGTACTTATTTTTATTAATCTCATAAGAGTAACTTACAATAGAGAGATAAGCCATTGCTCCTTGAGTCTGGTCCTGGGATCCTCTTCAACTGTTATCCAACTTCTTTTGTATATGATTCTCTTCACACACTAGTTGCAAAAGGTTGGGACAAAGGGAATGTGAAATCAAGTAGAGTTTCTTTACAATTATTTTCCTTTTCCAAATGGGACCCTACTCTTTCTTTTATAGGCTAGAAAGGGCTAGGTATTTGGTCGAGTGACTAGCTATGGGCGGTCAAACAGTTTAGGTAACTTACCCAAAACTATGTGTTCCATCTGCAACTTTCTATTTTTCATGTTTTTTTTAGGTATATGCGGGTTGTAGTGGGTCAGCTAATGTACACACATGTGCAGTAGTGGAGCAGGGTGCTTATGCCCTCAAAAGGGGTGTTTTTTAAGAAGTTGCTCAGTAGTGGCTTGGAAAAAGATGTAAAATGAGATGGCTTGATGCTAGGTAAGCATATCTGGTGGAAATTAGGGTTATAACACAAACAATACTCAGAGTTCCGCAATATACAAATTGACATATGGACTCTAGGGTTGGCGGCCTCGAGCATGCGATTGTCTATGGATGCTAATCCCTATTAACTATTGGAAATTATCTAAAGACATTATTTTGAATACTAAATTATTAATATTTAATATTGATATTGTACAATTTAATTAGAGAAGGAAGTTGTACAATATGAAACAAGGAAGCGGTCGGTCGGTTGGGCTACTGATATAAAAGTAAGTGAAATCTGAATACATGAATCTGCCAACTTCCTTACCAATAAATTTTCAGGAAAAAAGGAGCAATACATAAAATTTATTTTTAGAAAGAACAGATATGAGATTTTATAGAGCATGTACTATCCCCACATTCCATACTTAAGCTAATCTTTGGATCGAGGGTACTCGAGCTGGTGGGCTCAAAACTAGGCCTCTATTGTTCTGTTAGCTACAAATAGCAACTAGCAGTTCCACAATATACAAATTGACAGGCGGACTTGTGGGATCGCTTGCTCAACATTGCATTTCTATTGTTCCATGTCGTTCAAACAGCACTCGGACTTCCGCCATATACAGATTCACAGATGGACTTCAGGGCTGGCGGGCCCAACCTTGCGATTATTTACGGATGTTGATCCCTATGAACTATGTAACACTACCAAAAAACATTATTTTCAAAACTAAAGTATTAATATTAAATATTGATATTGTACAATTTAATTACATAAAATTATAAAAGGATGTGAAATATCTTATTTCAAAGAAAAACCCGCGTATTCGGAAACTTGCGTTCCAAAAATTTTGTGTCGCACCTACAAAATTTTGTAAGAAACGAGTTATACATACCAAGTATGTACTTTTATAAAGTATGGGCATGAGATTTTATAGAGCATGTATGCATCCCTCATTCCATACTTGGTCACTTTTTAGATCGCAGGTTCTCAGGATGGATCGTGGGTTCTCGGGCCGGCGGGCTCAAAATTGGGCCTTTGTTGTTCCGTGCCCTACAAATAGCACCCAGATTTCCGCAATATACAAACTGACAAGAGGATTTGTAGACTATTTCAATTTTAAGGGCCTCATGTTGTTGTAATAGCACAATTGGACTTGGGTCAGTTTATATTCATTTCTTACACTATCAAACAGAGAAGAAATCGGTCGGGCTAGTCATCTAAACGTAATTGAAACCTGGAGTCATGAATCTGCCAACTTTCACAGATAGAAGTTTTCTGAAAAATGAGTAATATATACTAAGTATGTGTTAGAAAAACAGGACCACGGAGCAATAAAATAAAACAAATGCGGAAACAAAACATATAAGATACATAATACAAGAGAGACACAGATTTACATGGCTCACCCAGTGTGTGCTATGTCCACCAGAGAAATTGTCAGGTCCTTTCTTTATTATTATCCAGCAAAATGAAGGGATACAACCTACAACAAAACCCGTTGTAACTTCCTTTTCTTTCTCTCACAGTCTCCTCTCTCATAATATAATACTCGCCAACATACTTAGCCGCAATACATTTCCCTCATAAAAGAGGGTTTCCTTCTAGGGTAAAAAACCCTAACATACTCTCTATCATTAGATCTGCGACCTTATAATGAACAGTCTAGATTTACAATGAAATTACAATATACTTTTACAAGACAATTTTTCCTTCGGGGGCTTCACCCCAAAACCCCCGCTGGGGGCCCACTTGCCCCCAGACCCCACAAAGGGGGTAGCCCCCCTCTGCACTCCCCCACATGGAAGAGTGTACATACTTCTGGGGTGTAAATACTTCATGGGGTATAAACACATCTGAAAGTAAAATACCTCTGAATCAGGAAGATAATCAAGCTCCACAACCAACATAAATTACGACAGCCATCCATCTCAATGCATGATTAAGTCATAGCCTTCAGATTTATCAGTGAAAGGATGAGTGTAAGTTTAAAGATGACTATTGATCTGTCTCCGCAAATATAAAAGTGAATCGTCCAATTGATTCGGGGATATCGTAAATGTCAATTTTGTAATGTTGTAAGTCATGAAGCCTCGAAGGTTGAAGTGATGAAATCCCATTAGTCAGCCATCTCAACAGAAGATTGACTCATTTCCCTCATAAAAGAGGGTTTCCTTCTAGGGAAAAAATCCCTTCCATAATCTCTATCGTTAGATCTGTGACCTTAGAATGAACGATTCAGATTTACAATGAAATTACAATATACTTTTACAAGGAAATTTTTTCTTCAGGGGCTTCACCCTCGAACCCCCGCTGGGGGCCCGCTTGCCCCTAGACCCCCCAGCCCGGGAGATAGCCCCCCCGGACCCCGCAGAGGGGGTACCCCCCCTCTGCACTCCCCCGCGTGGAAGAGTGTACATACTTCTGGGGTGTAAATACTTCATGGGGTATAAACACGACTGAAAGTAAAAGACCTCTAAATCAGGAAAATAATCAGGCTCCACAACCAACAATCTCCCACTTGGAGACCGATCTCAACAACTCCACCGCTATTGTATATGATGGACTCTGAACCTTCTTGGAGCTAGCAAATTTCTCATCTTCATATTCATTCTTGAAGACCAACTGAAACTGAGCAAGAACTCAGTTTCTCCTTGGTTACTCCCTTTGTTAACATGTCTGCAGGATTCTGGCTAGTGTGTATCTTTTCTAGCTTCAATTGTCCATCCTCCAAGGTAGATCGTATGAAGTGGTACCTCAACTATATATGCTTAGTCTTCGAATGGAAGGCTGAGTTCTTTGCAAGGTGAATGGCACTCTGACTATCATAGTACAACCTGTTGTTCTCCTACTTCTTTCCCAATTCCTCCATAAACCTTTGTAACCAAATCATCTCTTTACTAGCCTTTGTAGTAGCAAAATACTCTGCCTTTGTTGTTGAAAGTGCAACAACCTTTTGTAGTTTTGAAATCCAACTTACTATTGTTCCACCTATAGTAAAAACATACCCTGTGGTGCTCCTCCTGCTATCTTTATCACCTGCCATATCTGAATCAACTTATCCCTGTAGAAAAGTGTGTGAACCTCCAAAACATAATGCATGTGTAGTAGTACCTCTCAAATACCTGAGAATCCACTTTACTACCTCCCAATGTTCTTTACCTGGATTGTTCATATACCTGCTCACAACTCCCACTGCATGTGCAATATCTGGTCTTGTGCAAACCATTGCATACATCAAGCTACCAGTTGTTGATGAATATGGGACCCTGGACATGTATTCTATCTCCTCCTGTGTCTTGGGACACATTTCCTTGGTTAATTTGAAATGGCTGGCCAAAGGTGTACTAACTGGTTTTGTATTCTGCATTTTGAACCTCTCCAACAACTTCTCTGTGTACTCACCCTGAGACAATGTTAGTTTGCGATTTTTCCTGTCTCTTGTTATTCTCATACCAAGGATTTTCTTTGCAGCACCCAAATCCTTCATCGCAAATGAATTGGCTAATTTCTTCTTGAGCACATTTATAT
>ML784936.1:329012-346808 GCA_009831015.1 Picea engelmannii
CATCTGGTGACTCTAGCATTTGTGATAGGTTTATTCATTAAGTACTTGATAGTTGAGTGATCAGTATGGAAAAAAGTAGAATAGCCAGTAATGTAATGTCTAAATTTATTAATTGCATAAATAACTGCTAAGAATTCCTTCTCAGTGACTGTATAATTGAGTTCAGCAAGGGTCATATTCTTGTTGATGAAATATATAGGATAAGGGAGATGATATTCTTCCTGTCCCAAGACAGCTCCTATAGCAGTGTCTGAAGCATCTAAGGATATGTGAAAGGGAAGTGTCCAATCAGGTCCTCTAAGGATAGGAGCTGTAGATAACTGATGTTTAAGTGTATTAAATGCTTCTTGACAAAAATTAGTCCAATTGAATTCAACATTTTTCATCAGTAAAACAAACAGGGGAGAAGCTATTTTGGAAAAATTCTTAATAAATATTCTGTAGTATCCAGCATGTCCTAGAAAGCTTCTTACCTCTGTTTGGGTTTTGGGAGTAGGAAGATCCTTAATGACTTGTATTTTGGATGGGTCTGCCTGAATTCCTTGAGTTGAGATAAAATGTCCAAGCACTATTCCTTCACTCATCATCATATGGCATTTTTCTGTACTTAAGGAGAGTTGGGCTTGTATGCATCGTTTAAGTACCCTCTCAAGGTTTTTCAGTGCTTCCTGAAAAGAAACACCATAAGGTGTAAAATCATCCATAAAAATTTCCATAGAGTCATTAAGCATATCCGAAAAAATTTCTAAGACTGCCCTTTGAAAGGTTGTTGGGGAATTACATAGTCCAAATGGGAGGACTCTATAAGCAAAGGTTCCCCAAGGGCTGGTGAAGGTGGTTTTATCTTGATCTTGAGGTGCAATTTTAATCTGGTTGTACCCACTGAAACCATCTAAAAATGAGAAGAATTTCTTCCATGACAAATTATCTAACACTTGATCAATGAATGGTAATGGAAAGTGATCTTTCTGAGTGGCTTTATTTAAAGCTCTGTAATCCACACACTCTCTCCATTTCCTGTTCTTCTTAGGAACTATTACCAACGGGGACACCCATTCACTGTCTGATATAGGATAGATAAACCCTGCATTGAGCAATTTTTGAAGTTCTACTTTGAGGATTTCTCTTAAGTTCGGTTTCATTCGTCGCTGAGGTTGGCAGATTGGCCGACAATCTTCCTTAATATATAATCTATGAGTACATAACTCAGGAGATATTCCTTTCATATCTGTCTAAGCCCATGCGAATGCCTCTTTATTTTCCTGAAGTAACTTCATTAACTGTTGTGTTTCAGCATCTGTCAAATGAGGGTTTATATTCAATGTTTTGCCAGGTTCAACTTCGACCGGTATGCTTTTGGAGGAGATGGTTTTAGGTGTTTGAGGTGGGCTTCCAGAATTGAATTTTTCTCGATTATCAGACTCCAACAGTGCAGTTAATTGATTATGAATTTATGGAGTGACAGAGGAGGTCTCGCAAATAAAATTATTGATAATTTCATCCTCTGTAGAGTCTTTCAGGCTCAAAGCTTGTCTGACAGTCAAAAGAGGTTGAGTAGGTTGATCCTCAAAATATACCCATACAGAATTATCATTATTAGCCAGGGGTGTAGCATGAGGATAGAGGGTAAGATGATTTGTTTCATAACCATTTGAAATTGTCATTGACCCTGATCTACAGCGGATAAAAGCATCTGTTGTGGCTAGCCAAGGTCTACCCAAAATTAGAGGGTGCCCCCCCAACTTTATTTTGGGCTGCAGCACTGTAAAGTCAACTAGATAATTCCAGGATTCCACTGAGATACTGAGGTCTTCAATGACTCCTTTTGGTTTAATTGTGGATTGATCAGCCAATTCTAGGATAGTTGGGGTTTCTCTGACTTCATCTTGTAATTGTAGTAGTTGTAAGGTTTCTAAAGTCATGATATTGATGGTTGCACCAAGGTCTACCATGACTCGAGGGATTATCGTTTTTCCAACTTGTACTGTAACAGTAGGGTAGCCAGGATCACCATATTTGACTGGGGGAGTTTTACCTGTCATTAATGCAGACAGGTCTCCCATAACATGGACTGTAAGGGGATCCTTAGTTTTCCTACCAAGCTTTTTGACACAAATATATTGCATTGTCCTAGCATAGATTGGTACATCTCTGAGTTCTTGTAGTCGAGGAATTTTAACATATAAATTTTGTAATTCCCCTAGAAGATTAAAGGCTGATGGTTCAGCCGTTTTAGTTAAGGATAGAAGCTCACGAAATGGTGGTGTTGTTGTTTCATCGGCATTGTTAGAGGATGATTGTACCTTTTCAGGTACATCATGTTCTTTTGTTTCCTCTTTTTCAGAAGAGGTAACATCAACTATGGTAGGTTCCATTATTCTCCCAGATCGAAGGTGAATATTGTTGCATTGTTGAGGGAGAAGGGAAAGTGTGGGCTGGTTATAGATATCAATGCACTGCACAACTTTATTTTTCGGATTGGGGTTAGGTTGTACAGGTAGCTGGGGTCTCATCGTTTGGTTGTTTGGAGGAGTACCTGCTGGTAAGGAGAGTGGTTGTGGGAGTTGAGGTAAATTGATTTTGAAAGGCAGGTTGTTGTCCTCTCCAATTTTGATTCCACTGATTATGATATGGTTGTTGTTGTTGTGGAGGCCAAGAGGTACACATTGAGGGATCAACAAAGGGTGGGTTATTTTGCTGCATGGGTGGGTAAGCTTGTTGCATGGGTGGGTAAGTTTGTTGCATGGATGGGTAATTCATTTGATTAGTGTATTGCATTTGATTGAAGGGGGGGTAACTCATTTGATTGAAAGCAGAATAATTATTCCAACGATTAAATGGCATGTTAGATATCATACCTTGTCCCCGCGGTTGCCATTGTCTTCTTTGTGTCATCAGATAGACAACTTCAGCTTCTTCGTCCGTTGGTTGTAATGCTTCCTTGATCCCTGGTAAAGATGGACAATTTTGGGTATCATGATCTTTATCACATATTGTGTAGATTGGCTTTATGTCCAGTGGACATTCTCTTCGTGGGTGCTTATCTCTGCATTGAGAACAAAAGATGGACAAGGTTTCTTCTACTTCTGCTTGCTTTTTCTTAATCTGCAGGGTATCCATTTGTGAGGCAAAAGAGCTTAACATTTCAGTTTTAAAATCTTCAAGTAAATTACCTATCTCGACTCTTGTTGCTCCCCCACTGGTTGATTTTTGGACTCTTGAAAATGTGGTGTCCCTGTTGTTTAATCTGTTTCTTGAAGCTCCCCTTGAACATCTTTTGCATAAATTGACAATTTCATCATATGATTCCTTGGATATGTCCCCTTTCCCAAGCATATTCAGCATATCCAGAGAGTCATCCCTTACCCCTTTTAATAAAATAGTTTTGAGAATATCCTTACTTACATTGGGATGACTGGATCTTTGTAGATTGTATTGTAACCTTTCTACAAAGTCTTCTAGATTCTCATCCTCTTTCTGCATCATTTTAAATAGCTCCTCCCTCTTTTCTCTCGTTCGGCAGTAGTCCTGGTATTTGTTCAGGAATTTATGTTTCATTTGGTCCCATGTTGTGATTACATGGCCTCCAAGACTCACAAACCATCTTAGTGAATTCCCTTTTAGTGTTTCTGGAAATAACTTTAGTTTTTTAGCATTAGAAACGTAATCATAACTCCTACATAATATATCAAACTCAAACAGAAATTCATCAGGATCCTCTAAAGATAAACCATGAAAATTAGGCAATGTTGAAAGTGGAATGTTTTTCATGGGGGCTACTCCTCTAGGGAGATCGCCAATAGGGAATCCTAGTGTAGAGAAAGAGTTTTCATCTTTTACATCTCCTTCAGGACCTGCCTGTTCTTCGTGATGCAATTCTTCATTGTACTCGTCCATGTTTTCCTCTGTCTGCTCCCCTGCTGCACTTGCTCTGTCCTCAATGTCTCCTACTGGCTTCTGGACTGTCTCAGGACTCCAAAATTCTTTCCCTGTTCCAAAAATTGCTCGAAATGAAGGCTGGGAGTTCTGTTTTTGAAGGTTTGGTCATTGAGCAGCAGATTCAGACTTTGATAAAATCTCGTCAATGTAAGTCTTTCTTCCTCCTTTTCATTTTCCCTTGCCACCTGTAGGGTTAGTGTCTTTGGGGTCTTTCATGCATTCTTTTTATCTAAATAAAAAAAATCACAAGTGCTTTTGAAATCTATAGCTATCTTCCCCGACAATGATGCCAAAATGTTGGTCACTATAATTGCTTAATTGATTCAAACAATCAAGTGATACATAAATTGTCAACCCAGGGAAGTATTTTTATTTCAAATATAACCACGCACTATATATGCTCAATTCCAAAAGAAAATTAGAGTTGTAGTAAAGAAACTTATACCAATCACACTTGCTTTGAATGAACTGAAGTTCTGAATTAAATCACAGGAAAGAAACCTCCCTATTGTAGATCTTAAAGATTAATCTAAGAATCCTGGATTACATTAAAATAATACTTGCAACAGGAAAGAACAACTATTCTGTAATCAGAGAACAAGACCCTTACTCTCAAACAGAGACTTCAGTACTGACACTCTTTCATGAAAACAATAATGTAGAAAAAGATAACTCTATCTAGAAGAGAACAAGGTCATATAGTTCCTTCCTTTCTAAGAAGGAACCTTAAGCCCTATTTCTGTTTATCACACTTGTGAAATTGAGATTTGCAGAGAACAAGATGGTCTGATCCCTTCCTTTCTGAGCAGGGATCCTTAACCCATTCTCTGGCTAGCACACTTGCAGGAATAATGGAAATCTACAGAGAACATGATATCCCGATTCCTTCCTTTCTGAGCAGGAACCCTTAACCCAATCTCTGGATAGCACACTTGCAGAAGTAAATGGAATCTATAGAGAACATGATGTTCTGATCCCTTCTTGTCTGAGCAGGAACCCTTAACCCAGTCTCTGGCTAGCACACTTGCAGAAGTAAATGAATTCTACAGAGGACAGGATGTTTTGATTCTTTCCTTTCTGAGCAGGAACCCTTAACCCAGTCTCTGTCTAGCACACTTGAAGAAGTAAATGAAATCTACAGAGGACAGGATGTTCTGATTCCTTCCTTTCTGAGCAGGAACCCTTAACCCAATCTCTGGCTAGCACGCTTGCAAAAGTAAATGGAATCTACAGAGAATAGGATGTTCTGATCCCTTCCTGTTTGAGCAGGAACCCTTAACCCAGTCTCTGGCTAGCCTCATAAAATCATCACACAAGATTGATAATAAAAAGAATTACGAATTTCATTCAATAAACTAAGACAGAGTCAGTAGTGTTCAGCAAAGCGGAATTCATTAAAAATAGTGTTTCAACAAACAAAAGTTAACCAAAATATAAACAAAGATTGTACTAACACACTTCTAAACTAATGGGTGAATCTTGTGAAGAAGGTGGGCCCTCCCTTCTCACAAGATTCCCCTGAAACGAAAAGCTAGAGAAGGATACTCAAAGCAGTCTTTTATTCATCTATCAAAATATCATATTACAGTTTGAAAAATGAAGCACGTCCCTCTCTCTGAAGCTTTTCAATACATAAAACTTGCCTCCTCGAATGATGATTTCCTCTTATTTAAAGAGGGAACCCTTTCGATACAATAAATTACAATGTGTATCTGAGTCCTATCTTTAGTCGGATCTACTTTCTAAACCAGCATAGGATGTTCTAGTCTCGTGCAACAGAATGCTATTACAGGAGCTGAATGAGGTATTGTTGTTATGGCTGGTGTAACAGCTTCTTCTCGTTGCTGTTGATGTTGTTTCAGCATCGCAATTCGCGGGCTGTTTCAGACACGTGAATTGCGCTTTTGACTGTGTCGGCATTGTGTAGGAGCGACGGTTAGTGCTTTGTTGACCGCTGACTGTAATGACTTCCTTTGTGTTTCAGCATCGTCGGTCCTGGCGGTTTCCTCTATGTTTCATCATCTGCAACTCTGGACTGTGTAACAGCTCCGTGTTTCAGCATCTGCAACTCCAGACTGTATAACGGCTCTGTGTTTCAGCATCTGCGACCTCGGACTATATAACAGCTCTATGTTTCAGCATCTGCGACCTCGGACTGTATAACAGCTCTGTGTTTCAGCATCAGTTCTGTGTTTCAGCAACAACGACCTTGGACAGTTCTGTGTTTCAGCAATAGGCCTCAAATGCTAATCTGCAGTTTTGAACACTTATGCATTTACGAGAGTACGAGAGTGATGTAAAATATTATGCAAAATAGATTAAACGTATAGTAATGAGAAGGGACATTGTATACCTTTGGGATGATCAGATAAAGTGATAGTATGAGTCTAAATATGGGTGATCAAGAGTATAATAGTGGCAAAAAGTATAGGCAAAAAGGTACATTGTGTGGTCCTAACACTTAGTTGATTAGTAACTGTATTAAATTCATTTAAATGATCTGCAATAGACCCACCTTCCGACATCTTCAAATTAAATAATCTCTTCATTAGAAATACCTTATTGGATGCCGAGGGTTTTTCATACAATTTTGCCAATGCATCCATCAAACCCTTCATTGTCTTTTCTTTTGAGATATTGAAAGCCACCGACGCTGCCAGGCTCAGCTGTATCGTTCCTAGAGCCTTTCTGTCAAGAATATCCCATTTTTCGTCCTTCATGGCCGCGGGCTTCTTTGCTACTCTACTCAATGGTAGGAATATATCCTTCTGATATAAATAATCTTCCATCTGCATCTTCCATAATTGGTAGTTTTGGCCGTTAAATTTCTCGACACTAAACTTTCCATCTTCCGACATTGATCCCACTCGAACCAGGAACCCTCTTTTCCTGCGAGTTACCTTATGCTCTGATACCAGTTGTTAGAAAAATAGGACCGCAGAGCAATAAAATAAAACAAATGCGGAAACAAAACACAGAAGATACATAATACAAGAGAGACACAGATTTACGTGGTTCACCTAGTGTGGGCTACGTCCACTAGAGAAATTGCCAGGTCCTTTCTTTATTATTATCCAACAAAATGAAGGGACACAACCTACAACAAAACCCGTTGTAACTTCTTCTTCTTTCTCTCACATTCTCCTCTCTTAGAATACAATACTCACTAACATACTTAGCCGCAATACATTTCCCTCATAAAAGAGGGTTGCCTTCTAGGGAAAAAAAACCTAACATAATCTCTATCGTTAGATCTACGACCTTATAATGAACGGTCCAAATTTACAATGAAATTACAATATACTTTTACAAGGAAATTTTTCCTTCGGGGGCTTCACCCTCAAACCCCCACTAGGGGCCCACTTGCCCCCAGACCCTGCAAAGAGGGTACCCCCCCCTCTGCACTCCCCCGCATGGAAGAGTGTACATATTTTTGGGGTGAAAATACTTCATGGGGTATAAACACAGCTGAAATTAAAAGACCTCTGAATCAGGAAGATAATCAGGCTCCACAACCAACATAAATTATGATAGCCATCCATCTCAATGCATGATTAAGTCACAGCCTTCAGATTTATCAGTGAAAGGATGAGTGTAAGTTTAAACCTGACTATTAATCTATCTCCGCAAATATAAAAGTGAACCGTCCGATTGATTCGACGATATCGTAATTGTCAGTTTTGTAATGTTGTAAGTCATGAAGCCCCGAAGGTCGAAGTGCTGAAATCCCGTTAGCCAGCCATATCAACAAAAGATTGACTCATTTCCCTCATAAAAGAGGGTCGCCTTCTAGGGAAAAAAACCCTAACATAATCTCTATCATTAGATCTACGACCTTATAATGAACGGTCCAGATTTACAATGAAATTACAATATACTTTTACAAGGCAATTTTTTCTTCGGGGGCTTTGCCCCTGAATCCCCGCTGGGGGCCCGCTTGCCCCCAGACCCCCCAGCCGGAGGGATAGCCCCCTAGACCCCACAGAGGGGGTACCCCCTCTGCACTCCCCTGTGTGGAAGAGTGTACATACTTCTGGGGTGTAAATACTTCATGGGGTATAAACATGGTTGAAAGTAAAAGACCTCTAAATCAATAAGATAATCAGGCTCCACAACCAACAGTATGAACTCTTACAAGGTATGGACATGAGGTTTTTATAGAGCTTGTACGACTCCCTCATTTCATACTTGGCCACTTTTCCGATTGTGAGTTCTCGATCTGTTGGGCTCAAATTTGGGCGTATATTGCTCTGTATCCTACAAATAGCACCCAGAGTCCCACGATATACAAATTCACAACCAAAGCTGCGGACTGGTTCCTTCAACATTGAAGTTCTATTGTTCTGTGTCTTATAAACAACATTCGAAGGAAATGAGTAATACATAGTAAAGATGTACTTCTAAAAAATATGGACATGAGATTTTATAGAGAATGTACGGATCCCTAATTCCATACTTAGCCACTATTTGGATGGCGGATTCTCGAGCTGGAAGGTTCAAAATTGGGCCTCTGTTTTTCAGTTCCCTACAAACAACATACACATTTCTGCGATATACAAATTCACAAGAG
The DNA here is from genome assembly GCA_009831015.1 of Picea engelmannii. Taxonomy (NCBI): domain Eukaryota; kingdom Viridiplantae; phylum Streptophyta; class Pinopsida; order Pinales; family Pinaceae; genus Picea; species Picea engelmannii. Next base: position 337,522 of record ML784936.1, read on the forward strand.
GACTTGCCAACTATTTGAATTTTAAGGTCCTCATGTTCATGTCATATCACAATTGGACTTGGGCCAGTTTGTATTCATTTATTACAATATCAAACATTGAAGCGATCGGTCAGGCTAGTGATATAAAAGTAAGTGAAATTTGAAGTTGTGAATCCGCCAACCTCTGCACCTAGAAGTTTTCCAAAAAACGAGTAATACATACTAAGTATGTACTCTTATAAACTATGGACATGATATTTTTATAGAGAATGTACGGATCCTCCATTCCATTCTTAGCCACTTTTTGGCCCCCAAGTTCTAGGGCTGGCGGGCTGAAAATTGGGCCTCTATTATTCCGTGCTCTACAAAAAGCACCCACACTTCCGTGATATACAAGAAAACCTGTGAGCTGGCTGGCTCAACATTGCACTTCCATTGTTCTATGTCCTCTAAATAGCACTCGAAGTTCCATGATATACAAATTGACAGATGGACTCAGGGATTGGCGGGTTCAAGTTTTCCATTGTTTACGGATGGTAATCCCTATCAACTATCTAACATATCTAAAAACATTATTTTCAATACTAAATTATTAATATTAAATATTGATATTGCATAATTTAATTAGACAAGAAATTTTTTACAATTTGGTCGGGCGAGTGATATAAAAATTTTCTGACAAACGAGAAATACATAGTAAACATGTACTTTTATAAATTATGGACATGAGATTTTATACAACATATGCGGATCCCTCATTCCATACTTAGGCACTTTTTGGATCGCGGGTTGTCAGCCTGGCGGGCTCAAAATTGAGCCTCTATTTTTCTATATCCTAGAAATATCACCCAGACTTACGCGATATATGACTTGACAGACGGACTTGCAGGCTAGTTGGCTCAACATTACACTTCTATTGTCCCGTGTCCTCCAAACAACACTCGGAGTTCCGGGACATACAGATCGATAGGAGGATTCAAGATTGCAATTGTTTATGGATGGTCATCCTATCTAGCTTTATCTAAAAACATTATTTTCAAATACTAAATTATTAATATTAAATATTGATATTGTACAATTCAATTACATTAAATTATTAAAGGATGTTAAATCACTTATTTTTAAAAAAATGAAGGAGAGAAAAGAAATTTTTTTAAAATTCTATCACCACAAGCATAACAAGGACCAATTTGAATTTTAAGGGCCTCTTGTTCATATGATAGCACAATTGCACTCCGCACAATGTATATTCGTTCATTTCAAATTATTCCAGGACATTAATTTTATCGAGTTCATCGATTAAGAAAAATGCCAAAAGAACGACCAATTTGAATTTTAAGGGCCGCTTGTTGATATGATAGCACAATTGCACTTCGCACAGTATATATTCATTGATTTCAAATAATTCCAAGACAATAATTTTGCCAAGTTCATCGATCAACGTAATCTACTAAAACAATCCACATACTACATTTGCGTCACAACGCCATAGAAATGTTTAGGCGGATCTGCGGGCTAGCTGGCTAAAAAAATCAATTATATTGTTTCGTGTCCTCCAAACAACATTTGGAGTTCTGTGGTATACAAATTGAGAGACGAAGCACACAACCAAGAACCAACCAAACTTCAAATAGGCCGCAAGAAAGTTCCCAGAAGGTTCCGTAGAGCAGGACCCATCGACCTTTGCACCAAACAATTTAATATACAAAGAAAAGACGTCGTCGCATTAGTTTTCTCTTGCATATGGTATATGTTACCAGTAGAAAATAACTAGGGCCATGGGATATATGGGGTTTTCTACCATGCTTCCCATTTTTTGGACCGAACAATCTTATGCCCGTGCAATCCCAATTAGCCAAGTCTGACGAACATTCATCTGGATGTTCAAGAAATATTGCAGAGACACATGAGGTATTTTCGTTTCTTGCCAAAGTTTGATATATATATATATATATATTTCCCTTCTTTAGCCGATATGCAAAATTGCATTGTCCTCATTTAAGGTGAATTTGTTGTGTATCTGAAGCTCCCGCAACATGTAGACACTGCTTGCCCTTTTCTATAGATATGTTTCATACAACAACTCCACCAACTTAAGAAGCACATTTTGTAACAGAGGCTTCCTAATCGTACAATGCACGGTTGTGTTTCGCACGGTTCGGATGACACCATTGACGCAATGTCCATATATATATGGACATTTTTCACCGCATCGCATACAATCAATCGTATCATCACTTATCAAAGTGGAGGCAAAAGCAACAGAGTTTCATTTTGCACATACAGGTTCAAAGGGGGTCGAGTAGACATTGGCTGCAACTAAAACACCTTCAACATGAGAATGTGAGCATAGGAATTAATACATTGAACAATATAATACACAACTGCACCCCCCACCTCCCCCTAAAAAAAAAAAAAAAATTAAACAGGCCACATAAATTTGTTGAAGGCTATTTCTATAAGAAAAGTGAGGATGATTTTTTGGATGTAGAGCTAGGTAGTCTCTTCAGATCCTCTATTATATCTTCTCGCAACTCTGTTACAAATGTTTCCTGGGTTGTCCAAAAGATCCTTTCTCTAACATTCCTTTTCTTTGTTATATTTTTGGAAAACATAAGTGGAATTTTCCCTTTATGCAATTGTTGTTCGATTGACGAAAGAAAATTTGAATACGTATCGAACAATTGTAGCTGTGACATGGAACAGTGCAATATTTATGTAACTTACCCAAGATACATGCACATGCGAAAGTAAAGGACAAAACTGAATATGAAAAGCGGTACCATTGCCTTATCGTTGTCCGACTCTCCATCCTTTATATGGAGAATGTGTTGCAAGCCAAGTTTTCTCGCCAATGTCATAGTTGCACCAATCGTTCTGATTGGGTAAATATCAGTGCTCTATGCAAGCTGGCTGATAGTCCAGTCTGGGATGAAACAATATTCTAAACAAGCAAAGAATTTTTTTTCCACAATGCTTGTTTCGTTGAACAAAATAATTTGATCACAATCACCACGGTCATATACTATTTTGGGAAATATATTAAAATTTGTAATGGATATCCCATTACCCGATAATATCTTTTTTGCATGTTTTTGGACAAGTTGTGGAGGAACAGTCAGTGTCACTGTCATCATGGCTTCCTTGTTTGTCATTTCAGCACGCATAATGGATCTACTTTTGTTTTCCTTGTCCAAGTAGGTTCTATAGACAACCATTATGTCCTCGACGAACACTCATCCAGTTCGGCAGTTGTTCAAGCCCTCTATTGATAGTACTTTGGATGTTACAACTCCAGAACCTGGTGACAATTTTTGCACAGGAAAACTAAAGTGAATAGTAGTGTGCATTTTTTAAATTTTTTTTCTGTATTCTTCTTTCACTGGCATAAATATACAAGTACACACATAGCTTTGATGAACTATGGAGCCAGAGTTTTGCAACCACACCTCTTAGTCCATGGAACATGCAACACGTTCGACATCTCTCTTGTACTTGTTGATACTTCTTGCAAGCTACAAACCATGTATTGCAGATGACATCAACATATCTACCATGCCATAGATGAATATATACCGGAGGATTTTTTTTAGTAAACATAGTAAGAGAAGAGCGTATGCATATTTACCTTTGGCCTTGTTGGTCTACTAATGTCTAGGATGACTGACTGCTCATGCCCATGTCACTAGTCCAACTTTTTCTGATGCAAGCATGTGCAGATGAACATCATGACTAAACAAGAATATGCATTGTATACTTTCCATCCCAAGGACCAAATAATAGTAAAATTGTATGCATTTGATTTTTTTAACTAGACAAATGTTTGACAGTAAACAGCGCATGAGGGCAAGGAACCATGGCCAATCTATATATCACGGACCCTTGGAAGCTAGGGGAGCAATCTTCAACCTACCATCTCAGCACCCAAAATCGAGAAAGTAGGTAACTATGGAATCATGTAGAAGTGCGACCACAGATGTGAAACCGTTAGTCCACCAACAGACGCACCAAGGCATTTTCAGGTCTAATATTATATGCCCCCACCCGGAGGGAAGAAAGGCCCATTGTGCCAAGCCATCATTTTCAAGTCTAATATTATATGCCCCCACCCAATTTGTATATTTAATTTACCACCACACTTTGTATACCTTTTAGAAGATTGTACCACAGAACCCTCTGTTGTTGCACAGAACAATTCATCTCCCTATCCAAGCAACTTGTTCTTTCCAAGGCAGCAATGTCGAATATGCAATGGACATGAAGGAAAGTTAGTATGAAGACAAACATCTAAAAGAAAGAGAAACCGGTCTATTTACCCACCAAAGAGCCCATCGCCATCTCCAACTATTCTGTTTGTTTAAATGTACCAATGCAATGAAAAGACAACGGACATGAACCAAGTTAGTATGCAAGAAGGCATGTAATGAAGATAACTTACCATGTAGAAAGGCACTCAACATGTACATATAATAAACTAGGTGAACACATATGCAAACCATAAATGAAATACAAAACAACACAATATGAAATAACAGTACAAGCATGCACCTTTCTATATCCTCTTGAATCGATGTAGTCAAGACTCCCTCGTTTTCTCCAGCTATTATGTTTGTTTGAATGTGGGAACGCACAAAATACAATGAACATGAATGGAAGCTGGTATGCACCAGAGAACAAGCAATATGTACATAGAGTAAAATAGACTCAACGAATAGTCTAGAAGATAGGCAGAAACATGAACCTTTGCGCTTCTCCATCCATGGCTGTAAACATGTAATTTTTTTTCCCTGCCCAAAAGATATTACAAGCCACAAAATATCATGCAATTGCATGGCCGTAGCTAAATGATTTCTAGTTTTCCGTGAAAAATTATTCAGATATGCTTCCACCGATGGAAATACATGTTATTTATCCTCTACATAGACTGTTGTGCCCACGACACAAGTTTTTGGTTTTCCATGGAAAACTACCCAGACATGCTTCTAGACATCCAAATATAATCTTGCAGAATCTTTGTTGTACATATCATACCTCAAGAACAACACAAATTGTATCGTGTGCACACCAATCTATGTAGAGGAGAAAGAACATGTAATTTCATATCGGCACATATGACCATACATGGTCTATAAATGTAGCCTGCATATGCTTTATTCTAACAAAAAAACAACGGATATTCAATTTCACATGTAATCCTTGAACAATTTTGCATGCAACTATTTTCTTTCATGCCAACACTGAAGCACCATCAAAATCTCACAGAATAATAGATATCAACCTCAACGGATAGGGAAAATAACTCAACTGCATGTCAACTCCTGGGTGCAGGGGATGAACACCGTAAAGCGCCCCAAAAAACAATAATAATCCAAAAAAAAGAAAAAAGAAAATCTCCAACCACCACCGCTAGATCCCAACCTTGCAAGGCCAAATCAAACAAAAGAAAAAAGAAAGCACTAGACAATGAGAAAGCACGAACAGGCCGAACTGCACTCCCAGGGCCCCAAAGCATAAATCTGAGCCAAACAAATAGAACCAGCAACCCATGAACCTGTTATCAAACTAAGTCGCCTTGGGTCTCTTAGTTTGTTTTTGTTAAAAAATAAAAATTAAAAAAAAAACTTAGATTCTTATTTTCTCTTTAAAATGAATTTCTCATCCATTAAATGTTAATTATGAAAGGACCCCTTAGGATGAATAAACCTTTGATTCATAGCTCATGTGTTGATCCACAATTCAATTTTTGGTCCTTAAACCGTTATGAGCTCATGGTCTATTCTTTTTGTCCCCTCTCATGATTCATCCCTAGGTTGATACCTCCCATGACCAGGCTGATGTGACACACCTCTCTCATCACTCATGACCTTGCATGCATACCTCATCATCCCCACTTACCTGTCCAATCATTTTTTGATTTGGAGAATGATGTCCACTTAGCAGGCATTTCCATAGCGCTTGTCATGATTATCATGCACCCACTCCAAGTCATGATTGCCACAACTGATACCTTAACCCTTGTTTTCAATGCCTGAAGTTGATTGAAATGCTTTCAAAAGATCTTGCATTTATGATCCTTGGTAACAGTTTCTGAATTTGAAAATTTCAGCAGTGATGCACTGCGCAAGTTTGCTAGTTCAGTTCAGATGATCGCTTGTCCACTAAATCCGATGCTGTAAGAAATTTCAAGGCCAAAGTTTCCTCAATATCATCCTAAGTTCGCGCTGAGGAGCTCAACAATTGTCGACTTCAAAGGAATCCTGTGCAATCTCATTTGCATATTAATTTTCCTAGGAGATTTGTGCTCGGGTTTCAGTTTGATAAGCTTGCAGGGTAGTATGGGAGCCATATTTACATTCCTATAAACATCTTCACTCGTATCCGTAGTCTAATTATTATGTTTAGTCATAGTCTTTGAAAGTCACAGGCTTGAAATAGCCCATCCTTTGTGTATGTGTTGCGCTACGCAGAGGCGCTACTCAAACCTATCTGATTATCCTTTGCTTCTTTTCATCTTGTACGAAGAGTCAGTTCAGAATAACTTCCTCATAGTCTACACTCTGAAAACCTGTATAAGCTTGAAAGTCCATTTCTCATAGCCAAGTTCATTTTCTAAGCACTATTAATTTGGAGGGCCATCCTTGTGCTTTTGAGACTTAAATTGAAGTTTTCTAGTCAATAGCATCCCTTACAGCCTCTTAAGAACCCTCTTTCTGAGTCATGGAGACCCCTCTGTCGAAGAAAGCACACAAAGGTAGAAAGATAGTTCGAATAGAACCTGTGGACATGCGCCTTTTTTACACAGAACCCATGGCAAGGGAAATGTTTCGAAGAGCAAGATGACTCTCTTTCTGCCAGAACATGCAGAGAGGCCACTCAAAAGTAGCAAAACAATTTTCACTAAATTTTGATGGCAAGAAAACCAGAGTTGGAGATTTGGAATTTGAGGTGACTGGCCTCCATCTCAGCTGCAACAGGGATTCTCATTTTAGGAGAAAATTGGTTCAAGGCCATGGTATTGAGTTCACCTTTCGTTAAAGATTTTTCAAGCCTGAATACCAAGCCAATGATTTATCTAAGAATGTGCCAAGGAATCAGTTGATTGACCAGTTTGACAGAATGTTGAAAATCATACAGAGATATTTTAGTTGTGAAGGGATATTTAACACCCTGTACCATTACCACATAAGGTTGTTGTTGCATTTACTGGTAAGGTTTAGATGAATATTCCATATTACCTGCTAAGAAGTATAGGTAAAATGGCAGATAGGGTGCAAGCCAAATTCAAGGACATGGACTCCAGTCTTTTCCACTATGGACTTATTAAGATGCTTGTCTCTAAAGAGTTGGGAAAGAAAGAGATCTCCTAGGATAATTTTTTGGTCTCTTCTCACTTTAAGCTGGACCCAACACCTACCCCCAATCACAAATTCTAGGCTCTTGATCACCTACCAATACTAAAATAAGGATCAACAAGAAGAGAAAGGGAAGAGCCCCTATTTTAGAGATCAATAAGCAAGTCAGAGAAGCTAAGGAGTAGGTTTGTCCTTCCCCACACAGAGATTTCTCACCACCACCTCCACCAGGGTTAGAAGAAATTCATCTTCTACCAAGGTGACATCAAAAAAAGGGAAGAACCTTCTCTTTCCCTCTCCTTCTCCAGCAGCTGAAATCAAAGGTAAAAGACCTTTCAATAGGTCATCAATTCCTAAGGGGGATTCCAAAGGACAACCTTTGGGTGGAATCACGAAGGTGGGTTACACTTTCGTGACAATCGGGTTTCCAAAATTTGGAAAAACTTTTTTTCGGCCGAACTAAAACTTTTTTCGGTCGAACTATATTTCGGCCGAAAAAATAAACGTCAAATCGAATGGTGCAATAAACGCCCCCTTGATTTGCGTGAAGAAAATTGGTCGGCCGAATATTTTCTTTCCGGCATTAATTTTTCGGCCGAAAGTTAGTTCGGCCGAAATATTATTCGGCCGAACTTTCTTTCGGCCGAAAGAGTGTTTATATATTACCCACACATCGAGCGAGGGAGGTTTTCAAAAATTTGTGAGGTTCATAGTTAGTGGGTGCAGAGTTCGCAGAGTTCGCGGGAGTTCGCAGAGTTCGCAGAGTTTGCAGAGTTGTGGAGGTCGCCGAGCGCGGGAGGTGGTCGTGGAGGTCTCCGAGCGCCGTGGCCATGGTCGTGCAGAGTTCACAGCTCGTGGTGGTTCGCAGGTAAGCTCCAAATTCTTGTTTTAAATTTTTTTTTTAAACTTTTAGTATTAAAATTTTAGTTTTAAAATTTAAAAGTTTAGTTTTAAGTTTAAAATTGTTGTTGTCGTGGAGAGGCCATAAGCCTTTCGGCATTCACCCCACGGCTGGTGAACGCAGAAAGGATTACGGCCTCATCCACATTTTCGTCATCCCACACCACGGCCACGACCTGGTGCACATTTTCGTAATCCCACACCACGGCCACGACCTCGTGCACATTTCCCTCATCCCACACCATGGCCATGGCCTGGGGCACATTTCCCTCATCCATGGCCATTTCTCTCATCCACGGCCACGGCCATAGCCATTTCCCTCATCCACGGCCATGGCCACAGCCTGGTGCACATATCTCTTTGGGGTTGAAAGTGTAGTCTATACGGAAAGAACAACATCAATGTTTATTTTTATTTTTTGTATATTATTTATTGTATATTTAAAATGTACAACATCAATGTTTATTTTTATTTTTTAATAGTTATATATCAATTAGAATGAACTTTTAATGTTTTGGTTTGTTTTAATCATTTTGTTGAAATGTTTTGATGGTTTAGAAGAGCGGTTGCTCAAAGATAAAACCTGAGAYAGKGGTTCCTTATAATCTGATTGTTTTTAKGACTTAAARGTCTCTTTATGTATAMTTAWTTTTWTTTTWAAATMTCAATAAAAACAAATCCTAAATATAACTTATAAATATAATTATTAATTGTTTTAATTTGTCATTCATAATTCTCATAAGAGTGCACAATAAATAAAATAAATATTAAAATTAAAACTCAAGTTACCTAACATTACTATGAAAAATTCAATTGTCATTCTAATTGTAACTTCAAGACTCAAGTTACCGAACATTACCATGAAAAAATCAATTGTCATTCTAATTGTAACTTCAACTAGCCATTCATTAAATTTTTTTTATTAAAATTGCAATATTTCGAATAAAATAAGCATTAAAACTCAAGTTGCCCAACACTACCATGAAAAACTCAAGTTGCCAAACATTACCATGAAAAATTCAATTGTCATTCTAATTGTAGCTCCAACGGGGGCCA
>ML784936.1:362063-377424 GCA_009831015.1 Picea engelmannii
TAAAAATTAAGATAGATACGAGGTGTAGAAAAACATGTATTTAAACTCTGCAACATTTTCAGCTTGGTCAACTTCAAAAAATTCTAGAAATTATAATATTCATCCGTTAAATTCAAAATGATAGTCATAATAAAATAGAGTCTTTGTAGATTGTTGCAGTATATTTTGTTTCTTCAAAACATAAGCTTAATAAAAAAAACATTGTTGTAGAAATAAGTAACTCATTATCATTCATTTCGTGTTTAAGAAACATACTGTTAAACAATTTTCAAATTGACATATCAAATCGTGATAAAAAAAATTTGAAAAATAGTCATTAGAAAGCTAACACAATTCTTCACAAGTTTTGTTTTTACTGTAAAGTGAAATTCTAAATAAAAAAATACTTTTATATGTCGGAAGTTGAATAACTTGTGAAAATACAGTTTTTTTTCTCATAAAACAAGCAAAAGTGTAACCCACCTTCATGATTTCACCCCTTTACAAGAAACACTTGTATGGGTAAAGGTACCAAAAGACCTCTAGAGAGGGAATATGAAATCCCTGTGAAGGTTTGTAAAAAACCTATGAAAAATAAAGAAAAGGTTGTTGTGCAAGAGAATATGTATAAAGGAAAAGGTTTTGAGAAGACTGATGAAACATGCAAGGAAACTCCTATACAGATGGAAGAAAACGATGAGAAGAAGCCTACTAAGATTGCACATGTCCCCAACCCCCTTGGCAGCCAGACCTACAAAAGACTTATTAAGCATCTTAGGGATGAAAGGAGAGAAATAGCTTATCTCAAAGAACAAGACATGGTCCACTTGGCTTATATGAATGAGCTCATGACTGGCTACAACCATACCCTAGACTTGGTAAGGTTCGCAGCGAGAAAGGCTCTGCCTCTTTGTAAACAGCTGAAGAATCTTTACAGACAGAACAGGGGTTTCCAGGCTCAGAACAAGAAGCTAAAGGCAGAACTGAAGCAATTCCAAGATGAAGTAACCCAAAAGAATTTATAGGTGTTGGTTGAGGATACCATTGAAGATGACAAACCAATAGCTAAGGAGAGCACAACTATACCGAAGAAGCCTACTAGTGCTAAGAAGAAGAAGTCTATTGAGTTAGTTGAAGACACTCTTTCCACCAGGAAGAGTGTGAGGCTAAGTGTTAAAATGAAAAAGTAGCTAGTAGTGGTAAACCCCATTTTTGAAAGTTGTTCCTTCTTGGGAAGGTTAACTAATATGCACATATTAAGTTTTGCCACCTATACAGGCTTCTAGGTGTTTAGCTATATGAATTTTGGAATTATTACCAAGTACCAATTTCACTCAGTGGTAAAAGCACCTAAGTAAATTGATTTTTCATCATGGAAGGAAACAAACAGCTCTACACACATTCAGGAGTCAAAGACGTTGCATTTTGGCATACCCACCCAAACCCTTATGCAGACGCAACATAGGTGGCGCTGCGTAATATTTTACAGAATGCAGAATTGTTACATAGGAACTACCCACATGCACTACGTAATATCTTACAGAGAGAAGGTTTACACACAGGCACTACTCAATTTTGCAACAGAGGAAAATGTAGCCACAGACATGCAGCACAGGGGCACTACCCACAGGCTCTACCTTCTCTCCTTGTTCCATTCTAGGGGGCGCTACATAGAATTTGTACCCAAGGGAGTAGCCAACAGACACCAGGGATCTAGGAAGACTAAGCCAACAGTTTTGAATAAGTTAATAATGGAATAAATGACAGAAGTAGCAGTTGGCGTGCAGGGGACAACTACAAGATCTAAGAAGATACATGGAAAAACAGGAGCTGAGCAGCAAAACAGGATCAAAGCAGTTAGAAGCATGATTGGGTTTAGTCACCAACACTTCCCTATTTTATAGCATAGGTTGTTATCTTAGTTGTTAGAATAAATAAATGTTCTGAGATTTTTAAGAAAAAGAGGCCAGCTCGTACCTCCAGTTGTTTCCTCCCTTTCTTGTTATAAATAGATAGATGAATTGCTTTAATAGGTTTAGATGGTAGAGCAAGGATCCCAAGAAACTGTAATACTTTTGATAAAGTGACTATGATCTAGTATGTATTGGACTTAAGACTTTTTGACTAATATAAATCAGATCCTATTTCCGAATATTTGCTTCTAATGCTAAATGTTCATATTTGAATGCTTCATATGGATGACTGTGGTAATGATATGATGGATGTTTGATCATTTTATTGTCATGGTGCTTATTTAGCTCCTTAGTTTCTAATTTCAAGAAGATCTTGTTTTTAGAAACTTTATTCCTTTGGGCTTTTATGGACCTGATGTTTGCAGTAGCTCTTACATTCTTCTGATTCATGTCTTCCTTCTATCCATATTTACTCTCAAACTATTGGTTGAAATTAGCCAAGACCTTATTTGTTGTTACATGTTAGCCCTATTTCTAAGTGAGGATATTATCATTCCGAGTTTTTCCATTCAACCTTTCAAAAAAACATTCATACTTTCACATATCATCTAATGGGTACTGGGCTTACCTTCCTTGTAATCAGAAGGTGACTCCTAGTGCTAACAGAACCATTGAACCAACAAGAACCACCGAGCCAACAAACAACATGTGTATCTCCAACGATTACGAAACTATATCCCAAGAACAGAAGGAACCGGAAACTTACGAGGACCATGCCACTACAAATAAGAAAACATTCTTACTTGCAGACTGCAAACACTGAACAACAAACAAGGAATATAAAATGAAACTATGGCATCAAAACTTACTCCAAAACGTTGGAATGCAGAAGCATAGGTCGACTCGTGAATGAAACAACAATAAGAAGCAACTGATAAACCAATGAAGAAGAAGCACTCACCGAACCAATAAACAATGTATGTAGCTTCAACGATAACGAAATTGCATTGCAAATGTAGAAGAAGGATGAAACATACAATGGTTATTGAACTGGCGGTGGACAAACAAGACTATGCAAATTCACTATAATTGTATGGAAACTTTTGAGGAAAAACGTACTCCGAGAAGCGTATTTACATAAACATTTAAGGATGTTAGGTTGTCTAAGGACCTCATGGTATGCAAACATTTAAGCTGGCAGGCCTATTGGAGGGCATCGCCTCATGTAAACATTTAAGATTTCAGGCCTATTGAGGCATCTCAAAAAAAGTGTCAATACATTTCAACAAAAATACATCCGACAAGGACGTTATAAACTTTGGAATTCTCAATCACTATAAATCTTGGATATCAAAACATTTCAATATGCTTAGTACATATCAAAACTTTGGAATATATTCAGCTAGCAGAAAATGCTAATACAAACATTCGAACTAATGCTAGCATTAATCCAACTACAAGCAATATACAGGAAAAATATATGATTCAAAAAGACTGTATATGAGAAAACGTTTGGATATGTTTCCATATAAAACATTGGGAATAGAGAAGCCGACAATAAAACCTCCAATCTCTTATCCAATCAGATCAATACATATACGGTACTTTTTATTATATAAAAATAAATGCTTTTAATTCCCTAGCTCCAACAATAGGTATTATGCAAATATTTATGGTCAAAGGACAAACTAATCTGTAGTCAATGACTTATTGATCGCTATAGTCCGTCTATGCCTACGGTAGGGACTAAAAAAGATAAGGGATTTCCATTCCTTTGGGATCACATAAAAAGAAACCAGCACCAGTGTTTGGACTTGGCACCATCAAAATCTATGCTCCAAATCATTTCATCATGATCATGTCACCTGGTTTGTGATCTTTCATTCATCTGGAGAAAGGTGAAAATGGGAACCGCAGGCTTACCTCCACACCAATAGAAACCTCCAAGTTTTTCTTTCTTACCTGATTTATAATTTCGTTTGGAGCCATTGTGGAAAAGGGAAATAACACAAACAAAGAGATGATGAATCCACATAAAAAAAGCTGGGTGTTATGGCATGACAGCGTGATATTGGTGATTCCAGGAACATCTCACTGAGTGATGGAATTGAATATAGCTCCAGTTGTACTTGGGATATTCATTGCAAGGGAGAGGATCGATGGGGAAGAATTGTAAGAGAGAGCAGAAATCACTAGGTTAGGGGGCAAGAAGGGGGCAACTTCCAGGGCTTCAATTGAACAATCTCTGGGCAAGAATATTCCTGGAGCAGTTGAGGCATATTGTTGGGAATTGCAGCGGATTTCTTGAGCAATTAAGAAAGATCACTGGGCTGAGATCAAAGGAGATTGATGAGGAGAAATTGTTGGGCAACAAGAAGGATGAATTTATGGGAAGAGAGCTGACATGGAATCTGCCCCTGAAGAAGAAATCGCTCAACCTGTTGTTGTGTGAGAAATAGAGGAGTGTTTCTTTTTATTTTTCATAATTTTCTTAATCATGTGCATGAGGATCAATTCAGGTGAAAATAGTGAATGTAAATAGTGAGTGTAATGTGAGTGGCATAGTTGTAATTTCACTCTTTACATGAATGTTATATTACAAGTTCAATGATTAAATCCCCTGTGGAACTATTGTTGGAGTTTAATGCTCTAAATAGCTAAGATTTAGGGTTTATGTGGAATTATTAGAGTTTAATTCTCTTAATAGCTAAATTTAACAGCTTATGGATATGTGCTTTTGAAAGCGATTTAGTTGTAAGATAATTAATGAGTCAAAGTAGGAGAGTTAGTTATTTTAAAGGATGGAGTCTTTTAATAAGACTCTGAAACATGAATAAAATATTGTTTTTTTTAGTAGGACTATGAATCATGAATAAAGAAACAGTAATGAGTTAAGCTAGGATAGCTAGTTACTTTAGAATATGGAGTCTTTCGGTAAGACATTGAATAATGAATAAGGAAACAAAATTTTTGTGTGCATCTCTCTTGTCTGTCTTTGTTGTATTGTTGCATCCAAGAACTTTGATTGTGATTACACCATCCACTGAAAATGGATAAATTGGGTAGCAGATTTTCTTTGTTATCTGCCTACAGCAGATAGGTCAGCTTTATTTTGGTGAGTAGATTGGTGAGGGTTTTTTTTTGTTTGGTCTGCATCATAATGCCCAAGAAATAAGCATTTGAGTGGGTTTTGTGTTGTTCGGTCTGCATCATAATGCCCAAGAAATCAACATTTGAGTGGGTTTTGTATTGTTGAGTCTGCATCATAATGCCCACCAAATCAATTTAGATTTGTATGTATTGAGTCTACATCATAATGCCAAGGTGGTTTATTGGTTGACAGGAAGAGATTATTAGAGATTATTGAATTTGAAGGTGGAGGATGTAACAGAGCAATGTTTTAAGATTGTATCATTAGATGTATCACAATTTTCTTCTATTTAAATTGCATTTCTGAATAAAGAAATGGATTCAGTGAGTTGAAAAATCTCTTCGACACTCAAATTATATAGAATTAACCACTCAAATCTAGAGATCCAACAATTTGTCACTGAATTTATAATAAAATTAGACAAAAAATGTTCCCAGAAAAAACCAAAACATACTATAATCTTGGAACACATTGACCATACACTCATTCACAGATTTCTCTGATTATTTCTATGTAATCCAAATGCCATTTAGTTTAGTAGAACAATTAAATGACACCTATTTAATTTGAACTTTGTCAAAATCCATTTAAATATATTTAATCTTCTGCATATAAAGCATAAGCATGAAGGTCAGAATCGTTTTAAATATATTTAATTTTCTGCATATAGAGCATGAATGTCAATATCTTTTTATTATGCCAAAGGCATCTTAGGGACAGGTTTTCAGAAACCATCTTTGTCCAGTTGACAGTTTTTCGGAAACCATCTTTGTCCACCTCTCAAATTGCTAGTCATTTTATGCAGAAATACATGTTGGTTGTTCTTACTCGGGATTTGTGCCTCGCTTCCTCTATTGATTTCGCACCGCCTCTGTCAATTTATACTTATTATTTATATGGTAATATATATTTTTTAATAATTTAGTTTAAAATTTTAATATAATTTGTTATTAATATATTTTTTTTTTAATTTATTTTTTAATAATTTTAATTTTTATGTAATTTATATTTTATAAACGAAAATTTATAATTATTATTTATATGTTAATATATTTTTTTTAATAATTTAGTTTAAAATTTTCATATAATTTGTTATTAATATATATTTTTTTATTAATTTATTTTTTAATAATTTTAAATGTAATTTATATTTTATAAACTAAAATTTATAATTATTATTTACATGGTAATATATATATATATATAAATTTAGTTTAAAATATTAATATAATTTGTTATTAATATTTTGTACATATAATTTATTTTATAAATACATTTAAAAAAAATTAATATAATTTATGTTTTATATATTTAAGTTATAACTTTTATTGTTTAAATCATGATATAGTTTTTTTTGTCCTATGGGAGCTGCTACATTCAAGCGGTTACTTCTCTTGTCACATAACAAATTTGTTTTTCAAAACAATGTGCATAATAATAGAGCAAGTTCTCTCTCGCATGTGGGTCCGAATAAGAAAAGGCCAGTTACAAGGAAGGAATTTGTTGGCCAAGGATGTGAAGTACAAAGTAAACCTAGAAAAAATTCTGAAATCTGATATTGGATACATAGATTTCAAAAACATTCGCACCTCTCCAGACTATCTGCAACAAAACAAAAAAACAATTTTTGCAATGATCCAACAATTGGGACATCCAACATTTTTCATCACATTTACAAGTGTAGAGCATTGTTGGGATCCATTGGTAGCTGTCGTATCTGACCTTCATAGGAACAAGAAACATAAAAAAGTAACTGATACACTGGAAAATAATGACATTGAATACCTCATAAGAAAAGACCTAGTTACATGTACTCGCTACTATAGACATAGAATAAATGCTTTGAGACAATTGATATGCCATGATGAAATGTTTTTCAGAAAAATACCGGACTACATTTTTGTGACTGAATTCCAGAATATGGGAAATGAACATGACCATGCACTATTGTGGATAGAGTGTGCACCAGTCTATGGAGCTAATAACAATTCAGAGATCGAGCAATTTGTGGATAAATACATAACATGCAACATGGATCATTTGGATCTAGAACTTGCCAAATTCCATAGACATTACCATACAAAAAGTTGTAGAAAATGAAAAAACTTGCATTACAGATACAAATTTCTCATGCCGCCAATGAGAGCTACAAGAATCATAGAGCCACTTAGTTTAGGGGACAATGTTGTTGTTGAGAAATATAAATCCTTGTTTGCATTTCTAGAACAAGGAGAATTTGACGAGATGATCAGCTTCTATGCCTTCTTGACAGAGATAAATCTATCAGAAGATGAGCACATCCAAGCCATACAATGTACGCTTAGGCAACCAACAATTTCCTTAAACGAAAAACTTTTCCATATTTGGAACAACAGTTTCTCCAAGGACATTCTAGTTATGTGGAAAGCAAATACAGATGCACAGTATGTGCTCAATGCATATGCTCCAGCATCGTACTGTACCTCGTATATGACAAAGGTTGACAAATATATAACAAGTGCATTCAGAAGAATACGCAAAGAACATGAAAGAAGTCATATTGATGCCATACAAATGATATGCACACTTGGCAATACATTACTTAATCTTCAACAAATGTCTACTCAACAAGCAGTTCACATGCACTTTCCCTGCCCCTCACTTGTAGTTCAAGAAAATGTGTCTTCATAAACACATCTCCACTTGAAAAACGCACATTTGTGCTTAAACCATCAGTTTTGCTAGAGAAAGAGCCTGACAATTCAGAAGACGTGCTATGTTTCTCTATTGTTGATTATTACCTTCAGCGTCCATCTCCTATTAGGCATATGTTTTTAGCAGAATTCGTATCGCATTACAAAAAGAATGGTGCACCCATATCAAAAACAAAAAAACCCTCTGTGATACGGTTTGTGACTCCATGTATTTACTAAGTCCTCTCACAAAAGATAACTTCAAAGTGAAATAGAAAGTTGATATTGAAATGGAACGACTCAGGACTAACACAAAATGGAAACTACACTATGATTACCAATTCATACAAACAAATTCATCTGTATCAATTCTCTCGCTTAACACACGTAGCTTAAATGCACACATGGATGATATACTGAATGACTATGATACAATGCAATCCGATATTCTTTGCTTACAGAAAACACACATGGCATTATGCATGTAGAACCAACAATTCCCAAATCACAATTGCATATCAAGTTACATTACACATGGGCTAATGATATTGGTGAAAAAACATGTACCAATTTTGGACCATATACATATCGAAGAAAAGAATGTTGAAGTGGTGCTTGCGAATTTTTTTTTCCATGAAACAAAAGTTGCAATACTGAATCTGTATGTTGCTCCCCATGTAGCATTCTCCAACATAGTAGATGTTATTTCCAATGAATTGTGCCATTTCAATCTGAACAGATCCATTGTACTTGTAGGAGACTTCAATATTGACATGCTACAAAATAATGGCATAACTAAAGAATTGGAAAACTACATGTGCAAAAATAATCTCCACTTTCTTTTGAACAACACAAGCCATCTACAAAACACACTTATTTACCATGTCTGGTCGAATGTGTCCATTCCTCAATATAGTATGTTTATCTTAGACACGTATTGGTTTGATCACGATACAATTGGTATTGCACTTGAATTATGAGATATACATCAAACATATTGCAAAGTCATATTTCTATGTTTCAAAGCATATCTATATAGCTTGTTGGAAAAAAAAAAAACAATTATCCAGCTTCTTAGTTTTCCCTGATTTCTACACATACTGTTGTGGTGACCATACAGTTGGTTTTGTACTTGAATTATAAAATATACATTATGCAAAAAAAAAAAAAGGTACATCCTTCTAAAATCTATTTGTTACTCTATTCATCTTATTCTATTTTTTTTAGTATATGTGCATACTACTTGTGTTTTTCTTTACATGTTAACTTATGTTCATATCCATTTTGTTTTGTACTTTTGTTCATAGAAACAAACATGAAAACTAGATGCCGCAAAAAACTCCTAACCAGAGATGTGGAGGAATCCATTCAAAGGTGCGTTTTTTTCTGCCCGTCTTCCATACTAAACAGTTTTTCGTTTACTCTTTGTATTTGTCGAACTTGTTTGCAAGTGTTTTTTTTTTTTCCCGCTAGCCTATAGGTCCACCATCCAATAGAAGTGCAATGTTGCGCCAGCCAGCCTACAAGTCCATTTGTCAATTTGTATATCGCCTAACTATGGGTGCTATTTGTAGGACACAGAACATTAGAGGCCCAATTTACAACCCGCCAGCCCGCAAGTCCATGATCCAAATAAGTGGCTAAGTATGGAATAAGGGATCTGTGCATGTTTGGTATGTATTGCTCGTTTTTGGGAGCCTACCAGCCCTGGACTCTGTGTGTCAATTTGTATATCGAAAAAATCACTAGAAGTACAATGTTGACCCGGCCAGGCCACAAGTCAGCTTGTCAATTTGTATATCAAAAAGATGTGGATGTTATTTGTAAGGCACAGAACAATAGAGGCTCGTTTATGACCCCACCATCCCCACAACCCACGATCCAAAAAGTGTACATGCTCTATAAAATCTCAGCCACCCCAAGTTCGCTTGTCAATTTGTATATCACGGAACTCTCTGTGCTATTTGTAAGACACAAAACAGTAGAGGCCTATTTTTTTAACGTGCGATCCTGAGAAGCCGCGATCCAGAAAGTGACCAAGTATGGAATGTCATATCCGTACATTCTCTATAAAATCTCATGTCCATACTTTATAAAGGTCCATATCTAGTTTTGTCTGGTTTCTACACATACCGATCTGGTCACACCACAGTTGGTGTTGCACATGAATTATGAAATATGAAGTATGATTCAGACCGAGCCCTTTGGTTTCCTTATCCAATTTTATGTCCACGGGTTCCCCACTACACATTATCAAACTCTCGTTCCCCGTGTTCCGAGTGTACATCTTTCATCCAAAACTTGGTAATCCATGTCTATGCTCGCGGTTTCCCAGACAACAGACTAGCATATTTCATGTCCATCTAATCTTACACCCGACACTTCAGGGATCTACAATTGGACCTGGACTGGAACCTTGCGACTCATTTGCTAATTTTATTTAATTAAATTGTACAATATCAATATTCATTATTCATAATTTAGTACTTGAAAATAATCATTTTAGATAATGTTAGCTATATAACATATATGTTATATGTTATACATGTAGACAATTGCATTCTTGAACCGGCCAGTCCTGGACTCTGTCTGTCAATTTGTATATCACGGAACTCCCAGTGCTGTGTGGAGCACACAGAAAAATAGAAGTGCAATGTTGAGTGAGCCAACCCGAAGTCTGTCGATAAATTTTTATATCGCAGAATTCTAGGTGCTATTTGTAGGACACGAAACAATAGAGGTCCAATTTTCATCCCGCCAGCCCGAGAACCAACGATCCAAAAAGTGTCTAAGTATGGAATGAGGGATCTATCTGATATCCATACTTTATAAAAGTACATATTTAGTATGGATTACTCGTTCCTCAGAAAATTTCTAGGCCCGGAACTAGTGGATACACGTGTTCATATTTGCACTTACTTTTATATCGCCACCCCGACCGTCCGCTTGCCTGTTTCATATTAAATATCGTATTCATTATTAATATGTGATAATGTTTTGTTAAATTTTATTCAATTAATTATTCAATTTTATTTTTATTTTTCATGTTGAGCATGTTCCATGATATATATGTTAAGTAAACATTTAAGGCTCTGAGACCTGTTAGGTAAACATTTAAGGCTGTCAGAACCATCCAAGGGCCTCGCGCTATGTAAACATTTAAGAAAGAATGCATGTGATAGGCTTTAAGTACGTTAAGTATTTAAAAATAATAAAAAATAGACAAACCTTGGATACGCTAGCATATCAAACATTAGGATAAATTTAGCTAGAAGAAAATGCTAAGACAAACATTCGAACTAACGCTAACATTAATTCAAGATATATGATTCAAAAATACCATATACGATCAAAAAGTTTGGATATGCTAATACATATTCAATTTTGAGGGCGACGGTCATGGAGTTCATCTGTCAATTTGTATATTGTAGAACTCCGAGTGTTGTTTCGAGGACACAGACCAATAGAAGTGCAATGTTGAGCCACTCAGACCGCAAATCTGCTTCTCAATTTGTTTATCGCACAACTTTGTACATGATCTATAAAATGTCATCCATAGTTTATAAAAGTACATATTTAGTATGTATTTCTCCTTTCTCGGAGCTCCCTAGCGCTGGAGTCTGTCTCTCAACTTATATATCGCGAAATCAATAGAAGTACAATGTTGAGCCATCCAGCCCACAAATCCGTTCGTAAATTTGTATATCACAGAATTCTGGGTGCCATTTGTAATGCACAGAGCAATAGAGGCCCGTTTTTTAGCCCACCAGCCCGAGAACCCACGATCCAAAAAGTGTACATGCTCTATAAAATCTCAGCCAACCCGCAAGTTCACCTGTCAATTTATATATCACAGAACTCTGGGTACTATTTGTAGGACACGGAACAATAGAGGCCTATTTTTAGCCCACCAGCCTGAGAACCTGCGATCCAGAAAGTGGCCAAGTATGGAATGCAATATCCCTACATGCTCTATAAAATCTCATGCCCATACATTATAGAGGTAGATATTTAATTTTCCTTGCTTTGTACACATACTGGTCTAGTCACGACACAATTGGTGTTGCACATAATTATGAAATATGTACCAGGAGTCCGACCAAGCACTTTCATTCCCTTAGCCAATTTTATGCCTACGAGTTCACTGCTAAGCGTTATCAAACTCTTATTCCCTTTGTTCCGATTGTAGATCTTGCATCCAAAACTTGCGTAATCCATGTCTATGCTAGCGGGTTCCCAGATAGAGCAGTGTCAGATTTGATGTCCATCTATATCTCTACATCACGAGTCCAACCGACCACCATTCGTTTTCATAGTTCGCGAATTTTATGGCCACAGATTCCTTTGTGGGCATCATCCAACTCTATAGCATATATGTTGTATCTTATAGATGTAGACAATCGCAATCTTGAACCCATCAGTCCTAGAGTCCGTCTGTCAATTTCTATATCATGTAACTCTAGGTACTATTTGTAGGACACGAAACAATAGAGGCCCAATTTTGAGCCCGCCAGCCCGAGAACCCGCGATCGAAAAATATGGCAATCCATACATACTTGAAAAATATGCATATTTAGTTTTCCCTCATTTGTACACATACTGCTCAACTAATTTTATGGCCGCAGTTTTTAGATAATGTTAGATATATAACATATATGTTATATGTTATACATGTAGAAAATTGCAATGTTCAAGGTGCCAGTCCTACACTCCGTCAACTAATTTGTATATCGTAGAACTTTGCCTGCTATTTGTAGGACACAAAACAATAGAGGCCCAATTTTGCGCACACCAATCTGAGAATCCGCGATCCAAAAACTATCGTAAGTATGTAAGTCCGCGTATCAATTTGTATATTGCAGAACTCCGAGTGTCATTTGGAGGACACTGAACAATAGAAGTGCAATGTTCATCCCGCAAGTCCTCTTCTCAATTTCTATATCATGCAAGTTAGGGTACTATTTGTAATACATAGAGAAATAGAGGCCCACTTTTGAGCGTGCCAGCCCGAGAACCCACGATCCAAAGACTATACATGATTCCCTTCTCTATGCTCCCTGAAAGCTTACACAAAATCACACTTTCCATACTTAGCCACTTTCCCGCAAAACTGCAAATATACAAACCCTCCACTAAACTGCACCATCATGCCCTCTTATGTTTTACACGTTTTGTAGTCAACAATTCCGACTCATGCAATTTCATCGTTGGACACTCGCTTGTCCTCACTATCACCTGTAAATTTATTTTGAAGCCCGTCCGACCGCTTTTCAGACTTGGCCATTCCTTCCTTGCTTTCTCTTCCTCGTCTCCATCACCTTTGCAAGTGTCCATAATAAAAAATAAATTTTATGTGTGTGTGTGTGTGTCTGTGTGTCTTGTTTCTAAATCTTTAATGCTAATAGGTCATCGTGCAGGCACCGTTTAGATTGTCATTGATGGGCACAAGGCTCAAGAAGTTCTACCATTAATACGCACTAAACCAATATTTGTGGAGGCTTTTGTTATCCCTTCCCAGTGTTAATTTCAAATACCATGGAATGTCATTGGCACGCCGTCAACTTGGTTCCTTCACAAAACCTCCAATCCTTAAATGTTCTTTGTCGTAACCGCCACCTTCGCACTTCTAAGTATGCAATAATTAAGCTTTACTTCTAATAGCTCAACATACAGCAGGCATAGAGATTGTCATTAATGAGCGAAGAGCTCGAGGATATTTTCCATTCGCACACATTGAACCAACGTTTCCGGAGGGTTATATTGTCCCCTCCATTTGTTCATTTCAAGCAGCATCTGGAGAAAACCGACATTTTCATAAACTACTGGCAGCAGCTCTACAACAGTTCTATAGAGATACAATGAACATCTTCGGGCTTGAGGACCAAAATTTAATAGTTCATCCTAAAATTGACAGTTCTCACAAGCTTCCCATGCAGAAGAAGGGAAAATAAATTGTAGGGGAGGCAGAGCAGCCCGAAATTTACAGTGAAAACATGGATCTTGACGCTGATCTGGATAGCATATTCTGCAACCTTGATCATCCTGGAGACGCAATTCACCATGGCTACCCAATGGACATAGTTGATACCGAAATTTTTAATAAAGATGAATCCTTCATATTCCAGAGTGTTGTTTTTGAAAGCGAATCAAAAAAATTAATTATTGAAAAAAGAGATGTAAAAGATAAGAAAAGAAAACATCATTCAGAACTTGACCTTGCCAATATGCAACCATCCAAAATATCTCAACTTCACATGGAAACCGGAGATGCTCTTCATGATTCCACTGGAGTCATTGAGGCCGAGAATGCAAGACTAAAGGAACAGATTAAGGAATTAGAGGAAGCTTTGTTTCATATGCCATTTCTTGGCAGTCCTTTGGCAACAGTCATGCCTGCGACTCCCTGCACCCCTGCAACAAATCTAAAAGGCTCCTACAGCTTCCTTGCATCCTATAGAGGATATGTGGAGAAAAATATCAAAAAAAGAATGGAATTGATTACTAAGGCCTAGGAAACATCACAAAATATGGATTCCTTGGGAAGCAGGGAACATAATTTGCTCCAACTTCTATAGATGGATTTAAAAGATGAAGAAAGTTTTTATTTGCACACGGTCGTCCCTTTTTCCTTTCATGCCAACAACATGTTAGACATGACAAGAAGACAACATGATCTCCCATCCAAAAAATGGCTCACTTAATTAGAAGCATGTTGGCAAGAGAAGGTGAAGAACCTGTATCTCATCATCCAATCATGTGAGCAAGCAATATCAAAGAAAGAAACATTATTCACAAAGCTCACCAAAATAAACTTAGCCGGAAGGAAAAATGACTTCCAGGACCCTAGCTTAATCGTCAACTCGTTGGTGTTAAGCAAACAAACTTTCGATAAACAAATTGTTAATTTTAAGGCCTTGTCTTTGGAAAAATTTTACAGGATTCTTGAATATCATGAAGAACACGTGGACAACTAGCTAGTCCTCTATTCGATACAGAATGGAGACATTCATCGGGCTCTGTCTAATCTTTCTATTGATCTAAGCGAATTAGAAGATGAACTTTTTAGCATTAAAATCCGGAATGACATCAACGTTGTCCCCTTGAGAAGCTATATTGAACAGAACTTGAAGTGGGTCAAAGACGAAATCCAACAGGAAAATGCATCAGAAAGAATATAGAAAAATTACTTATATGGAACATTAAATCCTTTGTTTATCAGTCCAGTTATTCAAGCGGGTTGGCGACAAAAACCAACAGGAAAAGGCATCAGTAAGCAAATACCAAAATTACTTATATGTACCATGCCTCTAAGTGTATATTGGTAGTCCTTTCTTTATCAATCCAATTATTCCACCCTTTCTGAATAGAAATCTATAGCCAAAGACTGATATCTTCTCATTTCTACTCTTTAGATATTACACTCTACTGTGTCCCACTTCTTCTTTCCAGTCCTATTTTTTGTACACATTTCTCTTATGGTCCGTGGGAACCCCAATCCCAATCTATATGACAAACACATTTAAATTTCCAGGATTATGTGACAAACTATTATTTTTCTCATATATTCCAAATAAAACTATTCTTTTGTCTCCTTATATATTTATGTGTTCCTATATTTTTATCTTCAACTATGCTGAATGTGAACA
>ML784936.1:386189-460623 GCA_009831015.1 Picea engelmannii
GATTATTATTGTTTTTTGGGGCGCTTTACGGTGTTCAGCCCCTGCAACCAGGAGTCGACATGCAGTTATATTATTTCCCCTGTCTTTCGAGGTCGATATATATTTTTCTGTGAGATTTTGCTGGTGCTTCAGTGCTGCCATGAAAGAAAATAGTTACATGCAAAATTGTTCAAGGATTACATGTGAAATTGCAATATCCGTTGTTTTTTTGTTAGAATAAAGCATATGAAGGCTACATTTATAGACCATGTATGGTCAGATGTGTCGATGTGACATTACATGTTCTTTCTCCTCTACACAGACTGGTGTGCGCACGATACAATTTGTGTTGTGCTTGAGGTATGATATGTACAACAAAGATTCTGCAAGATTATATTTGGATGTTTGGAAGCATGTCTGGGTAGTTTTCCATGGAAAACCAAAAACTTGTATCATGGACACAACAATCCGTGTAGAGGATAAAGAACATGTATTTCCATCGGTGGAAGCATATCTGAATAATTTTCCGCAGAAAACCATAAATCGTTTAGCTACGACCATGCAATTGCGTGATATTTTGTGGCTTGTAATATCTTTTGGGAAGGGAAAAAAAATTACACGTTTACAGTCATGGATGGAGAAGCACAAAGGTTCATGTTTATGCCTATCTTCTAGACTGTTCGTTGAGTCTATTTTACTCTATGTACATATTTACCAGCTTCTATTCATGTTCATTGTATTTTGTGCATTCCTAGATTCAAACAAACATAATAGCTGGAGAAAATGAGGGAGTCTTGACTGCATCGATTGAAGAGGATATAGAAAGGTGCATGCTTATACTGTTATTTCATATTGCGTTGTTTTGTATTTCATTTATGGTCTGTATATGTGTTCACCTATTTTATTATATGTACATGTTGTGTGCCTTCCTACATGGTAAGTTATCTTGACTACATGCCTTCCTGCATACTAACCTGCTTCATGTTCGTTGTCTTTTCGCTGCATTTAAACAAATAGAATAGTTGGAGATGGCGATGGGATCTTTGGCAGGTAAATAGACATGTTTCTCTTTCTTTTAGATGTCTGTATTCATACTAACTTGTCTTCATGTCCATTGCATATTCGGTGTTTTTGCCTTAGAAAGAACAGGTTGCTTGGACAGGGAGATGAATTGTTTTGTGCAGCAGTAGAGGGTTCTGTGGTACAATCTTCTAAAAGGTATACCAAGTGTGTTGGTAAATTAAATATACAAAATTGGGTGGGGGCATATAATATTAGACTTGAAAATGATGGCTTGGCAACAATGGGCCTTTCTTCCCACCCTATTTCTACTTTTTCCATTTTCTATTATCCCTTTTGTTTTCTAATTCATCTGCTTAGTGTGCTTTCTGAAAATGCATTGGTGTGCCTATTGGCGGACTAGAGGTTTCACATTTGTGGCCATGCTTCTACGTGATTCCATAGTTACCTACTATCTCGATTGGGGGTGCCAGGCTGGTAGGTTAAAGATTTCTCCCCTGGCTTCCGAGGGTCCGCGATATACAGATTGGCCATGGTGCCCTGCCCTCATGCCCTGTTTACTGTCAAATATTTGTCCAGTTAAAAAAATCAGATGCATACAATTTTACGGTTATTTGGTCCTTGCGATAGACAGTATACAATGCATATGTTTGTTTAGTCCTAATGTTCAACTGCACATGCTTGCATCAGAAAAAGTTGGACTAGTGACATGGGCATGAGTAGTCAGTCATCCCAGACATCAGTAGACCGACAAGGCCAAAGGTAAATATGCATACACTCTACTCTTACTATGTTTACTAAACAAATATCCTCGGGTATATATTCATCTATGGCATGGTGGATATGCTGATGTCATCCTCAATACATGGTTTGTAGCTCACAAGAAGTATCAACAAGTACAAGCGAGATGCAGAACGTGTTGCATGTTCCGCAGACTAAGAGGTGTGGTTACAAAACTCTGGCTCCATAGCTCATCAAAGATATGCATCTACTTGTATATTTATGCCAGTGAAAGATGAATACAGAAATAAATAAATAAAAATGCACACTACCATTCAATTTAGTTTTCCTGTTCAAAAATTGTCACCAGGTCTAGAGTTGTAACATCCAAAGTACTATCAATAGAGGGCTTGAACAACTGCCGAACTGGACAAGTGTTCATCGGGGACATAATGGTCATCTATAGCACCTACTTGGACAAGGCAAACAAAAGTAGATCCATTATGCGTGCTGACTTGACAAACAAGGAGGCCATGATGACAGTGACACTGACTGTTCCTCCACAACTTGTCCAGAAACATGCAGAAACGATATTGTCGGGTAATGGGATATCCATTACAAATTTTAATATATTTCCCAAAATAGTATATGACCGTGGTGATTGCGATCGAATTATTTCTCTCAACGAAACAAGTATTGTGGAAAAAAATTCCACTGTCTGTTCAGAATATTGTTTCGTCTTGGACTCGACTATCAGTCAACTTGCACAAAGCACTGATATTTACCCAATCAGAATGATTGGCGCAGCTGTCATATTGGCGAGAAAACTTGGCTCGCAACACATTCTCCATATAAAGGATGGAGAGTCTGACAACGACAAGACAATGGTACTGCTTTTCATATTCAGTTTTGTCCTTTACTTTTGCATGTGCATGTATCTCAGGTAAGTTACACAAATATTGCATTGTTCCATGTTGTAGCTACAATTGTTCGATCCATATTCAAATTTGTTTTCGTCAATTGAACAACAATTGCATAAAGAGCAGATTCCACTTATGCTCTTCAAAAATATAACAAAGAAAAGGGATGTTAGAGAAAGGATATTTCATACAACCTAGGCAACGTTTGTAACAGAGTTGCGAGAAGATATAGTATAGGATCTGAAGAATCTAGCTAGCTCTACAACTGTTGTGCATATACATCCACAAAATCATCCTCACTTTGCTTATAGAAATAACCTTCAACGAATTTCTGCGGCCTGTTTAATTTTATTTTATATTTTTAAGGGGAGGGGGGGCGGTGCAGTTGTGTATTATATTGTTCAATGTATTAATTCCTATGCCCACGTTCCTAGGTTGAAGGTGTTTTAGTTGCAACCAATGTGTAATCGACCCCCTTTGAACCTATATGTGCAAAATGAAACTCTCCTGCTTCTGCCTCCGCTTTGATAAGTGATGATACGATTGATTGTTTGCAATGTAGTGAAAAATGTCCATATATATATGGACATTGCGTCAATGGTGCCATTTGAGCCATGGGAAACACAACCATGCATTATACGATTAGGAAACCTCTGTTACAAAATGTGCTTCTTAAGTTGGCAGAGTTGTCGTATGAAATGTATCTACAGAAAAAGGCAAGTAGTGTCTACATGCTACAGGAGCTTCAGATACACAACAGATTCACCTTAAATGAGGACAATGCAATTTTTCATATCAGCTGAAGAAGGGAAAACAAAAATATATATCAAACTTTGGCAGGAAATGAAAATACCTCTTGTGTATATGCAATATTTCTTAAACATCTAGATGAATGTTCATCGAACTTGGCTAGTTGAGATTTCACGCGCATAAGATTGTTCGGTCCAAAAAATGGGAAGCATGGCAGCAAACCCCATATATCCCATGGCCTCATTTATTTTCTACTAGGAACATATACCAGATGCAAGAAAAAACGAATGCGGCAACGTCTTTTCTTTGTATATCAAATTGTTTGGTGCAAAGGTCAATGGGTCCTGCTCTAAGGAACCTTCTGGGAACTTGCTTGCGATCTATTTGAAGTTTGGTTGGTTTTTGGTTGTGTGCTTCCTCTCTCAATTTGTGTACCGTGGAACTCCAACTATTGTTTGGAGGACACAGAATAATATAATTGAATTTTTTAGCCAGTTTGCCCGCGGATCTGCCTGAAAATTTTGATGGCGTTGTGACACAAATGTAGTATGTGGCTTGTTTTAGTAGATTATGTTGATCGATGAAATTGGTAAAATTATTTTCCTGGAATTATTTGAAATCAACAAATATTTACTGTGCGAAGTGAAATTGTGTTATCATATCAAGAAGAGGCCCTTAAAATTCAAATTGGTCGTTGTTTTGGCATTTTTGCTTAATCGATGAACTCGGTAAAATTAATGTCCTGGAATAATTTGAAATGAACGAATATATATTGTGCAGAGTGCAATTGTGCTATCATATGAACAAGAGGCCCTTAAAATTCAAATTGGTCCTTGTTATGCTTGCGGTGATAGAATTTTAAAAAAACTTTCTTTTATTTCCTTCATTTTTTTAAAGATAAGCGATTTAACATCCTTTAATAATTTAATGTAATTCAATTGTACAATATCAATATTTAATATTAATAATTTAGTATTTGAAAATAATTTTTTTAGATAAAGTTAGATAGGATGACCATCTGTAAACAATTGCAATCTTGAATCCGCCAGTCGTGGGGTCCTGTCAATTTGTATGTCCCGGAACTCCGAGTGTTGTTTGGAGGACATGGGACAATAGAAGTGCAATGTTGAGCCAACCAGCCCGCAAGTCTGACTGTCAATTTGTATATCCCGGAAGTCTGGGTGGTATTTTTAGGACACAGAACAATAGAGGCTCAATTTTGAGCCCGCCAGGCCGAGAACCCGCGATCCAAAATGTGCCTAAGTATGGAATGAGAGATCCGCATATGTTGTATAAAATATCATGTCCATAATTTATAAAAGTACATGTTTACTATGTATTGCTATTTTGTCGGAAAACTTTTATATCACTCGCCCGACCAAATTGTATAAACTTTCTTGTCTAATTAAATTATGCAATATCAATAGTTAATATTAATAATTTAGTATTGAAAATAATGTTTTTAGATATGTTAGATAGTTGATAGGGATTACCGTCTGTAAACAATGGAAAACTTGAACCCTCCAGTCCTCGAGTCCATTTTTCAATTTGTATATCACAGAACTCTGAGTGCTATTTGGAGGACACAAAACAATGGAAGTGCAATCTTGAGCCAGACAGCCTGCAAGTCTGCTTGTCAATTTGTATATCGCGGAATTGTGGGTGATTTTTGTAGAGCATGGAACAATAGAGGCCTAATTTCTAGCCTGCCATATATGTACCATATATGAACTGATCTGATTGGATAAGAGATTAGAGGTGTTATTGTCGGCTTCGCTATTCCCAATGTTTTATATGACAACATATTCAAACTTTTTCTTGTATACAGTCTTTTTGAATCATATATTTTTTCTGTATATTGCTTGTAGATGGATTAATGCTAGCATTAGTTCGAATGTTTGTATTAGCATTTTCTACTAGCTGATTATATTCCAAAGTTTTGATATGTACTAAGCATATTGAAATGTTTTGATATCCAAGATTTTATAGTGATTGAGAATTTAGAAGTTTATAACATCCTTGCCGGATGTATTTTTGTTGAAATGTATTGACACTTTTTTCGAGATGCCTCAATAGGCCTGAAAGATTATATGTTTACAGGAGGCGACATCCTCCAAGAGGCCTGACAACTTAAATGTTTTCATACCACGAGGGCCTTAGACAGCCTGACAACCTTAAATGTTTATGTAAATACGCTTCTTGGAGTACATTTTTCCTCAAAATTTTGCATACAATTACAGTGAATTTGCACAGTCTTGTTTGTCCACATCCAGTTCAACAACCATTCTATGTCTCATCCTTCTTCTACATTTGCAATGCAATTTCGTTATCGTTGAAGCTACATAAATTGTTTACTGGTTCGGTGAGTGCTTCTTCTTTGCTAGTGATGCAGGAGCATCGTTGGCAAGCACGCAGAGGCAGGACCACTCAACACGTGGGAGTTCTTCCAGAACTTCAACTTTAATAGTTGCAACCAATTTTGAAATCCACCTCAACTTAGCGCCAGAATTTACCTTTGGAGGCATGCTTGAACTAGTGTCGAATTTTACCCTTTGAGGCACGTTTTGAAAATTGCAAGTGGAGCAGGAGTTTCCACTATGGCTCTGAAGTGCGACTGGACTAAGATAACATAGGATGAATTTTAGAGTAGGCAAGTAGCTAGGGGAAACCCTAGAAATCGTTTTGAGTTAAGTAGAATTTTGTACGCCTAGATGGGGTTAGCTGCAAGATAGGGGAGAATAGTGTAAAGGGACTGCAAGTTAGCAGAAGCCTTAAGATTTCAAAGCCATTTTTTTGTAATACGAATATGTTTGGTATCCATTTTGGCACTCGTGAATATAACGGAGGAAAAACTGATCCAAATGCATGGTGCGTGAACTGTGTTTGAAATCTCTGTTATTTTTGTGTTTGGGAGCAAGTGAAATAACCTTTGTAGGAGAGGAGGGAACTGTGACTGTTAGTTTCTATTTTCAATTGTTTCTCTTCATTGAAGCTCTGCAAGGTGTGCATCGAGCAAGAAGAGAATGCCAGGAGGTTGGGAGGAATTTCTCTATGAGAAATCCCTTGGGTATGAGTTATCAAGATCCCCTAGACACAAGGAGTGTGCGGGAAATCAAAGTTTGCACCAGGAAAAGCTCAAAAGGAATAACACTTCAAGAAGTGTTATCGAAGATCCCAGAACACATTCCCCAAGAGGAGCGAAGGTCGAAACCTTAGGGGACTTAGAAAATTCTTCTAAGTCTGAAAGATTAAAAAGATCAGGAGGAGGAGCACTATTGACCGTCAGATCACGGTGAGAGTCAATGGTCGTCTGATGTGAGGCAAGCACGCAAATTTCAACATTGTGTATGCCCAGGAGGAAATACCCACGAGGACTTGAATGGACGGTGGAGAGCTTTCGAGGAGGGATGAGAAATCCCGTGAGCCATTGGATCGAGAGGACTTGCGAACATGTTAGCGGAGAGACCTTTCAACGCTTGAACCCTAGGAGGAATAGAAACCGTCTGACCCCAATAGATCTGGGTCGTTGGTTCCTTTTCATGATTTCAATGACCAGGGATACAAAGGGCAAGAGCCGAGACTCTTGACCCATGAAATCCCCAAAGGATCTAGACCATCGGATCCTCAGAGGCTTATAGTCATCGATCTGCGATGGGGAGTTTTTTGGCATATCGACAACCAGGAGGAGGAGAGAACAGACTTTGTAGGGTTCAAAGTCGCGAAACATGAAATGCCAAAATAATCATAGTCGTCGGCCAAGGGGAGATCTGGGTCGTGGATCTCGCGCCATCTTGATTTCGGTGATCGAGACTTGGAGGAACTAGATGCACTTGTGGGGAAGCTCATGGTCACCGGTGTGTGGTCACGTGAATTGGGAAAGGGGGAGGAGTTAACCTTCGTCAGCCTTTTCAAGGTTCCAGGATTCAGAGGAACGAGGCGTTCAGTATTGGTAACCCCGGTATCGCGAAATGCGATGCACCTTGTGGGCTAAACCCATGGTCGTTCCTACAGTCACGAGGAGTGGAGGGAGCGTGAGCCTAGTGCTTGGTTGCATGGGAAAACCAGAGAGAGGGGCCTATGAATTCGTTCAAAGGGTTCCAAGAGGATCTTGAAGAGCCATTTTGGCTCAGGAAATAGAGCGATCCAGAGACCGGGAGGTCGTAGACCCTTTGAAGGTAGGGGGTCTTCATCAAGTGGTAGCAGAGCTGATTGTTCTTTGTTTGTAGACTTCAGGCGAAAGAGAAATAGGAAGATACAAAGAACTCGAAGTTGTACTCTATGTGTGACAATCAGTCAACACAATGCCACCAAGGAGACGAGAGGCACCTTTATCCAACTGTGTTGTAGAGAGGGAGATGTGAGAACTTCGCGCTAGATTGGAAACAATGGAAGCAGTGTAGAGAAGAGCACCTGACGCTGGAGACGTTAGCGAAGCAAAAAGTGAAGAGGTTGAAGTTGAAGAAGTTGTAGGAGAAGATGCTATAGAGGAACGCTTGTTGAAAGCAGTTGCCAGACTGGGAGGCAGAGCTAAGATAGAGGTTCCCATGTATGAGGGAAACCTAGATGTTGAAGAACTGTTGGATTGGATAAGATCCATGGATAGACACTTCAATTATGAAGACGTCGATGAGGAGAAGAAGGTGAATCAGACAGTCACCAAGTTAAAAGGACATGCAACGCTGTGGTGGGTTGAACTACAGGCTGAAAGAAGAAGCAAAGGAAAACAGAGGATAAAGAGTTGGGACAGAATGGTAGCCAAGCTGAAGGCTAAGTTCATTCCCAAATATTATCAAATAAATATGTTCAGGAAGATGCAGAACCTGAGACAGAAAGGGATGATAGTTAATAAGTACACCGAGGAGTTCTACAGGATGAACATCAGAACTGGACAATGGGAGAGAGATGAAGAGAAATTACCCAGATATATAAATGGCTTGAGATATGAGATCCAGGACGAGATCAACATGATGTCAGTCAGAATCATGGAGGATGCTTATCAGTTTGCACTGAAGGCAGAGGAGAAGCTGACCAGAAAACAAAGTCAGTGAGGAAGAGGTAAAATCTTGGTCTCAAGCAAGACCAAGGGGTTTAACTGCGACAGAACACACCAGTCTAAGGATGAGACTGGGAAACCACACAATCATTCAGAATGAGGAGGAAGTTCACGAGAAAGACAGGGTGGTGGAAGAAACTCTTCTAGAGGAAGAGGCAAAGGAGGAGAAAGATGTTATTCATGTGGAAAGATAGGACACATGTCTTAGGAATGTCCTGAGAAGAAGAAGGAAGGAGGAGAATCTCACATCTCAAAAGCCCAGCAAAGAAATGTTGAAGTAGAGGGAGCAAAGGATGGAGCATCCCTAATGTTGAGAAAAGTTCTCTTGAAACCAGAGGCAGAAATTGAAAAGCCAATGCAGAGAAACAGTCTCTTCAGGACAGCTTGCAAGACTAAGGACAAAGTATACAAGGTGATCATTGACAGTGGGAGCACTAACAACCTAGTATCCACAGATATGGTGGAGAAATTGGAGTTGAAGACAATTGCACATCCAAAACCATACAGGGTCTCATGGTTGCAAAAAGGACACCAAGTAACGATTACTAAACAATGCCTAGTTGAAATGAAGATAAGAGGTTATAAAGATGAAATCCTATGTGATGTAATCCTCATGGACGTATGCCATATTCTATTGGGAAGACCATGGCAGTTTGACAGAAATGTCATTCATGATGGGAGTAAAAACACATATACATTAGAGAAGAATGGTAGGATGCATATGTTGCTACCAATGGAGGAGAAGAGAGTAAAGGAGGAAGCCAACACAAGCATACTTCTCATGAGTGGGAAGGAACTCCTGAAAGAAGTCATGGAAGAACAAGAGATCCAGTTCGTTGTGGTGAGGAAGCCCAAAGTCATCCTTACGAGTACATCAATGGATGATTTTCCTGAAGAAGTTCAGGAGCTGTTGGATAATTTTTTTGATATAGTGGTGGATGAGATGCCAAACTCATTGCCTCCCATCAAGAGTATCAGTCATCATATCGACTTGATACCAGGAGCAAGTCTACCGAACAAAGTAGCGTACAAATTAACACCTCGATAGAATGAGGAGGTGAAGAACCAAGTCCAAGAATTGCTAGACAAAGTTTTGGCCAGAGAAAGTTTGAGCCCATGTGTAGTACCAACTATGTTGAGCCCAAAGAAAGATGGAGGATGGAGAATGTGCATAGACTTGAGATCCCTCAACAAGATCACCATCAGGTGCAGATTTCCTTTAACAAGAATGGATGATTTAATGGATTTCTTAAGTGGAGCAAATTTCTTTTCTAAGATAGATCTGAAAAGTGGATATCATCAGATGAGGATGAGAGAAGGTGATGAATGGAAAACAACCTTTAAGACAAACGAAGGTCTATATGAGTGGTTGGCTATGCCATTTGGCTTAACAAATGCCCCGAGTACTTTTATGAGTTTGATGAATGAAATTTTGAAAGATTTCATTGGAAAGTTCATGGTTGTATATCTGGACGATATACTAATCTTTAGCAGGACTAAAGAGGAGCATTTGAGGCACCTAATGCTAGTAATGAGGAGGCTACAATAGGTGAAGTTGCTGATCAGTTTGAAGAAGTCCTCTTTTATGAAGACATAACTCATTTATTTGGGTTTCGTGATCTCTTCGAATGAACTGAAGATGGATCCAAAGAAGGTGAAAGCGATCAGAGAATGGTCGTCACCAAGAAGCATGTTCGAGGTAAGGAGATTCCATGGATTAGTGAACTTCTATAGGAAGTTCATTATAGAATTCAGTGGAATTTGTGCGCCAATGATGGATACAGTGAAGAAGTGGCACACTTCCTTTAAAATGAAAGAGGAGGCCGAAAGGAGCTTCAATATACTGAAGGAGAAGATAACAGAACGACCAATTCTGATCTTGCTGAATTTTGAGAAGACATTTAAGGTAAGATGTGATGCAAGTGGAGTTGCAATAGGAGCAGTTTTGAGTCAGGATAACAGACCTGTTGCCTATTTTAGCGAGAATCTGAATGAGACTAAGAAGAAATACTCCACATATGACAAGGAGTTCTATGCCATAATTCAAGCATTGAAGAAATGGAGGCATTATCTTGTCCCACAAGAGTTTGTCTTGTATAGTGATAACCAAGATTTACAATTCATAACCAGACAGGAAAAACTGAATCAGAGGCATGCAATATGGGTTGAATTTATGCAAAATTTCACTTTTGTCATAAAACATATTGTTAGGAATGCTAACAAGGTTGTTGATGCATTAAGAAGGAAACGTTTGATCATGCAGGAATTCTAGGTGAAGACCTTGGGGTTTGAACACCTTAAGGACATGTATATTGATGATGCATATTTCAAGCAGGCATATGAAGCATGTGCTAACCCTATGTTGAGAGATAGACGTCAGTGGACAAAATACATGATTCAGGAAGGACTATTGTTCAATGGAAATCAGTTGTGCATACCAAAACTCTCAATAAGGGATAATCTTCTGAAGGAAAAGCACAGTGGAGGATTGGCTGGACATTTCGGGCATGATAAAACGTTTGCACAGTTGAGAAACTCATACTATTGGCTAGGTATGAGAACAAAGGTGATAAAGTTTGTGAACAAATGTAGAATCTTCCAACATGCAAAGGGGAAAAGACAGAACATTGGGTTGTATCAACCATTACCAATACCAGAGAGGCCTTGCGATGCAATAAGCATGGATTTTGTGTTGGGATTGCCAAGAAAACAAAGAGGATTCGATTCCATATTTGTGGTGGTGGATAGATTTTCAAATATGGAACATTCCATCCCATGCCAGAAGACCAGTGACACAATGCATTGCAAATATGTTTTTCAAAGAAGTTGTGAGACTTCATGGCCTACCCAGGAGCATTGTCTCAGACAGAGGAACCAAATTTGTTGGTAACTTTTGGAGGACGATGTGGAAGAAGATGGGGATGGATTTGTCCTTCATCTCATCTTATCACCCTCAGACAGATGGGAAGACTGAAGTGGTAAATAGAAGTTTGGGGAATTGATTAAGGAGTCTAGTTACCGAACATCATAACCAGTGGGATCAGATTCTGCAACAAGAAGAATTTGCATACAACAATTCACCAAACGGGAGAAATGGAAGGAGCCCATTGCAACTACTATATGGAATGCAACCAAGGGGAGTATCTAAGTTGAGATACTTGGAATAGGGTGAGATCAAGAGCGCTGGAGCATAGGATTTTGCTGCGGATATGGAGAAACTCCATAGCTAGATCAAAGCACAGTTGGAGAGTTCTAACCAGAAATACAAGAACAGAGCTAATCAACATCGCAGGGAAATTCAATTTGAAGTAGGAGATTAGGTTTTATCACATCTCAGGAAGGAAAGGTTCCCTAGGGGAACATACACCAAGTGGAAGATGAAAAAGATAGGACCCTATAAGATCTTGAGGAAGTTTGATGAAAAAGACTATGAGATTGAGCTGCCAGATGGTGTGGGAATTTCACCCATATTCAATGTTTTAGACCTGTATCCTTACAGGAAATATGACATAGAAGGGTCAGAATCTCAAGGAAAGATTCAATGGGAGAAACAGATGCCTGTGGCAGAAAAGTTGCAGATGGAGAAAATTGTTGATTAAAGGATTGGCAAGAAGACCAGAAGGAAAACCTATTTTGAGTATCTGGTCAAATGGAAGGGACACCCAATCGAAGATGCCAGTTGGGAAAACAAAGATGCTATCCAAAAGCAGGAAAAATCAGTAGAGGACCTCATGGATAGGAGTCCATGAAATTTTGTCAAGGGGAGTATGATGCAGGAGAATTGTTGGCAAGCACGCAGAGGCAGGACCACTCAACACGTGGGATTTCTTCCAAAACTTCAACGTTAGTAGTTGCAGTCGATTTTGAAATCCGCCTTAACTCAGTGCCAGAATTTACCTTTGGAGGCACGCTTGAACTAGTGCCGAATTTTACCCTTTGAGGCACGTTTTGAAAATCGCAAGTGGATTAGGAGTTTCCACTACGAATCTGAAGTGCGACTGGACTAAGATAGCATAGGATGAATTTTAGAGTAGGAAAGTAGCCAGGGGAAACCCTAGAAATATTTTTGAGTTAAGTAGAAGTTTGTATGCCCAGATGGGGTTAGCTGCAAGATAGGGGAGAATAGTGCAAAGGGACTGCAAGTTAGCAGAAGCCTCAAGATTTCAAAGCCATTTTTTTGTAATTAGAATATGTTTGGTATCCATTTTGGCACTCGTGAATATAACAGAGGAAAAACTGATCCAAATGCATGGTGCGTGAACTGTGTTTGAAATCTCCGTTATTTTTGTGTTTGGGAGAAAGTGAATGAACCTATATAGGAGAGGAGGGAACTGTGACTGTTAGTTTCCAGTTTCAATTGTTTCTCTTCATTGAAGATCTGCAAGGTGTGCATCGAGAAAGAAGAAAATGCTAGGAGGCCAGGAGGAATTTCTCTGTGAGAAATCCCTTGGGTCTGAGTTATTGAGATCCCCTAGAAGCAAGGAGTGCACAGAAATAAGAGTTTTCACCAAGCGAAGCTCAAGAGGGATACCACTTTAGGAAGTGTTATCGAAGATCCCAGAACCCATTCCCCAGGAGGAGCGAAGATCAAAACCTTTGGGGACTTAGAAAATTCTTCTAAGTCTGAAAGATTAAAAAGCTCAGGAGAAGGAGCACTATTGACCATCAGATCGCAGTGAGAGTCAATGGACGTCTGATGTGAGGCAGGCACGCAAATTTCAACATTGTGTATGCCTAGGAGGAAAGACCCATGAGGACCTGAACGGATGGTGGAGATCTTTCGGGGAGGGACATGAAATCCCGTGAGTCATTGAATCGAGAGGACTTGCAAACATGTTAGCAGAGAGACCTTTCAACGCTTGAACCCCAGGAGGAATAAAAACCATCTGACCCCAATAGATCTAGGCCGTTGGTTCCTTTTCGCGATTTTGGCGACCGGGGATACAAAGGGCAAGAGTTGGGACTCTTGACCCACAAAATCCCGAAAGGATCCAGACCATCGGATCTTCGGAGGCTTAGAGTCGTCGATCTGCGACGGGGAGTTTTTCAACATATCGGCAACTGGCAGGAGGAACGAACATACTTCGTAGGATGTGAAGTCGTGAAACACAAAACGCCAAAATAATTGTAGTCGTCGGCCAAGGGGAGATTTGGGTCATGGATCTTGCGCCATCGCGATTTTGACGATTGGGACTTGGAGGAACCAGACGCGCTTGTGGTGAAGCTTGTGGTCACCAGCGTTTGGTCACGTGAATTGGGAAAGGGGGAGGAGTTAACCTCCATCAGACTTTCTGGGGTTTCAGGATTCAGAGGAACAAGGCATGCAGTATTGGTATCCCCGATATCGCGAAACGCAATGCACCTTGTGGGCTAAACTTGTGGCCATGCCTACGGTCACGAGGAGTGAAGGGAGTGTTAGCCTAGTGCTTGGTTGCACAGGCAAACCAGAGAGAGGGGCCTGTGAATTCGTTCAAAGGGTTCCAGGAGGAGCCCGAAGAGCCATTTTGGCTCAGGAAATAGAGCGATTCAGAGACTGGGAGGTCGTAGACCCTTCGAAGGTAGGGGGTCTGCATTAGTTGGTTTCTTGGTTGCTACTTATTGTTGTTTCGTTCATGATTCGACCTGCGCTTCTGCATTTCATTGTTTCAGAGTAAGTTTCAATGCCATAGTTTCATTTTATATTCCTTGTTTGTTGTTCAGTGTTTGTAGTCTACAACTAAGAATGTTTTCTTATTTGTAGTGGCACGGTCCTCGTATGTTTCTGGTTCCTTCTGTGCTTGGGCTGTAGTTTCATAATCGTTGGAGATACATATGTTGTTTGTTGGCTCGGTGGTTCTTGTTGGTTCGTTGTTTTGTGGGTTGTTGGTTCTGTTTGTTTGGCTTAGGTTTACGCTTTAGGGAATTAGGGGTGCAGTTCGGCCTGTTCGTGATTTCTCGCTATCTGGTGCTTGTTGTTTTCTTTTGTTTGATTCGGCCTTGCAGGGTCGAGTTCTACCAGCAATGGATGGAGATTTTTTTCTTTTTTTTCTTTTGGATTATTATTTTTTTGGAGGGTGCTTTACGATGTTCGACCCCTACACCCAGGAGTCGACATGTAGTTGTGTTATTTTCCCTCTCTTCCGAGGTCAATATCTGTTATTTTGTGAGATTGTGTTGGTGCTTCAGTGATGCCATGAAAGAAAATAGTTACATGCAAAATTGTTCGAGGATTACATGTGAAATTGCAATATCGGTTGTTTTTTTGTTAGAATAAAGCATATGCAAGCTACATTTATAGACCATGTATGGTTAGATGTGTCGATATGACATTACATGTTCTTTCTCCTCTACACAGACTGGTGTGCACATGATACAATTTTTGTTGTGCTTGAGGTATGATATGTACAACAAAGATTCTACAAGATTATATTTGGATGTTTGGAAGCATGTCTCGGTAGTTTTCCACGGAAAACCAAAAACTTGTATCGTGGGCACAACAATCTATGTAGAGGATAAAGAACATGTATTTCCATCGGTGGAAACATATCTGAATAATTTTCCACGGAAAACCAAAAAACGTTTAGCTATGGCCATGCAATTGTGTGATATTTTGTGGCTTGTAATATCTTTTGGGTAGGGAAAAAAAAATTACACGTTTACAGCCATGGATGGAGAAGCAAAAAGGTTCATCTTTCTTCCTATATTCTAGACTATTCATTGAGTCTATTTTACTCTATGTACATATTTACCAGTTTCTATTCATGTTCATTGTATTTTGTGCATTCCCACATTCAAACAAACAGAATAGCTGGAGAAAACAAGGGAGTCTTGACTGCATCGATTGAAGAGCATATAGAAAGGTGCATGCTTGTAGTGTTATTTCACATTGTGTTGTTTTGTATTTCATTTATGGTCTGTATATGTTTTCACCTAGTTTATTATATGTACATGTTGCGTTCCTTCCTACATGGTAAGTTATCTTCATTACATGCTTTCCTGCATACTAACCTCCTTCATGTCCATTGTCTTTTCCCTGCATTGGTACATTTAAACAAACATAATAGTTGGAGATGGCGATGGGCTCTTTGGCAGGTAAATAGACATGTTTCTCTTTCTTTTAGATGTTTGTCTTCATACTAACTTTCCTTCATGTACATTGCATATTCGTCGTTGCTTCCTTGGAAAGAACAGGTTTCTTGGATAGGGAGATGAATTGTTCTGTGCCGCAGCAAAGGGTTCTGCGGTACAATCTTCTAAAAGGTATACCAAGTGTGTTGGTAAATTAAATATACAAACTGGGTGGGGGAATATAATATTAGACTTGAAAATGATGGCTTGGCAGCAATGGGCCTTTCCGCCCTCCCTATTTCTACTTTTTCCATTTTCTATTATCCCTTTTGTTTTCTAATTCATCTTCTTAGTGTGCTTTTTGAAAATGCCTTGGTGCACCTGTTGGCAGACTAACGGTTTCACATCTGTGGTCACTCTTCTTCCTGATTCCATAGTTACCTACTTTCTTGATTGTGGGTGCTGGGCTGGGAGGTTGAAGATTGCTCCCCTGGCTTCCGGGGGTCCACGATAAACAGATTGGCCATGGTGCCCTGCCCTCATGCCCTGTTTACTGTCAAACATTTGTCTAATTAAAAAAATCAAATGCATACAATTTTACGGTTATTTGGTCCTTGCGATGGACATTATAAAATGCATATGCTTGTTTAGTCCTGATGTTCATCTGCACATGCTTTCATCAAAAAACGTTGGACTAGTGACATGGGCATGAGCAGTGAGTCATCCCAAACATCAATAGACCGACAAGGCCAAAGGTAAATATGCATACACTCTGCTCTTACTATGTTTAAACAAATATCCTCGGGTATATATTCATCTATGGCATGGTGGATATGTTGATGTCATCTGCAATAGATGGTTTGCAGCTCGCAAGAAGTATAAACAAGTACAAGCGAGACAATGAATGTGCTTCATGTTCCACAGACTAAGAGGTGTGGTTCCAAAACTATGGCTCCATAGTTCATCAAAGCTATGCGTCTACTTGTAGATTTATGCCAGAGAAAGAAGAATACAGAAAAAAAAAATGCACACTACCATTCACTTTAGTTTTCCTGTTCAAAAATTGTCACTAGGTTCTGGAGTTGTAACATCCAAAGTAATATCAATAGAGGGCTTGAACAACCGCTAAACTGGGAAAGTGTTCATCAGGGACATAATGGTTGTCTATAGCACCTACTTGGACAAGGAAAAAAAAAGTAGATCCATTATGCGTGCTGACATGACAGACAAGGAGGCCATGATGACCGTGACACTAACTGTTTCTCCACAACTTGTCCAGAAACATGCAGAAAAGATATTGTTGGGTAATGGGATAACCATTACAAATTTTAATATATTTCCCAAAACAGTATATGACAATGGTGATTGCGATCGAATTATTTCTCTCAACGAAACAAGCATTGTGGAAAAAAAATTGTTGTTTGTTCAGAATATCGTTTCTTCCTGGACTCGAATATCAAAAAGCTTGCACAGAGCACTGATATTTACCCAATCGTAACAATTGACGCAACTGTCACATTGGCGAGAAAACTTGGCTCACAACAAATTCTCCATATAAAGGATGGAGAGTCGGACAACGACAAGGAAATGGTACCACTTTTCATATTTAGTTTTGTCCTTTACTTTCGCATGTGCATGTATCTCGGGTAAGTTACAAAAATATTGCACTGTTCCATGTTGCAAATACAATTGTTCAATACGTATTCAAATTTGTTTTCGTCAATCGAACAACAATTGCATAAAGGGCAGATTCCATTTATGTTGTTCAAAAATATAACAAAGAAAAGGGATGTTAGAGAAAGGATCTTTCAGACAACCCAGGCAACGTTTGTAACAGAGTTGCGAGCATATATAGTAGAGGATCTAAAGAATTTGGCTAACTCTACAACTTTTGTGCATATACATCCACAAAATCATCCTCACTTTGCTTATAGAAATAGCCTTCAACGAATTTATGTGGCCTGTTTATTTTATTTTTATTTTTTTAAGGGGAGGGGGGGGGGTGCAGTTGTGTATTATATTTTTCAATGTATTAATTCCTATGCTCACATTCCCAGGCTGAAGGTGTTTTAGTTGCAGCCAATGTGTACTCGACCCCCTTTGAACCTGTATGTGAAAAATGCAACTCTCCTGCTTCTGCCTCCGCTTTGATAGGTGATGATATGATTGATTGTCTGCGATGTGGTAAAAAATGTCCATATATATATGGACATTGCATCAATGGTTTCATCTGAACCGTGGGCAACAGAACCGTGCATTATACGATTAGGCAGCCTCTGTTACAAAATGTGTTTCCTAAGCTGGCAAAGTTGTCGTATGAAACGTATCTATAGTAAAAGGCAAGCAGTCTCTACATGTTGTGGGAGATTAGGATATACACAAAATTCACCTTAAATGAGGACAATGCAATTTTGCATATCGACTGAAGAAGGGAAAAAAAAATGTATATATCAAACTTTGGCAGGAAACGAAAATACCTCATGTGTCTCTGCAATATTTCTTGAACATCCATATGAATGTTCATCGAACCTGGCTAGTTGGGATTACACACGCATAAGATTGTTTGGTCCAAAAAATGGGAAGCATGGAAACAAACCCCATATATCCCATGGCCCCAGTTATTTTCTACTGGGAACATATACCAGATGCAAGAGAAAATGAATGCGACGACGTCTTTTCTTTGTATATCAGATTGTTTGGTGCAAAGGTCGATGGGTCCTACTCTATGGAACCTTATGGGAATTTGTTTGTGGCCTGTTTGAAGTTTGGTTGGTTCTTGGTTGTGTGCTTCGTCTCTCAATTTGTATACCGCAGAACTCCAACTATTCTTTGGAGGACACAGAACAATATAATTGAATTTTTTAGCTAGTTGGCCCGCAGATCCACCTGAAAATTTCTTTGGCGCTGTGACACAAATGTAGTATGTGGCTTGTTTGAGCAGATTACGTTGATCGATGAACTTGGTAAATTTATTGTCCTGGAATTATTTGAAATCAATGAATATATTCTATGCGAATTGCAATTGTGCTATCATATCAAGAAGAGGCCCTTAAAATTCAAATTGGTCATTGTTTTGGCATTGTTGCTTAATCGATGAGCTCGGTAAAATTAATGTCCTGGAATAATTTGAAATGAACAAATATATACTGTGTGGAGTGAAATTGTGCTATCATATGAACAAGAGACCCTTAAAATTCAAATTGGTCCTTGTTATGCTTGCAGTGATAGAATTTTACAAAAACTTTATTTTCTTTCCTTCATTTTTTTAAAAATAAGTGATTTAACATCCTTTAATAATTTAATGTAATTCAATTGTACAATATCAATATTTAATATTAATAATTTAGTATTTGAAAATAATGTTTTTAGATAAATTTAGATAGGATAACCATCCGTGAACAATTGCAATCTTGAATCCACCAGTCGTGGGGTCCTGTCGATTTGTATGTCCCGGAACTCCGAGTCTTGTTTGGAGAACACAGGAAAATAGAAGTGCAATGTTGAGCCAACCATCCCGCAAGCCCGCCTATCAATTTGTATATCGCGGAAGTTTGGGTGCTATTTGTAGGACATGGAACAATAGAGGCTCAATTTTGAGCCCAACAGGCCGAGAACCCGCGATCCAAAAAGTGCCTAAGTATGGAATGAGGGATCTGCATATGTTGTATAAAATCTCATGTCCATAATTTATAAAAGTACATGTTTACTATGTATTGCTCGTTTGTTAGAAAACTTTTATATCACTCGCCCGACCAAATTGTACAAACTTTCTTGTCTAATTAAATTCTGCAATATCAATAGTTAATATTAATAATTTAGTATTGAAAATAATGTTTTTAGATATGTTAGATAGTTGATAGGGATTACCATCCGTAAAAAATGGAAAACTTGAACCCGCCAGTCCTTGAGTCCATCTGTCAATTTGTATATCGCAAAACTTCGAGTGCTATTTGGAGGACACAGAACAATGGAAGTGCAATGTTGAGCCAGCCAACCCATAGGTCCACTTGTCAATTTGTATATAGAGGAATTGTGGGTGCTTTTTGTAGAGCGCAGAACAATAGAGGCCCAATTTCCATCTCGCCAGCCCGAGAACCCACGGGCCAAAAAGTGGCTAAGTATGGAATGGCGAATCTGTACATGCTCTATAAAAATTTCATGTTCATAGTTTATAAGAGTACATACTTAGTATGTATTACTCATTTTTCGGAAAACTTCTAGGTGCAGAAGTTGGCAGATTCACGAATTCAGATTTCACTTACTTTTAAATCACCAGCTTGACCGACCGCTTCTCCATTTGATATTGTAATAAATGAATATAAATTG
The DNA here is from genome assembly GCA_009831015.1 of Picea engelmannii. Taxonomy (NCBI): domain Eukaryota; kingdom Viridiplantae; phylum Streptophyta; class Pinopsida; order Pinales; family Pinaceae; genus Picea; species Picea engelmannii. The sequence continues at coordinate 406,005 of ML784936.1, forward strand.
GCCCAAGTGCAATTTTGTTGTGACATGAACACGAGGACCTTAAAATTCATATAGCTAGCAAGTCCGCTTGTGAATTTGTATATTGCGGAAATGTGGATGCTATTTGTAGGGCACGGAACAACATAGACCCATATTTGGACCCACCGCCCCAAGAATCTTCCATCCAAATAGTGGCTAAGTATGGAATTAGGGATCCGTGCATGCTCTATAAAATCTCATGTCCATAGTTTTTAATATCACATCTTTACTATGAATTACTCATTTCCTCCGAATATTGTTTAGAAGACACAGAACAATAGAACTGCAATGTTGAAGGACCCAATCCATAGCTTCGACTGTCAATTTGTATATCACGACACTCTTGGTGCTACTTGTAGGGAACGAAACAACAAAGGCCCAATTTTGAGCCCACTAGCCTGAGAACCCACAATCCAAAAAGTGACCAAGTATGGAATGAGGGCTGCGTACATGCTCTATAAAATCTCATGCCCATACTTTATAAAAGTACATACTTGGTATGTATAACTCATTTCTTGCGAAATGTTGTAGGTGCGGAACTTGAAGGATACACGTGTTCAAATTTCCACCCATTTTTATATCAGCAGCCTGACCAACCTCTTGCCTGTTTCATATTATACAAAATTTTTGGAACGCAAGTTTCTGAATATGTGGGTTTTTCTTTGAAATGAGATATTTCACATCCTTTTATAATTTTATGTAATTAAATTGTACAATATCAATATTTAATACTAATACTTTAGTTTTGAAAATAATGTTTTTGGTAGTGTTACATAGTTCATAGGGATCAACATCTGTAAACAATCGCAAGGTTGGGCCCGCCATCCCTGGAGTCCATCTGTAAATTTGTATATGGAAGAAGTCTGAGTGTTGTTTGAATGACACAGAACAATAGAAATGCAATGTTGAGCGAGCGAGCCCGCAAGTCCACCTGTCAATTTGTATATTGTGGAACTCTTGGGTGCTATTTGTAGCTAACAGAACAATAGAGGCCCAGTTTTGAGCCCACCAGCCTGAGTACCCATGATCCAAATATTGGCTTAAGTATGGAATGCGAGAACAATACATGCTCTATGAAATCTCATATCCGTTCTTTCTAAAAATAGATTTTAATATTTCTCTTTTTTTTTGAAAAATTTCTTGGTAAGGAAGTTGGCGTATTCACATATTCAGATTTCACTTACTTTTATATCACCATCCCGACCAACCGACTGCTTCCTTGTTTCATATTGTACAAACCTCCTTGTCTAATTAAATTGTACAATATCAATATTAAATATTAATAATTTAGTATTCAAAAGAATGTCTTTAGATAATGTCCAATAGTTAATAGGGATTAGCATCCGTAGACAATCGCATGCTCGAGGCCTCCAGGCCTGGAGTCTGTCTGTCAATTTGTATATTGCATAACTCTGAGTACTGTTTGTATGAAACGAAACAAAAGGAGTGCAATTTAGAGCAACCCACCCCACAGGTCCACTGAACAATTTGTATATTGCGGAATTCTGAATGCTATTTGTAGGCCACAGAACAATGGATGCCCAATTTAGAGCCCGCTAGTTCGAGAACTCACAATCCAAAAAGTGGCTAAGTATGGGATGTAGAATCCGTACATGCTCAATAACATCTCATGTTCATACTTTATAGTACACATTTAGTGTGTATTACTCGTTTTTTCGAAAATTTCTAGTTTAGCTTTTCTCTCTTCTTTTCCTTTTTGAAACGTGGGTTCCTGTATAGGCGGGTTTAACATTGTGTTTCCATTGTTCTACCCCCTACAACTAGCACCTAGACTTCCACGATTTAAAAATTTGCAAAAAAAAACCCCTTCATATTGTATGCTTTCGCTTTCTGTTTACTTGGACCTTTTTCCAAATGTCTCATGCTTTTATATACAAAAACCCAGGTTCAACAAGATACAAATTGTCCTCTCGCCATTGTGCTTCCGTTGTTCTCTTACGCACAAACAACAACCAAAATTCTTCGACATACAAATTGACAGCCGATATTTGTCACTGAGATGCAATATGACCATCATCCCTTCACGTCTCTTGGGTATATTTTTTTCCCTTCTTCTTTTGTAACCCACCCTACCACTTTCCATACTTAAGTATTTCTTGGAATCGGTTTTGCGGGTTGGTCGGTGCCTCACCACAATTTTCCATCACCGCTACCTTCATACTTGTTTCCAGATATGCAATGATTAAGCTTTAATGCTAGTAGTTCATCCTGCAGGAACCATTAAGATTGTCATTAATGTCTGGAAGTTCGAAGAAGATATTTCATTACTACGAATTAAACTAAGATTTGTGCACAAGTATGTTATCCTTTCCAAGTATCCATTTCAAACACGATGCAATCTATTTTTTGTGCACCGGCAGGTTGGCGCTTTTAATAAATTTCTAATTCTTAATCTCTCTTCGTCGTCACCACCACCTTCGCACTTTTTTCCAATTATGAAATTAGTGAGTTGTGATGGTGACAACTCATTTCGCACGAACCTTGGAAATTTTCATTGATCAGCGAAAGGCTTGAGGAGATATTCCATTGATAAACATTAAACCATAATTTGTGGAGGGTTATATTATCCCACCCCGATTTTCATTTCAAACACCGTCTCGAGCAAACGGGAATTCTTGTTAAGTTGTGGCGACAGTTCTGTCCAGATACAGTAAACACATTGGGGAATAATGGCCAACGGTTCCACTATTCCAGGGCATATTCTTACTACTCATCTCCATCCGCACAGGAGAAAAAAAGGAGATAGTCCCTTGGTACACCGAGAGGTATATTTCAAGACAAATAATTCCAAGGCAACCCTTCCTGCTCAGAGAACCTGCCCAGTTGCATTCATGGTTGGCGCAGAGGTTGATGTCATGAATTCTGAGCCAGAAGAAGATGATCTGATGGGAAATGATACGTCAATGGATGATGGAAATGCAGAGACTCTTCCCACTCCTGCTCCCAAATTGAAATCAACCATAACGAACGAAATTTCCTGGCTCGATGATGGTGGTCTTGACAACACCAAAAGGAGTTTCAGAAAAGAAATTGACGGTAAATGCAGTAGTCGCTTTACAGCACGAAAATCAAAATTCCAGAGTTCCAAATTATTTCATTCCAGGGGGGAAGAGTTTCATTCTAAAGTAATGATTTGTTGATGCTCCCAGAGATATATTTCAAGTCAAAAATTTATTCACTTGCAGGACTAGTGTCCTGTTCTCTGGATATACAATTAACATCTTCAGGAATCAGGTCCAAAACTCTCACTGCTGCAAGGCATTTTTCTAAAGTCATCTCCTCCCACCCAAAATGGACTAATTTGGGCCTCTGAAATTGCATGTGCAACCTGTGCTCCTGAATTTTTTTTGACTATGCAAAGGCGGTTTCAGTTAAGGGATATTCCATTTTCCCTTCAATGTTTTCTGTCTTCTTCCTCATGGGAAGCTTCTGAAAACTATCAATTTCAGCACAGGATGATTCATCGAGGAGAAAATTGTGAGGATCTTGCATACTATGGATCTCATGCCTGTGTTTGTCGCAGATACATTTAATGTTTTGGCTCGAAGAACTAGGTCCATTTTCTAAGGATAGATGTATAATACTCGGTGTTTTTCTTATTTTCTTAAATGAATTTTCTATTAAAAAATAATTTCCTTGGACTCTTTGTTGTTGCTTCTTTTATAGATTTAACGCTTGTTATCATTGGCATGGTTTGGTGCTCTCCTACTTCTTGGATATTGTGTTTACTTAGGTTATTTTTTCTAAGATGGAATATCTAACAATTATATGACAATGTACTATGTCAATCCACCAACCTTTTATGCAAACAAAAAATGGATTACACAGTTTCAAACCAACGTTCAATTCTATTCATAATGCAGATAAAACATAGCAATACCAATGTACAATCTTGCAGCAAAATCGTTATTCTTGTTTCTAGACATGCAATTATTAAAGTTTCAATGCTAACAACCCATAATGCAAGAAGTTTAATACTTGAGTTAATATGTTGTAGTCATGGAAGAATGTATCAAGAACACACTTACACCCACACATTCCAATGAAATCTAATCTTCAACAAAGCATTTGTTGGCAATTAGTAGAAAACGAAGTTTAGTAGTTAAGTTAATATGTTACAGTCATGGAAGAATGTATCAAGAACATACTTACACGCATAGGTTGCAATAAAATCTAATCTTCAACAATGCATTTGCTGACAAGTAGTAGAAAATGATGGTTTTGCAACAATGGGGATTCTTTGAAACCAATTCGTGCTTAAGAAAGTTGCCTTCCGCCTTTCTATTTTCCCACTCTTTTATTCCCTGTAGTTTCTCTTCCTGGTTACTTAATTTTTTTTTTTCCGAAAATGCCTTGCCACACAACTTGGCGGATTCACGCGTTTCCAATGAGCACTACCCCTTTATTTAAATTGACCCTCTATTATTCGGTGTCCTACAACTAGCACCTAGAGTTCTGCGATATATAAATTGACACACGGACTTGCGCGCTGACTGGGTCACCATTGCACTTCTACTTTTCCGTGACCTCCAAACAACATTCAGAGCTCCACGATATACAAATTGAAAGACGAGGTCTAGGGTTGGCGGGCCGAAGATTTATTTTGTTTACAGATGTAAAAGTGATAAAACGAGCCATACCACATTTTTCACACATAAGCTATATTAAAGGGAAAAGCATTTCCTCTATAGTTTGGGGTCCTGTAAACAACACCCACAGTTTTTCACTATACAAATTGTCAGCCGGACTTGCGGGCTGGTTGGATAATAAAATGCCTCGCAATACAGAGATATGCAAATTGACAGACGAAGCATACAAGCAAGAACCAAGTAAACTCGCAGATCGTATTCTTGGTCGTTGTTTTCTGTTCCCGCCAACTTCACAATTCTGTTCTATTTCTCTTTTCCCTGAACTTTATCTTTTTCGTCATTTATTCATTTTTTGAAAATATATGGTTGCGCGTGTGGGCGGTGTTGCAGTTTCACACTTGTACTCATCCTCTTTTATCATGACATCAACCAACCACTTCCCCATTCCATACCTAGAAACTTCTCCGACCGTGAATTCCCGGTAGGCGGGCTCTAGATTGGACTTATGTTGTTCCATGGCCTGCGAACAGTACTGTCACTTCCACGATATATAAATTTGCAACCGGACTCAGATCATAGCCTCTTTTGTATTACGGTCCACCTATCATGCCCTCTTCCATGGTATACATTTTTTACTAAAAACTTCCAAGAAATACAATTTAACCCTTGGGTCCTCGCATCTTTTGTGGAACTATTGTCACCCCATTTTGAATCACGTCTGTCTTCTTTCCATACTTCGCCATTTCTTCGAATTTCTTTGACGGATCGTCGGTTTGGCGGGTTGAAGAAATATTCGGTTCCTATTCGTTGTTTCCTGTTCCCATGCCCCTTTTCAATTAGCAATTGCCAATTATATATAAGATCTTATTTCTAGGCATACAATTAGCAATTTCCCTATTCCATACTCAGCCACTTTGTCGAAATTCCGCAAATATACAAACCGACTGCTGAACTGCGCCATCATCATCTATTTCATTTTACACATTTTTCACTCAAAAATTTTGACTTTGCCGGAATTTCGCAAATATACAAAACGGTCGTTGTACTGCCCCATCATCATCTCTTTCGTTTTACACATTTTGCACTCAAAAATTCCGATACATAAAATTTGACCGTGCAACACTCACCTATCCTCAGTATCCCTGTAACCCTTTTTTGAATATCGTCCAACCTCTTTTCATATCTTGCCATTCTTTCCTTGCTCTCCATCATCTCCGTCGCCTTCACACTTGTTTAATAAAATAAAAAAATTATATATATATATATATTGTTTCTAAATATGGAATTATAGGCATTTAATTCTAACAGGTCATCATGCAGGAACCGTATAGATTGTCATTGATGGGCGAAAGGCTCGAGGAGATCTCCTATTGATGTGCATTAAACCAAGATTTGCGGGGGAGTTATATTATCCCTTCCAAGTGTTGATTTAAAAATCATGAACTGTCGTTCGCACGTCGTGGCCTTCACACGTTCACGAAACCTCTAATTCTTAATTGCTCTTCATTGTACCCGCCACCTTCACATTTCTAAATATGAAATAAATAAACTTTATTGCTAACAATTCATCATTAATCAACAAAAGGCTTGAGGAGCTTTCCCATTCATAAGCATTTAACCAAGATTTAGCGGAGAATTACATTATCAGCTCTAATTGTTCATTTAAACCATCATTTGGAGCAAACCAACGTTCTCATAAACCTATGGCATCAGCTTGACAACAGTTCTGTGGAGATACTGTGAACACCCTTGGGCATGAGGACCAGAACTTCTAGTGGTCCAGGGCATATTCTTATTACTCAACCTCTACCACAAAGAACCAAGTAATTTGGACCTCTGGGATTGCTCATGCAGGCTGTGTCCTTGAGGTTTTTGACTGTAAGGACCTGCTCTCTTGGTGCACCGATAAATTTATTTCAGAAAAAATAATTATTCCACTGCGGGGCCTCTCTTTTGTTTCTTTGTTACCTTAGGTATTCCGCCAGATGCTAAGATTGTCAGAGCCAACATTGACATTCAGAGGAGAATATTGCAAGAAGTTCCTAGCAAATCATAATAACAGGTTGGACCTCTTGCCCCATTTTTCGGAAAACCGACTTCTAGTTCCTGAATATATTACAAGCTTCCAGGTTAGTTCATTTATAAATCCATTGGAAGAATAAGGGGACAAGAGTCCACAACAATTGTTTCTCAGATGGCCCTTTATATTTTGTATTTCACAGTCAACAAACAAGCCATTTTTATTGGGGTAGGTTAATTTCCCATGAAATATGTTCCCAATTGTCAAGCTTCAAAAGGGAAAATAAATTTTATATGTCGTCCTATTTAGTTTTTGCAATAGCACATTCCTGTCGGTTTCCACAACTATCTCTGTCCAAGAATGTCAACTGTGAATTTCACCCAGTAACATTCTGGGACCAGGCCTTGTGGAAGCACAAGGCTTCCCACTGTTTTTATGAGTTTTTTAATGGCTCCGAGTCTGTTTTCAAAGTTTTGTTGTTAGGAGAAGATGCTCCCCGCATATCTAAACAAACAACCAGTTTTTTGGACAAGAAGGGGACACTTGAACATTTGGACAATTACACTGTCATAAGAATTTTTGGCTCCACGGAACAACCTACTCTCCTTCCATGTCACATTATAGACATAATGTTTGTTGCAAAATTAGCATGACAATACATCTATTGGTTCCATCTGTTGCAAATGAAGAAAAAAAAATAGTTCATTCCTCTTCCTTGGAAAGTAGGGGAGTTCGTGTTGAAAAACGTCAACAAAATTGACGAATTCACAACACATTCTAGCATCTCCAATCTGAGATATGATGAAATCATAAGAGGGTTCGACCCCTATAATATTTTTCGACAAAATTTTCAAACACTTGGCCTCGCCGATTGTTTTTTAAATAAAAACCTGCCCAAAAACAGAGACAGTGGTGGCAACGGTCCTGCCTCTAATGTTGACAACATAGACACAGTGAAAAGCTACACTAAATTGTACACGCAATAGGGGAAAGGCCCCAGTGACAAGAGTGTTCAATCAGATAATAACACTCCAAAAAGTATGACATCCCAGAGCATCGCTCCAACAATCCACCAAAGCAACAAAGAAACTCAGATTTCTTCAAAAGGAGGAGGAGATAATGACCCTCCTCACTCGAAAATTGATAGTTCTCACAATCTTCCAATAGAGAAGAAGAAAAAAAAAATGTGGGGCGGGCAGAAGAGTCGAAAATTTAGAGTGAGAACATGGAACTTGGCACTGATCTGGATAGCATGATCTGCTTCCTTGATCAGCCCGAAGATGTCATCCACCATAGTCATCCAATGGACACATCCATTACCGAAAATTTTGACGAAAATGAATTCTTCGTGTTCCAGAGCGCGTTTTTTGATAGCCAATCCAAAAAATTGATAATTGAAAAAAAAAGATGTTAAAAATAAGAAAGGAAAATCTCATTCAGAGGTTCACCTTGCCAACATGAGGCCGTCCCAAATCTGTCAATTTCACACAGCAAGCGGTGAAGAAATTCATGATACCATTGGAGGCACCGAGACCGAGAATGTCAGAATGAAGGATCGGGTCAAGGAGAGGGATGATTTTAGGGTCTAAATTTCTCTCATGGGCTAATTTTCCATGGTTTTTCCAAAAATGAGATTCGCTATTTTAAAAATGAATCACCCAAATTCTATAGGATAAAATTATTTTACCTTAAAAATCACCAAATTTTTATAAAAACTATATAAAATACTTAGAAATTTGAATATTTTTTAAAAAATATCGCCAAACATTTATAGTGGACATATGAAGGATTAGTAATATTCGCCAACATTTCTACATTTTAAAATAAATTTCCATCATTAAAATCATCCCTGGTCAAGGAATTGGAAGACGATTTCATTCATATGCCATTGCTTGTCGATCCTTTGGAAATATCCATGACTGCCACCCCTGGAGCCAACGTAAAAGCATCCTCCACCCTGCTCGCATCCTGTAAAGGATATGTGGATAATAATATCAAAAAAAGAATGGAACTGGTTACCCAGGCGTGGAAAAGATCACAAACCATCACTTCCCTTGGAACCAGGGCACATAGTTTGCTCGAACATTTGCAGGCCGAGTTAAAAGATGAAGAAAAATTCTTTTTATAAACGGTCATTCCTTTTTGCACCATTGTCAACAATATGACATAAACAAAAAAAAGACAAGAAGATCTTCCATCCAAAAACCGAATCGGTCAATTGAATGCATGTTGGAAAGAAAAAGTGAAGAACCTGCATCTCATTGTTCAGTCATGTGAACAAGCCATATCGAAGAAAGATAAATTATTCACAAGGCTATCAAATATAGACTTAACCAGGAAAACCAACGAGTTCCAAGACCCCGACTTAATCGCAAACTCATTGCCCTTAACCAGGCAAAAGTTTGATAAACAGGTTGCTATGTTTAAGTCCTTGTCTCTGGAAAAGTTTTACAACATCCTTAAATTTTTTCAAGCTCACGTCCATGACTGGCTAGTCAAATATTCAGTACAGAATGAGGAAATTCATAAGGCTCTCTGTAGTCTTTCTATCGAATTCTAGGAATTAGAAAACGATCTTTTCAACATAAAAATCCGAAATGAGATCAACGTCGCCCCAATGAGAAGCTACATTGAAGAATGGCATGAAATGCAATTGAAGCAGGTAGCCGACAAAAGGCAATAGGCAGTTTCCAGGATTCCAGTAGCCATCGAAAACATCATTAAACTGCAGTCGTCGGTGACATCAATGAAATGACAGCTGCAAGAAAATAGCGAAAGGCCTCATATGTACCCTCACTGTAAGTCTATTGATCAGATTCTTCTTTGTTTATCAATCCAGTTATTCCACTTTCTTAAATACAGATGTGTAGGCAAACACTTATACCTTTCCATTTATTTTTTTTGCAGGTATTGCACTCTATCTTCTTTCTACAATCCTGTTTCTTGTACATATTTTTGTAATGGTCCACGGGAGCCCCAATCCTAGTCTACATGACAAACGCATTGAAATTCCGATTTATATGTAATAGACTTTAATTTTTTTTTTATTTCCAATTTTCCAGTAGTATGTAATGAACTTTTATTTTTTGACATATTTCAAATAAAAATGTTTTCTTATCTCCTTTTACATTTATGTTTTCATACATTTTTATCTTTCAACAGTCTCTATGACAAATTCATTTCATTTTTTATATGTAACGAACTTTTAATTTTTTATATATTTCAAAATAAATGGTGTTCTACATTGCAAGAATCATTTACTTATACCCCTTGTTCACAGATGCATTTAAATTTTTATATTTGTTATGATTTAAAAATTTGCAAACAAACCCCCCTTCATCTTGTATGCTTTCTCTTTTTGTTTACTTGGTCCTTTTTCTAAATGTCTCATGATTTCATATACAGAACCCCAGGTTCAACAAGATACATATTGTCGTCTCGCCATTGCACTTCCATTGTTCCCCTTTGCACAAACAACAACCGAAATTGCACGACATACAAATTGACGGACGATATCTGTCACTGAGATGAAATATGACCATCGTCCCTTCACATCTCCTGGGTATATCTTCTGCCCTTTTTCTTTTGTAACCCACCCGACCGCTTTCCATACTTAGGTATTTCATGGAATTGGTTTCGCGGGTTGTTCGGTGCCTCGCCGCAATTCGCCATCACCGCTGCCTTTGTACTTGTTTCCAGATATGCAATAATTAAGCTTTAATGCTAGTAGTTCATCCTGCAAGAACTGTTAAGATTGTCATTAATGTCTATAAGTCCAGAGAAGATTTTTCATTACTACGAATTAAACTAAGATTTGCGCACAAGTATGTTATCCTTTCCAAGTATTCATTTCAAACACGATGCAATCTATTTTTTGTGCGCCGACGAGTTGGCGCTTTTAAGAAATTTCTAATTCTTAATATCTCTTCACTGTCACCACCACCTTCTCACTTTTTTTTAATTATGAAATTAGTGAGTTGTGATGGTGACAGTTCATTCCGCACGAACCCTGGAGATTTTCATTGATTAGCGAAAGGCTCGAGGAGATATCCCATTGATACACATAAAGCCATAATTTGTGGAGGGTTATATTATCCCACTCTGATTTTCATTTCAAACACCATATCGAGCAAATGGTAATTCTTGTTAAGTTGTTGCGATGGTTCTATCTAGATACAGTAAACACATTAGGGAATCATGGCCAGAGTTTCCACTATTCCAGGGCATATTCTTACTACTCATCTTCCTTCGCCCAGGAGCAAAAAAGGAGATGGTCCCTTGGTACACCAAGAGATATATTTCAAGCCAAAGAATTCCAAGGAAACCTTGCCTGCTCAGAGCACCTGCCTAGTTGCATTCATGGTTGGCGCAAAGGTTGATGTCATGAATTTCGAGCCGGAAGAAGATGATCTGATGGGCGATGATACAACAATGGATGATGGAAATGCAAAGAATCTTCCCACTCCTGCACCCTAATTGAAATCAACCATAACAAATGGAACTTCCCGGCTCGGTGATGGCAATCCTGACAACACCAAAAGGAGTTTCAGAAAAGAAACCGACCGTAAACACAATAGCCGCTTTGTAGTGCGAAAATAGGAATTTCAGAATTCCAAATTAGTCTGTTTTGGGGGGAAGAGTTTCACTGTAAAGTAATGATCTGTTGATTCTCCCAGAGATATATTTCAGGCCAAAAAATTATTCACTTGCGGGATTAGTGTCTTTTTCTCTGGATATACAATTAACATCTTCGAGAATCAAGTCCAAAACTCTCACTGTTGCAAGGCATTTTTCTACTAGTCATCTCCTTCCACCCATAATGGACTAATTTGGGCCTTTGAAATTGCACGTGCAACCTGTGCTCCTGAATTTTTTTTGACTATGCAGAGGCGGTTTCAACTAAGGTCTATTCCATTTTCCTTGCAACGTTTTTCTTCTTCTTCCTCACGGGAAGCTTATGAAAACTATCAATTTCAGCACAAGATGATTCATCAAGGAGAAAACTGTGAGGATCTTGCATACTGCAGATCCTGTGCCTGTGTTTGTCGCAGATGCGTTCAATGTTTTGGCCCGAAGAACTGGGTCCAATTTCTAAGGATAGATGTACAATACTCAGTGTTTTTCTTATTTTCTTAAATGGATTTTCTATTAAAAAATAATTGTCTTGGATTCTTCGTTGTTGCTTCTTTTCTGGATTTAACGCCTGTTCTCATTGGCATGGTTTGGTGCTCTTGTACTTCTTGGATATTGTGTTTACTTAGGTTATTTTTTCTAAGATGGAACATCTAACAATTATATGACAATGTACTGTGTCAATCCACCAGCCTTTTATGCAAACAAAAAATGGATTACACAGTTTCAAACCAACGTTCAATTATATTCGTAATGCAAATAGAACATAGCAATACCAATGTACAATCTTTCATAAAAATCGTTATTCTTCTTTCTAGACATGCAAGTATTAATTTTTAATGCTAGAAACCCATAATGAAAGAAGTTTAATACTTGAGTTAATATGTTCCAGTCATGGAAGAATGTATCAAGAACACACTTACACCCACACGTTCCAATAAAATCTAATCTTCAACAAAGAATTTGCTGGAAATTAGTAGAAAATGATGTTTAGTAGTTAAGTTAATATGTTACAGTCATGGAAGAATGTATCAAGGACATACTTACACACATGGGTTGCAATAAAATATAATCTTCAACAATGCATTTGCTGACAATTAGTAGAAAATGATGGTTTTGCAACAATGGGGCTTGTTTGAAACCAATTCGCGCTTACAAAAAATGTCTTCCAGCTTTCTATTTTCCCACTCTTTTATTCCCTGTAGTTTTTCTTCCTGGTTACTTAATCATTTTTTTTCCGAAAATGCCTTGCCACGCGGCTTGGCGGATTCACATGTTTCCAACGAGTGCTACCTCTTTATTTAAATTGACCCTCAATTGTTCTGTGTCCTAAAACTAGCACCCATAGTTCCACGATATACAAATTGACACATGGACTTGTGCGTTGGCTGGGTCAACATTGCACTTCTACTTTTCCGTGACCTCCAAACAACATTTGGAGCTCCGCGATATACAAATTGACAGATGGGATCTAGGGTTGGAGGGCTCAAGATTTCCTTTGTTTACAGATGGAAAAGTGCTAAAACGAGCCATACCACATTTTCCCCACAGAAGCTATATTAAAGGGAAAATAATTTCCTCTATAGTTCTGTGTCCTGCAAACAACACCCACAGTTCCTCACTATACAAATTGATAGCCGTACTTGAGGGCTGGCTGGCTAATAAAATGCCTCAAAGTTCGACAATATACAAATTGACAGACGAAGCATACAAGCAAGAACCAAGTAAACTCGCAGATCGTATTCTTGGTCATTGTTTTCTGTTCCCACCAACTTCGCAATTCTGTTATGTTTCTCTTTTCCCTGAACTTTATCTTTTTCGTCACTTATTTGTTTTTTCAAAAATGTATGGTTGTGTGCGTGGGCGGTGTTGCGGGTTCACACTTGCACTCATCCTCTTTTATCGTGACACCAATCGACTGCTTCCCCATTCCATACCCAGAAACTTCTCCGACCACGAATTCCCGGTAGGCGGGCTCTAGATTGGACTTTTGTTGTTCTTGTTGGGTATGTGTTATATTCTTTGCACGAGTAGTTGGGTGCTTCAAATTTCATTTTGGGCATGGAAATTAAAAGAGATTGAAAAAGGAGGAAACTGTGGTTAAATCAGAGAAAATATGTCGAGGCAATATTGCAGAGGTTTAACATGCAGGAATGTAAACCAGTCAAGGTTCCTATTCTTGTTGGTGTAAAGTTATCTGCAGATCAGTGTCCCAAGACACATGAAGAAGAGGAGGACATGTCTCATGTTCCATATGTGAGTGCAGTTGGAAGTTTGATGTATGAAATGGTCTGTACTAGACCATACATTGCATATGCAGTGGGAGTTTTGAGCAGGTATATGTCAAAACCAGGGAAGGAGCATTGGACAACAGTAAAAAGGGTTTTCAGGTATTTGTGTGGCACTGCTAGCTATGGATTGTGCTACGAAGGAAGACCGGGATTGGACAAAGTGGTCGATACACATGGCTTTGTGGATGCAGACTGGGCTGGAGATTTGGATCGTAGGAGATCTACAAGCGGGTATGTGTTTAACCTATTTGGAGGAGCAATCAGTTGGATGAGCAAAAGACAGGTTGTAGTGGCACTTTCAACTACAGAATCTGAATACATGGCAGCCACTCATGCAAGTAAGGAAGCAGTATGGTTACAAAGATTCTGTTCAGGTATTGGGTTGGTACAACAAGCTGTAAGAATAGAGTGTGACAGTCAGAGTGCAATTTTTCTGACGAAGAACCCTGCTTATCATTCAAAGACAAAGCACATTGATGTTTAATATCACTTTGTGAGAGACATGATTGAAGAAAAGAAAGTATCACTGATGAAGGTGGACACTTTGAAGAATGTTGTTGACTCATTAATAAAATATGTGAGCACTGAGAAGTTCTCTTGGTGTAGAGGATCCATGGGCATTGTTGCCCTAGATTTTTGACTATGTAACCCTGTAACCTCCTGTGTGCAAAGAAAACAACAAGTGGGAGAATGTTGGGTATGTGTTATATTCTTTGCACGAGTAGTAGTGTCTAAGCGTATGCACTGGGCATGCAGGGGGTTCGGGGGCAGTGCCCCCAGAAAAAAATTTTCTGTCTCGGGAAACATGACACCTACCTCAAGAAACATGTCATGTATTTAGGTGGTTTTTTAGGCACATGGTTTTTGCCAATGGTTTTCTATTTCCGATTAAGGAATTAGGGTTTTGGACTAATCCAGGTCATTGGGATAGGGTTTTGTATGTTGTTGGCTCCGTATATTGTATTGTAAACAATGTAACACAATGTATGAATATAATATATGTTGGTTTTCCCGGTTTGGGTTTCCAGGGGAAAAATATCTATGTAATGTTTGCATTTGCCATTGTATCTTTTCTATTATTTTATGAATATCTATTTACAGTAGACATTGTACAAGGTTAGAATTTATAGTTCCATGGCCTGCGAACAGTACCTTCACTTTTGCGATATACAAATTTGCAACCAGACTAAGATCATACCCTCTTTCGTATTATGGTCCACCTATTATGCCCTCTTCTGTGGTATACATTTTGCACTGAAAACTTCTGAGAAATAAAATTTAATCGTCGGGTCCTCACATATTTTGTGGAACTATTTTCACCCGATTTTGAAGCTCATCTATCCGCTTTCCATACTTCGCCATTTCTTCGAATTTCTTTGATGGATCGTTGGTTTGGCGGGTTGAAGAAATATTCAGTTCCTAGTCATTGTTTCCTATGCTCGCGCCCCTTTGCAATTAGCAATTGCCAATTCTATATAAGATCTTATTTATAGGCATGCAATTAGCAATTTCCCTATTCCATACTTAGCCACTTTGCCAGAATTCCGTAAATATACAAACCGGCCACTAAAGTGCCCCATCATCATCTCTTCTATTTTACACATTTTGCGCTCAAAAATTCTGACTTTGTCGGAATTCCGCAGATATACAAACCAACCGCTGAACTGCCCCATCATCATTTCTTCCATTTTACACATTTTGCACTCAAAAATTCTGATACATAAAATTTGACCGTGCAACACTCACCTGTCCTGAGTATCCTCGTAACCCTTTTTTAAATCCTATCCAACTGATTTTCAAAGCTTGCCATTCTTTCCTTGCTCTCCATCATCTCCGTCACCTTCACACTTGTCTAATAAAGGATATATATATACACACACATATATTGTTTCTAAATATGGAATTACTGGCATTTAATTCTAACAAGTCATCATGCAGGAACCGTATAGATTGTCATTGATGAGCGAAAGGCTCGAGGAGATATCCTATTGATGCACATTAAACCAAGATTTGCGGGGGGGTTATATTATCCCTTCCAAGTGTTGATTTAAAAATCATGAACTGTCGTTCACACGTCGTGGCCTTCGCACATTCACGAAACCTCCAATCCTTAATTTCTCTTCGCCATACTCGCCACCTTCACATTTCTAAATATGCAATAAACAAGATTTACTGCTAATATTTCATCATTAATCAACGAAAGGCTCGATGATCTTTCCCATTCATAAGCATTCAACAAAGATTTAGTGGAGATTTACATTATCGGCTCTAATTGTCCATTTAAACCATCATCTGAAGAAAACCAACGTTCTCATAAACCTATGGTATCATCTCGACAACAGTTCTGTGGAGATACAATGAACATCCTCAGGCTCGAGGACCAAAACTTCCAGTTTTCCAGGGCATATTCTTATTACTCAACCTCTGCCGCAGAGAACCAAGTAATTTGGACCTCCAAGATTGCTCATGCAGGCTGTGTCCCTAAGGTTTTTGACTGGAAGGACCTGGTCTCTTGGTGAGCCGATAAATTTATTTAAGAAAAAATAATTATTCCACTGCAGGATTTCTCTTTTGTTTCTTATTCACCTCAGTTCTTTTTCCAAATGCTAATATTGTCGGAGCCAACATTGATGTTCAGAGGATAATATTGCAAGTAGTTCCTAGCAAAGCATAATAACGGGTTGGACCTCTTGCCCCATTTTTTGGAAACCCGCTTCTAGTTCCTGAAGATATTACAAGCTTCCAAGTTAGTTCGTTTAGAAATCCATTTCGCGAAATTGCCTGGATTTTTCCAAGAATAACGGGACAGGAGTCCACAACAACTATTTCCCAAATGGCCCTTTATATTTTTTACTTCACAGTCAATGAACAAGCCATTTTTTATTGGGGTAGGTTAATTTTCCATGAAATTTGTTCCCAATTGTCAAGCTTCAAAAGGGAAAAGAAATTTTATATGTCGTCCTATTTAGTTTTTGCAATAACGCATTCCTGTCGGTTTCCACAACTATCTTTGTCCAAGAATGTCAATTGTGAATTTCACCCAGTAACATTTTCATACCAGGCCTTGTGGAAGCACAAGGCTTCCCACTATTTTTATGAGGTTTTTAATGGCTTTGTGTCTATTTTCAAAGTTTTGTTGTTAGGAGAAGATGCTCCCCACATATCTAAACAGGAAACCATTTTTTTGGACAAGAAGGGGACACTCAAACATTTGGATAATTACACTGTCATAACAATTTTTGGCTCCACGGAACAACCTGATCTCCTTCCATGTCACATTACGGACATAATGTTTGTTGCAGAAGTAGCACAAAAATACAGCTACTGGTTCCATCTGTCGCAAATGAAGAAAAAAAATAGTTCATTCCTCTGCCTTGGAAAGTAGGGGAGTTCGTGTTGAAAAACGTCAACAAAATTGACGAATTCGTAGCATATTCTAGCATCTCCAACCTGAGATATGATGAAATCATAAGAGGGTTCGACCCCTATAATAGTTTTCGACAACATTTACAAACACTTGGCCTTGACAATTGTTTTTTAAATAAACACCTGCCCAAAAACAGAGACAATGGAAGCAACGGTCCTGCCTCTGATGCTGACGATGTAGACACAGTGAAAAGATGCACTAAATTGTACACACAACGGGGGAAAGGACTCGGTGAAAAGAGTGTTCAATCAACAAATAGCACTCTAAAAGGTATGACATCTCAGAGCATCACTCCAACGGTCCACCACCACAACAAAGAAACTCATAGTTCTTCAAATGGAGGAGGAGATAATGACCCTCCTCACTCTAAAATTGATAGTTCTCACAAGCTTCCAGTAGAGAAGAAGAGAAAAGAAATTGTGGGGCAAGCAGAAGAGCCGGAAATTTAGATTGAGAACATGGAACTTGACACTGATCTGGATAGCATGATCTACTTCCTTAATCATCCCGAGGATGCCATCCACCATAGCCGTCCAATGGACATATCCATTACCTAAAATTTTGACGCAGATAAATCCTTCATGTTCCAGAGCGTTGTTTTTGATAGCCAGTCCAAAAAATTGATATTTGCAAAAAAAGATGTTAAAAATAAGAAAGGAAAATCTCTTTCAGAGGTTCACCTTGCCAACATGCGGTTGTCCCAAATCTGTCAACTTCACACTACGAGTGGAGAAACACTTCATGATTCCATTGGAGGCATCGAGACTGAGAATGCCAAAATGAAGGACCGGGTCAAGGAATTGGAAGACACTTTCATTCCTATGCTATTGCTTGTATATCCTTTGGCAATAGCCATGCCTTCCACCCCTGGAGCCAACGTAAAATCATCCTCCACCTTGCTCGCATCCTGTAAAAGATATGTGGAGAATAATATCAAAAAAGGAATGGAACTGGTTACCCAGGTGTGGAAAAGATCACAAACCATCACTTCCCTTAGAACCAGGGCACATAGTTTGCTCGAACATTTGCAGGCCGAGTTAAAAGATGAAGAAAATTTCTTTTTATAAACGGTCATTCCTTTTGGCACCATTGTCAACAATATGACAGAAACAAAAAGAAGAGAACAACATCTTCCATCCAAAAACCGGATCGGTCAATTGAATGCATGTTGAAAAGAAAAAGTGAAGAACCTGCATCTCATTGTTCAGTCATGTGAACAAGCCATATCGAAGAAAGATAAATTATTCACAAGGTTGTCAAATATAGACTTATCTGGGAAAACCAACAAGTTCCAAGACCCCGACATAATTGCAAACTCCTTGCCCTTGACCATGCAAGAGTTCAATAAACAGGTTGTTATGTTTAAGGCCTTGTCTCTAGAAACGTTTTATAGCATCCTTCAATTTAATCAAGCTCACGTCCATGATTGGCTAATCAAATATTCAGTACAGAATGAGGAAATTCATCAGGCTCTTTGTAATCTTTCTATCGACTTCCAGGAATTAGAAAATGATATTTTCAACATAATAATCCGAAATGAGATCAACGTCGCCCCAATGAGAAGCTACATTGAAGAATGGCGCAAAACACAATTGAAGCAGGTCGTCGACGAAAGGCAATATGAAGTTGTCAGGATTCCAACAGCCGTCGACGACATCATTGAAACCGTAGTCATCGGCGACATCAATGAAACAACAACCACAAACATATAGCCAAAGGCCTCATATGTACCCTCACTGTAAGTCTACTGGTCGCATCCTGCTTTGTTTATCAACCCCGTTATTCCACTTTCTTAAATACAAATGTGTAGGCAAACACTTATACCTTTCCATTTTTTTTTTGCAGGTATTGCACTCTATATTCTTTCTACAATCCCGTTTATTGTACGTATTTCTCTAATGGTCCGCGAGAGCCCCAATCCTAGTCTACATGACAAACACAATGAAATTCCGATTTATATGTAACAGACTTTACTTTTTTTGTATATTTCCAATTTTCCAGTAGTATGTAACGAACTTTTATTTTTTGACATATTTCAAATAAAAATGTTTTCTTATCTCCTTTTACATTTATGTTTTCATACATTCTTATCTTTCAATAGTCTGTATGACAAATGCATTTAATTTTTTATATGTAACAGACTTTTAATTTTTTATATATTTGAAAATAAATGGTGCTCTACATTGCAAGCGGCATTTAATTATACCCCTTGTTCACAAAAGCAGCATTTAAATTTTTATATTTATTATCTCCTAATTTTAGGTCTTCATATATTTTTTTCTTTCATGAGTCCATATGGAAAATGCATTTAAATTTCCAAATGTATTCTTCCACTGTCAACAAATTTGTACTCTCTTATATACTTTCAAAAAACAAATGTTTGTTATATACCTTCAAAAAATAAATGGTGCTCTACATGCCAAGCGTCATTTACTTTTGCCCCATGTTTTGTGATATACATGTTGCACACAACATTTCCGTGATATACATTTTGCACCAAACACTTCAGTCATTTACAATTTGACCTCATTTTCCACAATTTGCTTTCTAACCTCATTGACAGAGACTACTCTACCACGCAGCCTTGTTCCTAGTCAAATTTGTTGTAAGAAGTAGGTGATATGGTAGTTTAAATCAACTTTAATGATCAATATGTAATTTAGATGGTTATAATATTTTTCCATCTTTGTGGTATATTAATAATTACTTTTATTTTCTCTATCTCCATTAAGTTTAACAAAACAACCCCTTTCTTAAGACATAATTTTTATTTAGTTAAATATATAATTAATTTATCAATATTTTTAATGATCAATATGTACTCTTAAATGATTGTCCTATTTTTCAATCTTTGTCCTTTTTATCCCCTAATCAAGTTAGATGGAGATACTGATGATATGAAAGTTAAGGTTAATTGAATTTGTGGTCCCTTAGTGGTCACCATTGCCTTCTTTATACATATGTCAAATTTAAAGATAGACATTGTAATATGGTAATTAAGTTTCAATTTCTGATTTCTTAATGGTCATTAAAATTAATATATTATGACCTTGAATATAATTCATACTGATGGTGATTGATGTTTTCTTCACCAAAGTTAGATACAAATTTTGTCTTAGTTTGTTTTATATTACAATTTCTATAATTCATATGATCATTGATGTTTTCTTCATCCATTTAGATAAAATTTTCCTCCTAGTTTTTTTTATACTACAATTTTATATTTTTATATTAACTTTCCATTCAAAATTGTTTATTTACTTTATCATATTTAAGATTTTGTATTATAGTCTTTGTTTTATAATATTTTTAAAAATATATATATTAAAACACTTTTTTATTATAAAAACATGTTTAATAACTCATATGTTATCTTAAACAATAGTTCAGCTTTTAAACAATAGTTAAATTTAAAATCTTGTAAAAAATTTCCTCTCCTTATATTTAAATATATAATTTTAATATATAAACATCTTTAATAAATTTCTTTTTTATATTTAAATATATAATTAATATATATACATCTTTAACAACCTATATATGATCTCAAACAATAATCTGCTTTATTTTTTTAAAGCTTTCCTACCTCTATATTTAATTTCTAGACATCTACAGAACACAAACTTCTTTATTTAAATGCTTTTTGCCTGTCATGTGAATGGCCAAATATCATTACTTAGAGGAAATCCTATTTGCATGTAATGTTTATGTGTTTCTGAAATAACTATTTTTTCATGTAATTATTGATGTTGGATTGGTACAAATCCTAGCATGATTATGCTAGGTGGAAAGTATATAATGGCCAAGTATCATTACTTAGAGAAAATCCTATTTGCATGTAATGTTTATGTGTTTCTGAAATAACTACTTTTGCATGTAATTATTGATGTTGCTTTTTGCCTGTCATGTGAATGGCCAAATATCATTACTTAGAGGAAATCCTATTTGCATGTAATGTTTATGTGTTTCTGAAATAACTATTTTTTCATGTAATTATTGATGTTGGATTGGTACAAATCCTAGCATGATTATGCTAGGTGGAAAGTATATAATGGCCAAGTATCATTACTTAGAGAAAATCCTATTTGCATGTAATGTTTATGTGTTTCTGAAATAACTACTTTTGCATGTAATTATTGATGTTGGATTGCTACAAATCCTAGCATGATTATGCTAGGTGGAAAGTATATAGCTAAGGTATATTTATATATAAAAATATCAATTTTAAAGATGATATTTTTAATATTATGAATAATTTTTATGAAATTATATTTAATTTATGATGATATAGTTTTATTCATTTTACATTTACTTTTATCTTATATCATCATAAAACCCTTTTTCGTGTTTTTCTTGGTTATTTGATGTTGTTTATTTTAATTTTATTAATACCACTTTCACATCACTTTAATACTTTCACATCACTTTAATAGGCTTGGTATCATTGACCACATATGTTATTTATAAGTTTGCTATCACGATCTTGGTATTGGCTTCCATCAGAATTTTTTACATAGGAACATATCATTTTTGCATATCCATCATAGAAATCTAAACATTATTAAAATTATTACAAGTGCATACACACATTGAGAAAACATGAAAATATATTACCATATCAAAACACTATATCATACATGATTGCTCTACATAAATTACACCATTTCTGTCACTAGTGCAACTTACACCACATGTGTTCTATCCCTTTGCATGTGCAAGTTATGGCGGTCATTTTTTCTCCAAAATGGACTTTATGCATACACATGGAAGTAATCAACCTCATACATGTAACACTTTGTTGACATAAGAAAAAAGGTGATGAATCATGTTATAAACATGAATCCAAAACAACTTGTTTATCTTACAATCGTGACTTTCCTATTATTTTCAAAATAACTTTACATAAAATGCCTCCACCATATTATTCATTATAACAATAGTGCTAGCTCAAAATAAAACAACTAATTGAAATGAGAAATATTATGTACATAAAATGCATCCACCATATAATTTATTTATTATAACAATAATGCTCACTCAAATAAAACAACTATAAAATACCTCCACCATATTATTTATTATAACAATAATGCCCACTCAAAATAAAACAACTAATTGAAATGAGAAATGAAATGTTATTTCTTCACTTGGCACAGAGATTTTTCATAAAAAAAATTGATGGTAGTTGGAGATTCGAAAGTCATTATAAATTGGATTAATGACTGTTTTAATCTGAATCTGATGTACCTTCATAGATGGAAAGATCGAATAAAAAGATTAAAGGAGGAGTTCGAAGATATACATTTCATGCACATTTATAGAGAATTCAGCACTGTGGCAGATCAATTATCCAAGCTAGCACTAGACAACCCTCTCGGTTATTTTTATTATGAGGAGATTATACAAGGAATTTCTTCAAACTCGGAATGTTTTAAGATTTTCTAAGGAGACAATACAGAGAAGAGAATTACCCTTTCAATGCATTATAAGATAGAACAAGTTTTGTAAAGATTTTTGTACAGCAATTAACAACTGTCAATAGCAATTGTAGAAAAGTCCAAGTCTAGAACAATATATGAAAATTCCATGACCAGAAACAGTATATTAAGATTTTGAGGAAATCTTAGTCATTCCGATCATATAGATCTTTTTTGTAATATTGAAAGAACACTTTATTCTAATAGAATAACAATGTATCTGCTTTTTTATGTGAAAAAAAAAGATAGTCATATTTATTATAACAATAATGCGAATTCAAAATAAAACAATTAATTGAAATGAAAAATATTATATAAATATGAATAGCCAAAAAATAAAGTAATAAAATTACATTGTAATAAGAAAAACAATAACTACTTTCAATCTTCACTTAACATGTTCCTTTACTTAAGCCATCACTGCATCCATGCTCCAAATTAATCCACATTTCATTATATACCATGTTATGAATATATACATATATGAGTTCTCCCACTGCACTTACAATTGAAAACAAGTGTTGCATGGCAGCATAGTCCCTGCTAGGTTGGGATGGGAGTAAATGCGACCTAGTACAAACACGTGGCTAGAAAGTTGAAATACATGAGGTTTGCATGCAGAACATAGTATTCCCGAATTAGTTTTTCCTGAAAAATATAAAAAATTATCAACATTTGAAAAGTTGTTGGACACAAAAAATTTAACATTACCAAATTAGTTATCTTTAAAACAAGGGTTCTTGGACACAAAAGAAATTGAAATTTATGAAATTATAGGTTCATGGACACCATAAACTATACATACCAAAAATGTAATTTTATAAAGTAGATATTTAGCTTTATACATACGAAATATGTACTTTTATAATGGATGACGGGTTGTCGGGCTAGCGGGCTCAAAATTGGGCCAAATTGAGAAGCAGAGTTGCGGACTATAGAAATTTATTAGAAATTAATAAATTATACATACGAAATATCTACCTTTAGTAAATTAGATATTTAGTTTTATACATACGAAATTTGTACTTTTATAAAGTATGGGGATGAGATTTTATAGAGCATGCATGAAGCCCTCATTGGATACTTAGCTAGTTTTTGGATCGCGGGTTTTTGGGCTGGCGGGCTCAAAATTGGGCCTCTGATGTTTCGTTCCCTACAAATAGCACCGACAGTTCGGCGATATACAAAATGAGATACAGAGTTGTTGACCCTACAAATTTACCAGAAATTAATAATGTCTGTTACATATCTGTAGAAATTACATGAACATTTAAAAACATATAATAGAATAGTAATAACATGTGTTACATTTAGTTTTCTTTAAAACTAAGGCTTTTCTTGGACAAAAAAAATATAGCATTGCCAAATTAGTTTTCTTTACACATGTTTTATAGAGCATGCACGAACCCCTCATTCCATACTTAGGCAGTTTTTGGATCGCGGGTTCTCGGGCTGGCGGGCTAAAAAATGGGTCTCTGTTGTTCTGTGCCCTAGAAGTAACACCGAGAGTTCCACGACATACAAATTGACAAGCGGACTTGTGAACTATAGAAACGTATGCCCTCATTGGATACTTAGCCAGTTTTTGGATTGCGGGTTCTCGGGCTGGCGGGCTCAAAATTGGGCCTCTAATGTTCTGTGCCCTACAAATAGCATTGATAGTTCTGCGATATACAAAATGAGACGCAAAGTTGCAGACTCTAAAAATTTACCAAAAATTAATAATGTCTGTTACATATCTGTGGAAATTACATGAACATTTAAAAACATATAATAGAATAGTAATAACATGTGTTACATTTAGTTTTCTTTAAAACAAAGGCTTTTCTTGGACAAAAAAAATATAGCATTGCTAAATTAGTTTTCTTTGCACACGTTTAATAGAGCATGCAAGGAGAGCTCATTCCATACTTAGGAAATTTTTTGGATTGCGGGTTCTCGGGCTAGCGGGCTAAAAAATGGGCCTATGTTGTTTCGTGCCCTAGAAATAGCACCGAGAGTTCCACGACATACAAATTGACAAGCAGACTTGCAAACTATAGAAACTTATGCCCTCATTGCATACTTAGCCAATTTTTGGATCGCGGGTTCTCAGGCTGGTGGGCTCAAAATTGGGCCTCTGATGTTTTGTGCCCTACAAATAGCACCGACAGTTTCGCGATATAAAAAATGAGATGCGGATTTGCGAACTCTACAAATTTACCATAAATTAATAATGTCTTACATATTTGTGGAAATTACATGAACATTTAAAAGCATATAATAGAATAGTAATAATGTGTGTTACATTTAGTTTTCTTTATAACTAAGGCTTTTCTTGGACAAAAAAAATATAGGATTGCCAAATTAGTTTTCTTTACACACATTTTATAGAGCATGCACGGAGGCCTCATTCCATACTTAGGCAGTTTTTGGATTGCGGGTTCCCGGGATGGAGGGCTCAAAAATGGGCCTCTGTTGTTCTGTGCCCTAGAAATAG
This sequence comes from Picea engelmannii, assembly GCA_009831015.1. NCBI lineage: Eukaryota > Viridiplantae > Streptophyta > Pinopsida > Pinales > Pinaceae > Picea > Picea engelmannii. Next base: position 430,959 of record ML784936.1, read on the forward strand.
CACCGAGAGTTTCGTGATATACAAATTGACAAGCTGACTTGCGAACTATAGAAACTTCTGCCCTCACTTGCGGGTTCTCGGGATGGTGGGCTCAAAATTGAGCCTCTGATGTTCCGTGCCCTACAAATAGCAATGATAATTCCGCGATATTCAAAATGAGATGCAGAGTTGTGGACTCTACAAATTTACCAGAAATTAATAATGTATGTTACATATTTGTGGAAATTACATGAATATTTAAAAGCATATAATAGAATAGTAATAATGTGTGTTACATTTAGTTTTCTTTAAAACTAAGGCTTTTCTTGGACAAAAAAAATATAGCATTGCCAAATTAGTTTTATTTGCAAACCTTTTATAGAGCATGCACGAAGCCCTAATTCCATACTTAGGCGGTTTTTGGATCACAGGTTCTTGGGCTGGCGGGCTAAAAAATGGGCTTCTGTTGTTCCGTGCCCTAAAAATAACACCGAGAGTTCTGCGACATACAAATTGACAAGAAGACTTGTGAACTATATAAATTTATTATAAAATAAATAATGTCTGTTACATATCTCTGGAAATTACATCAACATTTAAAAGCATACAATAGAATAGTAATAACGTCTGTTACATAGTTTCGTGGAGGAAAACAAAAATAAATTAGCATTCCCAAACTAGTTTGCTCGAAAGCAAAGGGTTCTTGACAGAAGAGAAATCGAAATCTATCAAAGTATAGGTTCCTGGACACCAAAAAAGTTAGCATACAATAGAATAGTAACAATTTCATCAAAGACAAAAAAATTAGCATACAATATGACACAAGAAATGTAGCAGATACAAATTAGTTTTCTTTGGAACAAACAAGAAAGGTTCCTGGAAACCCAAAATTTAGTATACAATAAAGGCATTGTTGAATCAATTTTCTTTGGAATTTATCAAAAATTAATAATGTTTTTTACATGTTTCTGGAAATTTAAATGTGTTTTTCATATAGAATGGGATTGGGACTCCTGCGGACCATAAAAAGAAATAAGTACAAGAATTAGGAAAGTCAAAAGAAGTGCGTGACGGTAGAGAGGAAGACCCGGAAAGAAGAAATTAGAAGTTATGAGTCTTTGGTTACAGTTTTTTAGTTAAAGAGGTCATAAGTGGATTGATAAATAAAACAAGATGACAACATAGACTTAAAGTGGATTGATAAAGAAAACAAGATGCAAGTATAGACTTACTATGAAACCGATGCATTTTTGTTGTTGTCGTTGATGGTCGGTGGAGTCCTGTTGATCGGTTGTTGCCCTTCCTGGACGAGGTTGTCCATTCTCTATTGGAACCATTCTTCGATGTGGATTTTCATGGGTGATGTGTTGATTTTATCCCGGATTTCTATGTCGTAAAGGTCATTTTCTAATTTCCTTAGATCCATTGAAATACTATGCAGACTCTGTTCAATTTCTTCATTGTGTGTTGCATAGTCCAGTACCCAACACTCATGCTCATCTAGACGATGTTCAATTATGCCGTAAAATTTTTCGAAAGACAACCCCTTTAAAATATCAACTTGTTCCTGGAAGGCTTCTTTGGTGATTAAAAACGATTTGACAATTAAGTTTCGATCTTGAACCTCGTTGGTAGTTCCAGCTAAATCCATTTGCAGTAGGCTTGTGAATAAATCTTCCTTTTCTGATATGACTTGTTTACATGATTTGACAATGAGCTCCAAGTTATCAACTTTATTTTGTCATCATGCTTTTAATTTGTTGGTCCACTTTGGGGAGGGGAGTTTCTCTTGTCTTATTTTCAATTCTGATGTGTTGACGACATATTTGGAAAAAGGGGCCAGTACCTGATCACAGAAATGTTGTTCATTTCTTAAATTCGTCTCCAAATGTTGCAGGAAATTATTGGCCTTCTTTCCGAAGGAAAGTAAATTTTGCGATGTTTCTCAGGCTCCAGTAAGTAGATGCATTCTTTTGTTGATGTTATTCTCTACAAGGGCTCTAGAGCGGAGGGTAGAGGATTCTTTCATCTTGGTTGCAGTGGTAGCAAGCACGATTTTTTCCAAAGGACTGGCAAATTCTGGGGTTGCAATGAAATCCTGCTCATATTTGTTGAGGTGGTATTTCAGATTGGCATTTTCCGTCTCAATTCCTCCAATGGAATCACGAAGAATTTCATCAATTACCTGGTGAAATGAGGAGATTTGGGATGGCTACATTTCCCTAAAGTTAATCTCTGTGCGAGATTTGTCTTTCCTGTTTGTTACATCTTTCTTTTCAATGACCATACTTTTAGATTGGTTGTCAAAAATAGCGCTCTAGATTACGAAGGATTTATCTATGTCAAAAAAGTCGGTCTCATATATTTCCACTGTGGACGTCCCAATTTTCTGCATGTGTTCAGTTTCAATTTCAAGTTGCATTTTTCCACTTTCAATTTCAGGTTCGTCCACCTGCCCTGCATTGTTTTTTCTCTTCTTCTCCAGTGAAATTTTATGAGAACTATCAATATTTATGTGAGGAGGGTTCTTATCTCCTCCTCCGCTCGAAGATTTCTAGCTTGCTTTCTTACTGGGGTGGACCGTTGAAGCGATGCTCTGTGGTTTCGTGCTCTTGGGAGTGTTGGCGGGGGACTAGTTACTCTTCTCACCTGATACTTTTCCATGTTGTCTGTAAAATTCAGTCGCGCTTTGCAATGTCTCTGCTTCGCAATCGACAAAAGCAGGATTGTTGTCGACACTGTTCCTGTCTTGGGTCAGTTGTCTATCGATAAAAGACGTGTTAAAGCCAAAAACCAGTAAATGTTCTCGAAAAATGCCATTAGGGTCGATCCCTTTTAACCTTTCAGCATACCTTAGGTTCAATTTCTTGAAACGGGCGGCCAACTCGTCAATATTGTTGATGTTTCTACAAATGAAGTCTTTGACTTTCCAGGGCAGAGGAATGAACTATTTTTTTTTCTTGTCATGGAAAAAATGGAACCAGTGGTTGTATTGACTTGTTATTTCTACAAAAAAGATCTTGTCCGTGATGTGGCATGGAAGGAAGGAAGGATTTTCCTTAGAGACAAATACCATGAGGACACTGTGATTTTCCTCTTGCTAAAGTGTGCCCTTCTTGTTCAAAAACTTGGTTGCCTGGCCAGACATCCGCGAAGCATCCTTGCCTAACAATAAATCTTTGAAAATTGAGACAAAGCCATTAAAAACTTCATAAAAACAATGGGAGGCCTTATGCCTCCACAGGGCATCATACCAGAATGTTACTTGGTCGAATCCATAGTTTATTTTATTGGAAAGAGAAAGTTTTGGAAACGGGCAGCAATGCACAATTGCGAAAATTAAGTAGGATGACATATAAAATTTATTTGATTCTTTGAATCGTGACAACTAGGAACAGAGCTCAATGGAAATTAGATTCCCCCAATTGAAAATGTATTGTTCCTTGACTGTGAAATACAAAATATAAATAATTATATGAAAAATGATTTCCATGGATGCCTGTCCCATTATTCTTGTAAACAACCAAGCAATTTCCCGAAATGGATTTCTAAAGGAACTTACCTGCAACCTTGTGATATCTTCAGGAACTGTTGTCGGGTCTTCAAGGAAGTCAGCTAAGATTTCCATCCCGTTATCATGTTTTTCTAGAAACTGTTTGCAGTCTTGTCCTCTGAACGTCAATGTTGGCTTCGACAATTTTAACATCTTGCAAAAGACCTGAGGTGACAAAGAAACAAGAGAATGGTCGCGCAGTGGAATAATTCTTTGGCCTAGAATATATTTTTTGGTGCACCAAGAGACCACCTCCTTACTATCAAAAACCTCAGGGACGCAGCCTACATGAGCGATTCCAAAGGTCCAAATCACTTCGTTCTGGGCAGAATGGGATGAATAGTAAAAGTATGACTTGGACCACTGGAAGTTCTGGTCCTAGTGTGAAAACATATTTACTATATCTCCACAAAAATGTTGTCGACCTGCTACCATAAGTCTACAAGAACATTTGTTTTCTCCAAATGATGAATGAAATGAAAAGTTGGAAGGGATAATATAAGCTTGCGCAAATTTTGGTCTAAAGCGTGTGAATGGGAGATTTCCTCGAGACTTTCGTTGATTAATGAAAATTCGGATGGCTATTGCATGATGCGTTGTTAACATTAAAAACTAGTAATTGCATACATAGAAAATGTGAACATGGAAGATATTGGAATCAACGATTAAGCATTGTAGATTTCTTGAGCATCCCAATACGACGACGCATGTTGAACATGAACAATCAAAAGGGACAAAATAACTCTCCGCACATGTTGGTTTAATGCGTAATAATGGGATATCTCCTCGAGTGTTTCTCCCATTAATGAAAATGTTGACGGTTCCTGCATGGTCACCTGTTAGCATGAAAGGTTTCTAATTTCATAGTAAGAAAGTACGGAGGTCGCGGGCATGGGAAAAAAATAGCTACAAAATAGGGTTGCAAGGTACAACCGTTGAAGGTGAGGGCGCGAGGGTCAAATTGTATGTATCAGAATTTTTTTAGTGCAATGCGCGTAATAGCGAAGAGGGTATGGTAGGACAGCCGGAAGGACAGGAAGTTAGTGGGGATGGAAGGAAGCGAGAGATACTTTGAAACATTTGTGAGTCATGGTAGAGTGAAGAGCCGACGATGTCAGAATGCAGTAGTCAATTTGTATATTGCGTAGGGTGTGATGCCACCTGTTTCATACCTCTGTGTCTAGTTGTCACTACTAAGAGCTAATTTAGTATTGAAAATAACTTTTTAGATATTGGTAGATACTTCATAGGTATTAGCATCCATAAACAATGGTAATCTCCACCCCGCTAGCCCTGCATTATGTGTGTCAATTTGTATATCGCGGAACTAAAAGCATTGTTAGGAGGACACAGAACAATAGAAGTGCAATGTTGAGTCAGCCAGTCCACGGGCCCACTTGTCAATTTCTATATCGCGGAATTTTGGATGCTATTTTTAAGACACACAATAATGGAGGCCCAATTTTGAGCTCGCCCGCTCGAGAACCCGCGATCGAAAATGTCGCTAGGTATGGAATGCAGAATCCGTACATGCTCTATAAGATATCATGTCCATACTTCATAGTCCCATAATACACGGGAAGAAAAAAAGGGAAAAAGGACGAAGTAGTTAGCAGTGGAATTGTAGATCACAAAATTTTTGAGTGGAAGATGTATATAACAGAACAAAAAGGAACAGAGTTCAATTGCACCAACTTGGCAACCGTGGGTATAAAATGCATTAAGTATGAAAAGGAACAACGGGAGGTCCAATTCGCCATGCGAGGATATAGATGGAGATGAAATTGGGACCAACCCAACAACTGTAGACATAAAATTGGCAAAGTCTGGAAAGCAACAACGGTCAATTGGATTCGTCGTGTGATTATATAGATGGAGATAAAGATATGTCAACCCACCAAAATTGGGGTTGCACATTTTGTGAACCCGACAAAAGGAGGATCCAAAACAGGCTGCAAAGGTGTTTACAGAAGAGGCGAGGACCCAACGTTCTAATTGTATCGCTCTGAACATTTTAATGCATAATCTATAACATGGAAGAGCGGACAATGTTGGAATCCGATAGTCAATTTGTATTCGATAGTCTAGTTATATACTTAGTCGCGTTTCTATGATCACGGGTTCCAACATTGGCATGTTGACATATCTTCATCTCCATCTATATCCTTGCATGGCAAATTGGACCACTCGCTATTCCTTTTCATACTTAGTGAATTTTATGCTCGTGGTTGCTGAGTTGGCACAATTCAACTCTTCTACTTCTTGTTCCATCATCTACATGTACCACTCAAAATTTTCGTGATCTACAATTCCACTACGAAGTTCTCTGTCCTTTTTCCCTTATTTTCTTCCTGTGTATTATGGGACTATAAAATATGGACGTGATATTTTATAGAGCATGTACGGATTCCACATTCCATACATGGCGACATTTTGGATCACGGGTTCTCGGGCGAGTGAGCTCAAAATTGGGCCTCCATTGTTCTGTGTGCTACAAATAACACCCCAAATTCCGTGATATACAAATTTACAAGTGGACCTGCGGACTGACAGACTCAACATTGCACTTCTATTGTTCCGTGTCCTCCAAAAAACGCTCCCAGTTTTGCAATATAGAAATTGACAGAGGGAATGCAGGGCTAGTGGGGTGGATATTTCCATTGTTTACGGATGCTAGTCCATATGAAGTATCTAACAGTATCTAAAAAAATATTTTAAATACTAAATTATCTCTTAGTAGTGACAACTGGACACGGAGGTACGAAACAGTTGGGATTGGACAAATTTTGAGTGGAAGATGTATATAACTAAACAAAAAGAAACAAAATTCAATTGCGCCAACTCGACAACTGCAAGCATAAAATTCACTAAGTATGAAAAGGAACAGTGGGTAGTCCAATTTGCCATGCGAGGATATAGATGGAGATGAAATTGGCGCCAACCCGACAACCGTGGACATAAAATTGGCCAAGTATGGAAAGCAACAGCGGTCAGTCGGATATGTCGTGTGATTATATAGATGGAGATAAAGATATGTGAACCCACCAACGCTGGGGTTGCACATTTTGTGAACCCAACAACAAGAGGATCCAAAATAGGCTGCGAAAGTGTCTACAGAAGATGCAAGGCCCCGACATTCTAATTGTATCGCTCTGAACATTTGAATGTGTAATCCATAACATGGAAGAGTGGATGATGTCAGAATCCAGTATTCAAGTTGTATATTGCAACATTTAGGATCGCGGGTTCTTGGGCGAGCGAGCTCAAAATTGGGCCTCCATTGTTTCATCCTCTACAAATAGCACCCAGAATTCTGCAATATACAAATTGACAAGAGGACCTGTGGACTGGCGGACTAAACATTGTACTTCTATTGTTTTGTGTCCTCCAAACAACGCTCCCAATTTTGCGATATAGAAATTAACACATGGAATGCAGGGTTAGCGGGGTGGAGATTGCCATTGTTTACGGATGATAATCCCTATGAAGTATCTAACAGTGTCTAAAAAATTATTTTGAATACTAAATTAGCTCTTAGTAGTGACAACTGGACACAGAGGTATGAAACAATCGGGATTGCACAAATTTTGAGTGGAAGATGTATATAATAGATAAAAAAGGAATAGAGTTCAATTGCGCCAACCCGACAACCGCGGGCATAACATTCACAAAGTATGAAGAGGAAAAATGGGCGGTCCAATTCGCCATGTGAGGATATAGATGGAGATGAAATTGGTGCCAACCCGACAGCTGTGGACATAAAATTGGCCAAGTATGGAAAGCAACAATGGTTAGTCAAATTCGTCGTGTGATTATATAGATGGAGATAAAGATATGTCAACCCACCAACGCTGGGGTTTCACATTTCGTGAATCCAGCAATAGGAGGATCCAAAACAGGCTACGAAGGTGTCTGCAGAAGACGCGAGGCCCCGACGTTCTAATTGTATCGCTTTGAACATTTGAATGCACAATCTGTAACATGGAAGAGCAGATGATGTCAGAATCCGGTAGTCAATTTGTATATTACGGAGCGTGCAATCCCAACTGTTTCGTACCTCTGTGTCCAGTTGTCACTACTAAGAGCTAATTTAGTATTCAAAATAATTTTTTAGATACTGTTAGATACTTCATAGGGATTAGCATCCGTAAACAATGGCAATATCCACCCCGCCATCCCTGCATTATGTGTGTCAATTTCTATATCGCGAAACTGGGAGTGTTTTTTGGAGGACATGGAACAATAGAAGTGAAATGTTGAGTCCACCAGTCCACAGGTCCGCTTGTCAATTTGTATATCGTGGAATTATGGGTGCTCTTTGTAGGGAACGAAACAATGGAGGCCCAATTTTGAGCCCGCCCGCCCGAGAACCCGCAATCCAAAATGTCACTAGGTATGGAATGCAGAATCCGTACATGCTCTATAAAATATCATGTCCATATTTTATAGTCCCATAATACACGGGAAGAAAATAATGGAAAAAGGATGGAGAAGTTCACAGTGGAATTGTAGATCACAAAAATTTTGAGTAGTAGATGTAGATGATGTAACAAGAAGCAACAGAGTTGAATTGCGCCAACTCGGCAAGGGCGGGCATAAAATTCACTAAGTATGAAAAGGAATAGTGGATAGTCAAATTCTCCATGTGAGGATATAGATGGAGATGGATATATGTCAACACACCAACGTTGGAACCTGCGATCATAGAAATGTGACTAAGTATATAACTAGAAATCGATAACACACAGGAAGAAGACAAGGGAAAAGTATCTCGCTGAAGAACATCTAGTCTTTGATTATCAATGCAAATGATTTCGAACCCCTGCTGAGTTCTCACCAGTTAAGGCATAAATTGTAGATCACGAAAGTATCTTTCATGCCACTATGTCCACTTGTCACTAGTAAGAGCATTGTTCATGTATATCAGGAAGGACGCAAAGTTGTTGGGGATGGAAAGAAACAACATATACTTTGAACGAAGTTAGTGTATATGAGGAACCCACGATGGAATTGTAGATCACGGATGTTTTGTGCAAGATCTATATACTGGAACGATAAGTAGTTGGGTTCGCAAGCGCCGACCTCGCAGCGTCGACCATAAAAATGGCTATGGAAAGGAACAACGGTTGGTCCAATCCTTCGTGTGAGGATATAGATGGAGATGAAGACATGTCAGCCTGCCAACTCTGGAACCGGATACCATAGAAAGGGAACTAAGTATATATCCAGAAATAAATAATGAGTGGGAAGAAAAAAAGGCCAGTTCGTATGCGTCGATCCAGAAACCGCGGCCATAAAATTGCCTAGGTATGGAAAGGTACAACTGTCGGTCAGATTCGTCATGTGAGGATACAGATGGAGATGAAGATAATTCAACGCGCAAACCCTGCAACCACCCATCATAGAAAGACGACTAAGTATAAAACCAGAAAGCCATATTGGATGGGAAAAGAAAAAGGGGAAAAAATATAAGTATCTGACAGTCAAAAAAACCTTTATTTTGTCGTTTATTAATCGCAAAGTTTTCAAACCCCTGTTGGGTTCTCACTACTAAAAGAATTAAGTGCAGATCACTGAAGTTCTTTTTCTGTAAGATGTATATGACGGAACAAGGGACATAGGTGTTGGGTACCGTGAACCCGGGGCCTGGTGCCCAGATAACTGGCTAAGTATTGGCCAAGACAAAGGTTTGATATCTATTTCAATAGTATTCATACTAGTATCTATCAATGGATAAATTTTTCATATTTATTTGAATAGTATTCATACTAATATATATTAATGGATTGTTTCTGTTTCAAATGCAAATGATATCCCAATTTGCAAGATTCTCTTCTGTTCGCAAATTTCATTGAAAGAACGAAACTTTTGACTGCAATATGTACATAGCACAACAAGAAACATGAATTTGCATTGTGGTCTCAGCGAGATAAACTCCTTATCATCTATTCATCTTGTATTTCTTGCAATGACATGAGCAAACGTTGGTTCTCCATAAACATCAATATCTAAAATAAATTAAATGCAATCAATATTTGGTGTGACTTAAGTAATTAAAGAATAAAATGCAGACTACAAAAGTTCTTTGGCAGCAAGATGTATATGACGGAACATGGAACATAGTTGTTTAATACCGCAAATGCAAACATAATTTCCTAATTTTTTTGTATTTATTCCAATAGTATTGATATTAGTATATATATGCACGGATATTATCAAATAGAAGAAGTTGCAATATATCCAACATATTGAACATGAACATTGTATCAACAGTTGAGCCGCTTGTGAAAAATTATTCTTAAATGTAAAATGTAAAGAAAGAACAGACCAGTCTTTATTTATATTGAAGTAGTGGGCAGTAGAAAGTAAACTTCTCGTTCATGTTTAATGACACATGGGAAGAAGGTACAAAATACAATTAAAACAAATACTAGAAATTGGAAAATACCGAAATATGTACATTGATGAAGCTTCTTGAGAGTTTTCTTGACGTTCAAACTCTGTATTCATAAAAAACGAGTTGAATATCAATTTTGGGTTTTGTATTTAATCGGCGCTGCCAACTACATCTATCCCAGTTTTTTGAATACCTTGTCTCTTCTAGATATGGCCTGCTTGCAATGGCTGCTTATTCAACATTCCATTCTTTGTCAAGTATTAATTTCCCTCTACCATTGAAAATTTGGGGTTTAAGGTGCTTTCCTTCCAATGTTCTTGACCCTTGACATCCGAGACAACTTACAAATGCAATTCATGCCAATTTCAAAGTGCATGGAGTCATTTTATGTCACAACATCTATGGCAGGGGAAACAAATTCAAGTACGTAGTGACTGGTATTCTCCCTATATTCGATCATCTGTTTGGTTGAAAAGCCTTCCTGAGGATTTGTATGTTGAATTTCTTTTCTTTATTACAGTAAATTGGAAGAAACGTTCAACCCAAATGAAAAATATAAATCTGTTGAGGTACATGTTATAACCCTAATTTGCACCAAACATACTTACCTGACTTCAGGCCATCACATATGCCTTCTTTGCCAAGCCAATATTGAACAAATCTTCTTAAAAACACCCTTTTTAAAGGCCCACGCACCCTACTCCAATATTGCACGAGTGTACACGCTAGCTGCCTCACTATAGCCCGCGTGTACCTACAAAAGCATGAAAAAAGGAAAGTTGTTGAAGGAACACACAGCTTTGGGGAAGTTAACTAAACCTTTCGGCCATGCATGGCTGATCATTCGACCAAATACCTAGCTCCTTCTAGCCTATAAAAGAAGGGGTAAGGGTCCCATTTGAAAAGAGGAAAATCATAGTAAAGAGACTATACCCAATTGAGCATTTCCCTTGTCCCAACCTTTATCCATCCTTGTGCAAAGAGAAGTATAAAGCAAAGTAGATGGAGGACAGTTGAAGAGGAGCCTAGGACCAGTTTCGAGGACCAGTGCTGACCACATATTGTAATTTTACTATTGTGAAGATTAATACAAAAAGGAATACTTTTCTCGTCCCCCCATATCATGTGTTCGAGTTGAATTTTTATTTTATGATATTGTCACAACTAACCCAGCAATTAGTATATGAAATGCATGTTCGCATCTTTTTGTTTGTTCATGTGTCAATGCAGGTCAGCTTTGGGAGGAGGCTTGCAATCAAAGAGAGAGTGAAAGCAAAGGGATCGACATCAAACAAAGGACTTAAGGTAGAGTTATCGAATCTCATTTACACCTTTGTATTGCATGAATGTGGGGTTTTATGTTGGGAGAATAAGAAAGAGTAGAAGCCTTTGAAATGGTCATTTTCTGCATGCATGATTAGATCCCTTAAATGCTATGTCCGTAGGAGGGATTCCCACCCACAACATAATTGGCAACCATACTGGGGACCTCTAGGGTTTCTGGGAGTCCTTTTTTGGGTATTTCTAAAAAAATTGTTTCATTACTTGTTTTTAGAGTTTCTGCAAAAGTTTGAGCTAGCAGGGATTCTGGTCTTCCATACCAGTACTCCCTGCTTTCTTTTCTTGGCTGCATTTTCTTTTTGGGAAGTCACAGAGGTGCACGTGACCTGTGTAAGGCTTGCATGCATGTACACACGCCCAATATTCACACAAAACACATGAAAACACTAGCTGATGAAGTAACAGTAGCGTGGCTAGATTCAAAAAAAAAATATTAGAGAGGCAGTCATCCTCTCCCCTGTCAGAAGTGATCCTTCTCAGGGGTTTTCTGGAACTCATTCTAGTCTTTGTTTTTTGCAGTTTGTAGCTTAGGTTTCACCTCAGATTGGTTTTGTTCTATGAAATTTTCCTTGAATTGTTTTCTTTTTCTGTCAAAGTAAGTTTCTGAGTCTTCAAGAGATTATGGTTCTCAATACTAGTAGTCTTTGCCAGTGCTTGATTGCTTGTATTTTCATTTTTTGAAGATTTGCAGAGGTACACGCGGCCTGCATAAGGTCTGCATGTGTGTACACATGCTCTGACCGTACATAGCTCCCATGCACACACTAGCTGTTGATCTGTCAGCAGTGTGCTTGTTGAGAAAATTTTTGTTTAAGAGGAGGCAGTCATCCTTTTCCTTGTCAAGAGTTATACCTCTTAGGTTTCTTGGTCTCCATAATAGAAGTCAACAACTTAGGTATGATCAAAGCAATGACTTTCTTTTTCATTAAAAAAATTTTCATAGGGTTTTTAGACAAGTGTGAGAGTCTGCTTTCATCAGTTTGTGTGTTATTGTCAGTAACTCTTTGCAATCTATGCTTAGGCCATAAGTTTTCTTGGTCTTTACTTGTCGGCATTTTTCCTTTTTTCTTTGCGAGCATTAAATAAAACAAAACTATTTTATTTCTTGGTTTGGTTAAGTAGTTGTTGATTTGCATTAGTAACCAGGAAAAGTTTTGTTTTCATAAGTTCTTGGTTTTTTACTTAGGACAATAAGTAGCTCGTAGTCGGGCAAAATCCTGTTTTGAGTTTGTTGTTCAAAGATCTTAGAAAAATTTTCAGTTTGAAAAGTTGATTAAGAATTTTGTCAAGAAGAAGTTATTTTGTTTCCATATTTCTGTTTATATTTTCTTTCGTCTCTCAAACATTATTAGTTTCACTTTCATAACCTTTGACTTAAGACACGCCATTAAAAATTAACGATTAATTAAAATCAACTAGACTTTATGTTTGTAGGGTCCATCAATTAGTCTAAGCTAGAGCCTTGATTTAGGTTGGAGAGGAAACTCTTCAAGGCTGCAAAACATACATAGGAGTCTGTGCTAGGGAGTGTTAAAATTCCATTATCGTGAAAGTTATCCGAGACCCCCCTCTAACATAGGGGCTAAACATGAGGTCGCGCGTGGAAAGGTAGTGGAGATAACCCCTCCAAAGCTAGACCAATCGTAGTGGAGAACACATATAGAGGGCTTGTCTTGGGATTCCGTCAATTGCATTTGCCACAGAGCTTCATGGGTCTCGAATCCGTTCGAGGTCCTCAGTTGTCCTCCGGACCACTTACTTTTGATACCCTTGATAGGTTTCGAGCTCGATACCTGCTCATTGTGGTCTACCCGACTGTCGATTGTACCTGCCTGGTGACTGTTCTCGTGTTGGCAACCTAGTTGCCTATCTTTTTTAGAAACATACACAGGTGACTACGAGGGTATACCGTGGTACCTAGGACAGACATCGGGCCATGCTTTGCAGAGTATACCTGGAGGGTGCTTCCGTGCTCTAGTTGCACTTACACCAGTAAGTTTCTCTAGTGTTGGTTGTTGTAACTGTTCTTCCAACTAGTTTAGTGTTTGCTTGTTTTATCTTGCAGGGACTTTTTCTAGTGTGTGTTGTCTTTGAACGAATAGAAAGCCCTAGTGTGTCTTTGATATTCTCACATAGTGGAGGATCATGAGCTCTGCCAGTCACGAAGGATTCTTGGCCTACCATCTGTTACATTAGAGCCACCCCTGCCACCGCTAAGGCAAAAGCTAGACCAACAAGCGTCTTTTGAAGTGACCGGGTCATAGGAAACTGTGCCCGACCAACATCTAGAGGAACCAACTATTTCATACCTTGGAGCGGAAGCTCTCGGTCCACCTGAAACTCCAACCACTGATCTTTCGATGCCTATCCTCGTACATATTTATCCTTACGGGTGTTAGTGTCACACGCAACAATGGAAACAAATGCTGCCACTTCTTCTGGGAATTCCTCTATTCCCACTACGGTTGTCACCACAGGGGGTGTTCCACCTCCTAACCCACCATTGTCGATCCAAGCCACCATGGTCTCGACTGCCTCTACCTCAAGCAATGGTCCAATCACGTCTTTAGCGGTGGCCACAACTCCTTTCACACAGAGTGCGACAGGCCCTCCGTTCTCATATGGGATGCCTAGCTCAGGCACAAGCCTTGTACTCTCCTACTCCACTTTACAGAATTTAGGTCTGGGGGAAGGGAGCTTTAACGCTCCTCTGCAAGGACCCATGGGAGGCACTTCAGCCCCCTTCAACGCTTTCCCTTACAGGGGAGGTCATATACCTCCTTCGTCCCCTTCGCTCAATGGTACCCACCAGAAATCCGTCGGGACAAACAAACACCATAGTTTATTTGGAGCAGGGAATCAAGGACCACCTTCTCATAATATGCCGGTAGGTTTGACACTATTTTATTTGTTCGGTGCATTTGGTCACAATTCTTTCTCGTCAGCTACTTTCTCGATTGGGGCCAACCTTGGTTACGGACAACATAATCCTATGCAGGGTACTATTCCTACACAGGGGGCAAACCCAAGAACTTCTTCCGCATCAGGACCTTAGAATTCTTGGCAGGGATCAGTTCCCTCGTCAGGAATGTCAATCTGGGGCAATGTTTTTCACAACCAATGGAACTCCTAGCAAGGTGTAGTACCTATGCCCATAGGATCGGCATGGGAGAATCCTTCCCAAACTCCTCCGAATGTAATGCACGCCCAACCATCTACATCCTATTTTGGGAATCATCCAATGATGTCTCCTCAAATGAAAAATCTGTACGCTGGTCATGGCCATGGTTTTTACCAGAACCCCGGCTAGCAACCCAAATTTTCCTGGCAACCTGGTACCAGTCAAACTCCAAGCCCCTTTTTCCATGGCTATCACCAGCAACCCAAACTACCTTTCCTATAAACCTTGCATTTTCCAGACTTAATAAGGTTGTTGAATGACCCTATCTTTCATGATCCGCATTGGCCCCCTATGCCGACGAAGTTGCCTTCAGACATACCAAAGTTCGAAGCCAAGCCTAAGGAAGATCCAGGAGATCATGTGACTACTTTTAACCTTTGGTGCTCATCTAATTCGTTGAAAGATGACTCCGTACATTTGTGATTGTTTCAACGTACTTTCATTGGGAGTGCTATGAAATGGTACATTGAGCTCTATCGCTTAAGATACTCTTCCTTCGGAGAATTGACAATGGCTTTCCTTAACCATTTCCAATTACCTGTGAGATACGACGCTGGCACGGAATTGCTGGCCAATTTCAAACAGACAAAAGAAGACCATATCTTTGATCACATCCAAGAGTGGAGATGCCAGAAAAGTTTGATTAAGGTAGCAGTCCCACCAACATTCCTGCTAGAGTGGTTCCTTAAGTCTTTGGTCCCACAGTTATCCAAAGACATCGCAACGTCGAGAGTGTTGTTCGAAGAATATGCAATCATTAGAGCTCAACAACTTGAGCTAATCTATTCTCAGTCTGGTCTACTGTACGAGATCTTTCCAAATGTGCAACAATCAATACTTGATAAAACCAGACAACGAGATGGACCACATGCCGATGTATTGTTGGTTTAGCACAAACAAATCCCGCTGAACAACTGACGAAACAATTACAACAGTTGTCTATCCAACATACAACGGCCAGCCATACTACTGTTCTGGCTGCTCCCCCTACCTAAACATCAGATGTACATAGTGTGCAATCGACAAATCTGAAGGCCACCCAGCATCCTGATGGAAAGAAAAAACAACATAAAAAGCATAAGGGGGATAAGAAACCCACTAATAATGCTGACAAGGGAAACACCGCAAAAAGGAAGTCGAGGTATTTGTGTAATCTGTGTGTGGAAGACCACCAGACTCACCAATGCCCTCAACTTGCAAAGGCCCAAAAGTTATTATCACAACAACAACCTGTTGTGTTAACAAATCCTTTTCAACATGGCCAAAATCTAACTCAAGCCTCTACAAGCACGGAAAGGGGAAGCCAAGGACCCCCTCCGTCATCAAACAATCCTACATCCGCGAATGTGTATATGATGAAAGGTGATGCCTATATATCGACTAGAGCACATGATTACAACAATCCAAGCACCTCTGAGAAGGGTAAAGAAGATGAAACCCCATCTCTTCCTCTCCAGATCGAGAATACATTAGGCAAAACCATGACACGCATCCCAAAAGGTGCATTTAAGAAAGCTTCTCACAACCCAAATGCAAGGGCCACCTAGAACTACTCTGTGGTGGAGGATTTGTCTCAAACCCCTTATGTGATGTCTACTTTGGAAGTCTTCCAAAGCTGCCCTTCCCAGAGAAAGGCTTTAGGATCCATCGAGACTTGTAATCCTGGTACGATCATGCTTGATATGATCGACTTAAAACCTCATCTCCCTTACCACGTAGCATTCCAGATAGTAGTGGCTTACACCACGAAAAATTTTAATTGGAACATTTTCCACATAGTGGTTGATGAGGGAGCCTCAACATGTGTAATGTCTTTGGCGTGTTGGAAGGCCATTGGCCAGCCCATTTTGTCTCTGTCACCTACGCTTCTTACTTCTTTCAACAGTCATTCGTTTCGACCTATGGTTCGAACACGAAATAATGAATTATCCTGATGTTAAGATGGTTCGACAGAAGCTTTGTCCATTTAATCCTAAGAAAGTAGCAACTATTAAGGTCGAAGTGGAGAAACTGATCAAGGCAGGTTTTATCTACCCCGTCCATTTGACCCAATGGGTGTCAAACCTCGTGCCGGTTAACAAAAAATAGGGTATGATTTGCGTTTGTACAGAATTCCATGATTTGAACAAGGCCTGCCCAAAAGATAATTTTCCCACACCATTTATTGACTAGATAGTCGATGAATGCGCAGGTTGCGAGGCCTTTTTTCTCATGGATGGTTTTTTGGGATATAATCAGATACAAATCAAACCCGAAGACCAACACAAAACAACATTCATTTGTCCATGGGGTACATTCGTGTATCGTAAGATGTCGTTTGGTCTGAAAAATGATGGCGCTACCTTTCAGTGGGCCATGTCTTTTTCTTTCCATGATCTCAAACATATTGTCGAGGCCTACTTAGATGAATTAGCATCACGCTCTCGTAAGAGAGCTGATCATCCCACACACCTCCGACTTATCTTTGAGTGATGTCGCTACTTCTGGATTCGCTTGAATCCCAACAAATGCAGTTTTTGCGTGACGTCGGGTTGTCTCTTAGGTTTCATAGTTTCAACAATAGGGACCATTGTTGATCCTCTCAAGGTTGAGGCAATAGTTTAGTTACCTCCCCCATGTACAATCCTTAAGATTCAGAGTCAACCATCGGTATGGTATTAGTTTAGGAGGATGAGTTGCTCTCAGAATATGTGATTTATTACCTGAGTTGAGGCCTGGTTGGACCAGAACTCAATTATTCTCATATCAAAAAACTTATGTTGGCAACAGTCCATGTTGTCCAACAGTTCCGTCATTTTGTTTTGTTTTGCAAGACCACCATCATTTCCGTCGTGAATCCATTTCAATACGTGTTAACACGACGAGTAATCGACGGAAATATCAATAGATAGATAGTTGTCCTCCAGGAATTTGACTTAGATTTCATTTCTACGAAATCCAAAAAGTCATTAGGCTTCACGGAACTCATCTCGGAACTTCCGGTCGAGTCAGGTGATGTTATGCCCGAAGAATCGCCTATTCAGAGAGACATGTTTTTGATAGCAGCTTCAGAACCCTGGTATGGAGATATACTTGTCTATATCCAAAATTTGAAGTGCCCCACCTCCGCTTCTCGTGATGAGTGTCGTCGTATACGTCATCAAGCCAAGAACTATCTCATCCTCGAAGACACTCTCTATCATGGAGGTGTAGATTGTATCCTTTGTCGGTGCCTCACTCATGAAGAAGCGGAAATCGTCCTTAACGATTGCCACATCGGAGCATGTGGTGGTCATTTTTCTAGGTTAGTAACAACCCAAAATATTTTATGATCCAACTACTTCTGGATGACACTAATCAAAGATTGTATCACATCAATCAAGCAGTGCCACCCATGTCAGATCTTCTCTCGGAAGATGAGGGCACATCCCGCTCCCATGTTTCCTGTCATCACAGTTGGTCCCTTCACCAAGTGGGGGATTTATTACACTACATGCAACCCTCCTTCAGCAAGGGGGTATCATTACATCATTGTAGCCGTCGACTACTTCAAAAAGTGGGTCGAAGTTATGCCAATGTTTAAAGATGATGGAGAGACTGCAACTCTCTTTTTGTTTAACCAGATTATAGCAAGGTTCGGTGTCCCGAGAGAGATTGTCACTGACCATGCAATCACTTTTAGAACCAAATGATGACTGAGTTAACATCAAAACTTGGGTTGCAGCAAGAACACTTGTCACCCTACTACCCTTAAGAGAATGGTCAGGTGGAAGCTGTTAATAAATCTCTTAAGACCATCCTACAACGAACGATCAATTCGGCCAAGTCAAATTGGCATTTGATGTTATACTCAGCATTATGGTCCTACCGAACGTCTGTTAATACTGCAATCAGTTTCTCACCTTTTCAACTCATTTACGGGCTAGAAGCTGTCTTGCCCATAGAATGATAGATCCCATCTTTAAAATTGGCCATACAGTTATTTCCAGACACTTCACCACTTGAAGAGCATTTATTATATCTCGAGCAACTCAATGAGTAGTGTCGTGATGCAGCCTTAGCTAATGAAGCTCACAAGAAAAAAGTCAAGTGCCAGTATGATCTATCCATTCGTCCTCAATTTTTCTTGGAAGGCAACCTTGTCCTGGTCTATGACCAAGACAAGGACTCCCTGGGGGCAGGCAAGTTCAAACCCATGTGGTTCGGACCTTTCATTGCAAAAGAGGTTCTAAAAAAGGGCGCTTATCATATGGTAGATTTTGAGGGAAATGCTTTGGCAGAACCTAGAAATGGGCTCTGCCTCAAGAAGTATTACTCCTAGGTAGGTCACCTTGGGTAACATTTTGTAACATATGTATAGTATTTGTACTTTTACTTTTTGGTTTCTTTTGGTTTTATGGACATGTCATTTTTTGATGTTATATTTTATCACTATGGTAGATGTCAAGTGAATCAAAGGTGTTCGTTGGATATGCAGACGACACTAGCCGACACACTCAGAGGCTTGCCTCCGCAGCTTGGGTAATTTCTACACCTCAGGGCTAGTTATTATCTTCAGGAGGTATATGTTTAGGTGACACCACAAACAATGTCGTCGAATACAGCGTAGTTATTGAGTTGCTTCGTGATGCTTTGTCATTCCGTATCTCTCATCTCTGGGTCTATTTAGATGCTCAGTTGGTTGTGTCTCAGTTAAATAGAGTCTACCGTGTTCATGATCCTACTTTACACCAACAATTCCTTAGGGTACGTCTCTTAGAACGAAGCTTTGATTATATTACATATTTTCATGTTCCTAGGAGATTAAATCAAGTCACAGATACTCTATCTAATCAAATTTTAGATTGGCATCTCACACACATATAAGAAATACATACACATTCACATGTAAATACATTTTTAAATCAAATATAATCCATAAGACATAAAAAGACATAAAAATCCATATATAATATCAAAAACATCAGAGTACATAAGTGGGCATAAGCGCCTCAAAAATATGACCAGTAACATGTCACAAGGCTTATGCCCTCAAAAAATATACAAGTAGTGCCCTCGACACGTGAAAATTCCAGCCTAACTAAGGACGAGGCCTGTGGGCCCTATTGTAATAATCAATGGTGTTTTCCAAATGCTGAAAAAGTTGGACCCATGTCCATGGCGCCCCCACTACGTGAGGTTGCATAGATGGTGGTAGATCCTCAATCTCTTCCATGGGGACTGTGCAAGTGAGTGAGGTAAAATTTCGCTCTACTCATATTAGAACCCTCTCAACCTCACTGGTTGGAAGCTCTCCTGCTGCTACTAGTCCCCCTGCGGCAGTGGGTGCGACCTCTGGCCGAGGACGTCACCTGTTCCTCATGTAATCCACTGGTCGCACTAGCCCCACATATGCACGTAATAAACAAATATCTGTCAAATACTCTAGTATAAAAAAATGATATATATAAAATCAACATAAAAATTACATATGTTTAGAAAAAAAAAAAACAAAAAAAAATGAAGCGACTTACCCATCTCTCCTCGCTGCTCTCCGGGAGTTACCGGTATCTCAGGATCTCTCGAGAAGTTAATCCTAGCATAGGAGTAATCCTCTATGACCAGGATTTGTCGCGACAACCAAGCAAAAAAGTTGTCATCAAAGGCCTCAATGGTCCTTCCCCCCCCTGTCACAGCAACAACATCGCCCATCTGCATAACGTGGGAAGATAAGCCTAGTGCCCTCGTACCACCTCTCGAGGGCTGAAACTGGGCACTCTTTCAAAGAAGAAAGAGAAAAGAATCGTTCCAAACCCAAAGTTCCTTTGATTCCACAACTGGCAATCTATTAGCTGCCTGTTCATACAATCCAGCAATGTGGTGCTCCAATCGAAAATTTGTGCATTTAAGCATTGAACTGCACAATTCATTTATGCACGGGAAGCCTGATGCAAAGCCGCAGACCCAGTAATTTGACCGATGAGAAACACTATCACTTGCGGTGATAAGTCTGAGATATTTCTTATCGGTACTTGCGAGCTCGTTCTGTCTATACCCGCCTCACAATGGAGTCCAATCAACTCCGATATGTTGTGAGGCCCGGAAGGAAAAGTACAAAAATTGACTGTTTCCCCGCTCTTGGAGAGGCCAGTCATAAAGTATATTTCCTCTGTGGTTGGAACTAGTGACTGCCCCTCTAGCATAAAGGCCTCTACATCGGGATGCCAATAATCGATCAAGGCATTCAATAGCCTCGGTTGTGCTCACATGAAAGGACATAGAAAAAATTTCAACAACCCACATTGCATCAATGTAGCAACAACATTGGGGTCCTCCCCCACCACCGCACTAATTTCCTCATGCTCTCTTTCCCTCCAGTGAACATACATCCTGCCAAAGCCCAGTTTAAAGGGATTAACTCTTGTTTTTTTCAATTTTTTTACTTTAAATGAAGGGTCCACGCGGGCTGTAATGTTGATAGTAGCGTGTACACACATGGAGTTGTTCCTCTACCCGCGTGGACTTAGGGCCAACCTTTTAAAGGTCGACGCCCCTCCAAAAACTAAATTTAAATACATAACAAAAGAATTAGAATGCAAGTGGGGGTAGTTAGTACTTACTTGGTCCAAGCGGATGGTCGTTTCGTCCACTGAAGCTCCCAGAATCAACTCTTTTCACAAAGGGGTACTTTTGGATTTTAGTCAATTTCTCAATTAGCAATGGTGATAATGAGCTACCAACTTCTATATATAGACTTTTTGGCCTCTTTTTGTCATTTTTTAGACCCTTTTGTCATTTTTTCTAAACTAAAAATCATTTAGCATGGTTCATGATTTTTCTTTGGATTGTCACGAAAAGTGTTACTTTGGGCATTTAGAAACTTTTTGGAGATTTGGGTCATTTTGAAGGTCCTTTGGTAAAAAGTAAATTTTTCAACTCATTGCATTTAAGTTAGGATTCCACCTCTATTTCCTGCATCTTGTTGTATTTTCTTCCTTGCCATAAGATCGATCCCACCAAATTGCGATACAGAACCATCACTGTTGTTTTAGGAGTATCGTAATTTAGTGGTAGAGCCTACCTTAACATGGATGCCCTAGGTAGATCCTGGTTGCATTTTGGTGTCCATGCTGTCACTAATGACTATCGGCTTGGGAGTCCTTATTAGTTTTTCTGATTACAAGTTTGAGCCTCATTTGCATGATTCCTTATCACTCTTGAACTCACCCTTGGGACTCCCAAAACATAATGGGTCTTCTTTTAAGCTCTTTTCAAACCCTCTAAACATGATAAGATTGTCGAGCGGTCTTGTTGTCTTTCATGCTCGTTAAATTGAAATTTGAAGGCACGTCTGTCCGGTGGTAGTTTGCCCCTTTTTCAGTCCGGATGGTCAACTGCACGAACAAAGGTATACTCTAGGAGCCTCGGTTCTCTAGAAGACTACTCTCAGGTATAATTTTAACCCTTTTTCGGGCCCGAGGGACTAAATTTACGAAAAAGGAACCCCCATGGAATCCATAGTTAAGATCTTTTCAGACTCCCTAAAATTGAAAAGATCGTCGAGTGACCTTATTCTTTCACACTCGTTAAAATGGTCCAGAAGAACATTCCTGACGGAGTCCATAGTTAAGCTTTTTTCAGACTCCTTAAAAATGAAATAATCGTCAAGTGATCTTGTCTCTATCACACTCGTTAAAATGGTTTTGAATAAAAATCTGGTCGGTGTTAGTTTACCCCTTTTTTGAACCGACTAGACTATTTTCGAAAAAGGTACCCCAACAGAGTCTCCTTTTATGTTTTTTCAGACTCTCTAAATATGAAAAACCCCCGAGCTTACCTTCTCTGGGCTTGTTAAAATTACATCGAAGGACGCTACCATTGTGTGTTTTGTTAACCATGTTTGCATACCTGCGTCTTTGGTCTAAATGTCGGCTCCATGTTGCTCTCAACTGAACCATCTGAAGCATGTCTTATACGCAAGCCTTGTATCACCTTGCCTTTGCGTCTTGACACCTTTGGCCCCGGGAGGAATTTTTCCAAATGTCCTTTCTCTAAACATCAGTCTTGTCTTTGCGCCTAGAACTAGTATGTTTGTGACACTCGTTCCTCCATTGTAATGTAGCATTCTTTTATTCTTTTTCAAGCTTTCCAAAATTATTGCAAAAGAAAAAAAAATCAAATATACCCCAAAAAGAGGAAGGGAAAAGTTTTTCTTTTTGTTGGCAACACAATGAGTCACCCTTGAACAAAGCACATCCTTCCGTTTGTTCGTCAAGCCTTGGGATTTAATATGACCTTAGGAAGTTGTTCTTGCTACATAGAGCTATGTCCTCCTCCGTTTGGTTATTCTTCCAAACATATGGAGAGTTTGCGGTGCCTTCTGCATCATGAACTTATGTCAAAATATCATGCTGCCTGAGTCTCATCACTTGTCGTGCTATTGTCCAAGGGAATTTTTTGCCAAGACTGAGTCGGCCCATCTGCATTTTGTCTCTTTCCCTCATGCTCGGCCATCCTGAACGTCCAATCAAGTCTTTTGTTTGAAATCTATGAATCCCTCAATCTGATCATCAATATCCTCTAGTCCATGACCGACGAGTCGTCAAAGACCTCTAGGTAGTGAAGTCGTACACTCATATTACACTCCTACCTGAGTTTTGATGATTTTGAATTTGATACTCGATCTATGAAGACCTCATCTCCAGCCATCAGGCCTTATCAGCTTCTAGAAGATGGATACTATAAATGTATATCTTTTTGATTTCGAGATGTAGATCCGTTGTGTATTTCTCGCGGATACACTTTATATAGTTATATGACATGGATCTACAGTGTATTTGATTGGTAGCCATGATTTTATTTCATTCTGATCATGGGTATGCCCGCCTCGGTGAGA
Organism: Picea engelmannii; assembly: GCA_009831015.1. Taxonomy (NCBI): domain Eukaryota; kingdom Viridiplantae; phylum Streptophyta; class Pinopsida; order Pinales; family Pinaceae; genus Picea; species Picea engelmannii. The sequence continues at coordinate 454,264 of ML784936.1, forward strand.
CAATTGTTATTTTGCAGCTGGCACTTCCCGAATTCTGGTCCCTGGGCTCATCGTTTTAGTATGTTGATAAAGATTGGTAATGTATTTTGGCCATCAGATGCTCTTCTGACCTCACACATTAGGGGGCTTCTATTATAACCCTATTTTTCACCAAACATACTTCCCTGACATTAGTCCATCCCATATGCCTTCTTTTCCAAGCCAGTACTGAACAACTCTTCTTAAAAACACTCTTTTTAAAGGCCCACGTGCCCTACTCCACTACTATGCGAGTGTACACGCTAGCTTCCTTACTACAACCCACGTGTACCTACAAAAGCACAAAAAAAGGAAAGTTGTTGATGGAACACACAGCTTTGGGGAAGTTAACTAAACCTTTTGTCCATGCATGGTCGGTCATTCGACCAAATAACTAGCTCCTTCTAGCCTATAAAAGAAGAGGTAAGGGTCCCATTTGAAAAGAGGAAAATAATAGTAAAGAGACTATACCCAATTGAGCATTCCCCTTGTCCCAACCTTTAGCCATCCTTGTGCAAAGAGAAGTATAAAGCAAAGCAGTTGGAGGATAGTTGAAGAGGAGCCCAGGACCAGTTTCAAGGAGCTGTGTCGACCACATATTTTAAGTTTACTATTGTGAAGATTAATACAAAAATGAATACTTTTCCCATCCCACCATATCATGTGTTCGAGTTGAATGTTTATTTTATGATATTGTCACAACTAACCCAACAATTAGTATATGAAATGCATGTTCGCAACTTTTTGTTTGTTCATATGTGAATGCAGGTTAGCTTTTGGAGGAGGATTGCAATCAAAGAGTGAGTCAAAGAAAAGAGATCAACATCAAACGAAGGACTTAAGGTAGAGTTACTGAATCTCATTTACACCTTTGTATTGCATGAATGTGGGGTTTTGTGTTGGGAGAATAGGAAAGAGTAGAAGCCTTTGAAATGGTCATTTTTTGCATGCATGATTAGAGCCCTTAAATGCTAAGTCCGTAGGAGGGATTCCCACCCACAACAGTACATAACTTCTTCGGGCAGCAGAGGTGTGGCAAGTGCATCATATGATGCAGAACGCACCAACACAGGTCTGGCAAGTGTATCAAATGTTGCAGATGGAATCAGAATATATCTTTCCTCATAGCGGTGGAGGTGATGCTAAATATACGGAGTCTGCAACTACATCCAGAGGAAACTGAACAAACTTTGACAAAGAACATGGCTTTCTGTCAAGTCGGTTACCAGACCCACATGTAGTTCATCAAACTTTGAAATAGAAACTTTTGCAGTGATAAGATGTCATTTTATCCACCCATACAATTTTTGTTACCCTCCTCTGGTTACATTCGCAAATGGACCAATATTTTGTGTCATTTACGAACACGACAACCCATTTTGCAAGCCATTGTAAATGCGTCACCCCCGAGGAAAACAAATTCTTTTTGGATTTGTACAATTCGATACACTTGCCAAATCAATGTTGTTGGAAGAATATATATACTCAAACGAGGAACTATTTTGCACGCGACCTCAAAATCCATTACAATTCCCAGCAAGAAAACAAAGAAGTTCAACAAACAAATCTCTAGGCAACCTTTTCAACCAACCAAAGAATCGAACACAGGGAGAACACCAACCAGAACATACTTGTTCTTTTTTTTTCGTTCTCTCTGAGTTTCTCTTGTATAACATAAAAAAATTTTACTCAGATCTCACGTCACATAAAACCAGTCTCTCTTCTTTCATCTTCCCCTAAATCGCATCTCTAAATTGTCTTACATGTCCATGACCAGGAACATTAGAACGAAGGCACCCTAAAGCGCAACTCTTTGATGATAGAGAGAAATGGAAATAAGTATTTAAAAACAACATTGGATGATCTTTTGTAGATTTTGTGTTGATTTGTTTTAGTGACAGATGTTTTTGATATTTTCTCTTATTAATGCCAATCTTTTCGAATATTCCCATATCTGAGCAAATTCTCAAATCTAACATCTAAGATATGCACAATATTAAAGAGGGACATGACGTCAATGCCTCTGTGGGTGACATGTTCGTGAACTATGCTGAATCTTTTAAGAAAACTAAAACTGCACAAGCAAAAAATAAATAAATAAATTATTTTCGCAAATTCAAAATGCAGGGAAAAAGAAATTACCAGATCCCATAATATTCGCATGCCCATTCATTTTAATGGGAGATGTACTCGAGCTTTCCAGTTATTGAAGCCCATATTTTCGAACCTATCTGGTCAGTTCTGACTTTTGAAAGCATATTTAATGTGTATTGGGAAGCGGTGAAGGTAGCGGGGATGGATCCCTATGTGACGGTTCCACTATTTTTCTGTCTTTTTCTCCACGAGCGTATGTAAATCGTACGTAAAAAAAAGTAATTCGAGAATGCTAATTTTTTTGTACATGAGCCCTTGAAATTCAAATAGTCTGCAAGTCTGATTGTCAATTTGTATATCGCGGAACTCTGCGTGTTATTTCTAGGACACGGAACAACAGAAGCCGAATTTAGAGCCCACCACCCCGAGAACCCGCGATCCAAAAAATGTTAACTATTTTTTTTTTGTTTTTGTCCACCAGCGTATGTAAAACGTATGTAAACTAAACTATTTCGAGAATGCTAAATTGTTTGGACACCAGTCCCTTAAAATTCAAATAGCCCGCAAGTCCGATTGTCAATTTGTATATCGCGGAACTCTGTGATTGTCAATTTTCAGTTGGCTACCCCAAGAACCCGCGATGAAAAAAATGGCAAAGTATGGGATGAGAGCTTCGTGCATGCATTGTATATCTACTTTGTAAAATCACATATTTCCTATGTTTAATTAATGTTGTCCAGGATACCTATAATTTCATAAATTTCAATCTCTTTTGTCCAGGAGCCCTTCTTTTAAAGAAAACTAATTAGGGAATGCTAATGTATACACCGAACACGACCTTGTGGAACTCTCCGTGCTATTTGCAGGGCACAGAACAACATAAGCCCAATTTTCAGCCTACCACCCTGAGAACCCGTGATCATTAACTTATGTTGTCCAGGAAACCTATAATTTCATAAATTGCATTCTCTTCTGTCCAAGAGCCCTTCTTTTAAATAAAACCAATTCGGGAAAGTTAATGTATACACCGAACAAAACCTGACATAGTTCGATAGAACCTATCTGCGAAGCCGCGTCCATAAAACTGGCTAAGTATGCAATCGAACGACAGTCGGTCGGAATGACCACATAAACGTGAGAAACTATAGAGTCAGAAACACAATTTACAAGAGGAAAATAAAAGGGAGAGTACAACTATATCTCCCACATAGCACAATGCACTCTCATAACTATGAAACCATAGCAACACATAATTCATGGAAAAAGCATCGATAGCTATGAAATATACTTTGAGGCTGACAAACTCTGCTTCAACGTGTAAGAGATGCAATTTACATCACCTGTAATTTTTTACTCTGTTATTTTATCTTAATAGTATTCTATGCAAACTCCACTGCAAAAAAATGTAACTAGAGATCCAACTGCAGATGCAACATCCCAACATTGCAAACCCTGAGCAAACAAGAACAAGCAACAAATAAGAACCCAAGTGCAGGCGTAGGACCAGAACCCTACAAATAAGGCCCACCTGCAGGCGTAGGACCAAAACCTTGCAAAGTCGAATCAAGCAATAATAAAAAAACATACAACGAAGAAAGAAGCAAGAAGCAACCACTCCCCCAGGCAAACGTGCAATCTGCAACAACACAAATAGGAAAGAAAGAACAACAACAACATGCAAATAAGAAATCAGTGCCACGCAAAAAACAAGCATGGACCAGTGAACCAACAATGCCATGAAGAAAATGTCTTGTAACAAGCCTGCTAAGTAGCCAGTCAACACTACCAAACCTGTTAGGTAAACATTTAAGTCTGTTAGAAATGCTCTGTAAACATTTAAGAAAAAAATTCAATGTGGTAGGTCTCTGACGTATCCCCCAAAAAATATTATATTATTTGTAACAATAGTTCGAACACCAAAGAATGTATTGGAAGGCCAAACTTTCAATATGCAACCATATCAAACATTGCCATAAATTTAACTAGCATAAAATGTTAAACCAAACATTCGAATTAATGCTAGCATTAATCCACCTTTGAGGAATGCATAAGAAAATATATGATTCAAAAAGACCATATACGATCAAATACTTTGGATATGCCAACATATATAACATCAGGAATAGCGAAGCCGGCAATAAGACATTTGATCCCTTGTCCAATCAGATCATGACAAATAAGGTACTTTTTTTAATATAAAAATCGATGTTTTCAGTTCCCTGGTTCCAACAATAGATAATCTAGAAATATTTCTGGTCAAAGGAAAGACTAATATGAAGTCAATGATTTATTGATCACTATAATCCCTCTATGCCTACGACAGGGACTAATAATCAAAATAGACTCAACATTGTTTCCATTTATATAGAAAATAATCGAAATGGACTCAACATTGTTTCCCTTTATAGTTGATAATGTACAATGAAATATTTAAAATCATTATATTTTTTGTCATCGTTTAGGTGTGAAAAATAAAAGTTATGACGCCAATTTTTTTTTGTGTGCTTTGTGGTTTAAAACATTTGAATCTTGTTAAGTATTAAATGAACTTTCTTTCCAACAAATATTTGTGAACAAATTTCTCAATGATTCATTGTAGTTTTATTTGTTTAAGAGTTTTTTTAATGGTTCAAAGTGTCCCGTAATTGGACCTACTAACATGTGGAGTTTTAGGAAGATAATCCTTATTTCATAAAATTTGAACTTAGTTATGCCAAAATACTTTTAGAGATGGGTTAAAATTATTGTTTCCAAAATGCAAAATTAGTATTTGTAAAGTGAAATATTGGATTACAAAAATGAAATAATAAATTCAAAAATATGAACATTAACAAAGTGTAAATATTAAACTCCAATTTAATAATTACATTGTTTATAGATGTATAATTTACCAGCTATACACAATTATTTCACCCAACATCAAAAATAACAAATGCATAAGACATATAGCTATTGAATTTCAAGACTGACATTGTAAAAAGTGAATACATAATAAAATCTCAACATTTAAAAGAAATCAACAAACTTATATTAATCTAAAAAAATATTATACTAAAATTATTATATTGACTATAGAAAGCATCATTCACATTTAACTATTATTTTTCAAATATTTTATAAAGGTTTACATAATATAATATAATAATTATTTTATAAAGATTTACATAATATAATATAAAATTATTATATTGATTATAAAAAATATCATTCACATTTAACTATTATCTTTCAAATATTTTATAAAGGTTTACATCTCATATGTACCTTTTAGAAACAAGAACTTTGATCATAATTAATTTACACAATATTTTCCATTTATTTATAATTATAAATGTTTACCATTTAGAAACAAAAACTTTTATCATAATTAATTTACGCAATATTTTCCATTTATTTATAATTATAAATGTTTGTAATACTATTTATGTACACTTTTTTTTTATTAATCTAAAAGCACATTACTTCTAGAATTAGAAACACTATTTAAATTTTTTTTTTTTAATTTCTAAAAGTTTAGATCTCATATGTACCTTTAAGAAACAAGAACTTTGACCACAATTTGATTTACATAATATTTTCCATTTATATTTATAAATGTTTGTAATAATACTTCCTTTCATTATTATGTACAATCCTTTTTTGAGTAATCTAAAATCACATTACTTCTAGAATTAGAAACACTATTACATATTTTTTTAACAATTTCTAAAGGTTTGAGGTGCATATATGGATTTTCAACACCAACAAACTCATGTCTATATCAATTTTCTTGAATTGTAATGAATTTAAATATTTTTTGTTTCGATAATGTTTTTTTAAAAGTTGACAAAAAAATCATCTACAAATATATGTTGGGATGAAATCCATAGCTCACTCAAATTTTTTCAAGCAAAATTTGAGGGATTCTTTGTAGCCCTTCGATAACACTCCATTTGGGAATTACTATTGTTTTGATTCCTTCTTACCAACACTTTGCAAATACATATGATAATTTAGAGATAGTGAGATTGAATCTATAGAATATAATCTTTGTATTGATAATTTGAAAATAGAGAACAATGTTCACAATCTTGTTTGAGAGGGAAACCTTCAAGTGAGAAAAGATACAATTGTTGGACACACCTACCACACTTAGAGGGGGGGTGAATGAGTGTGGGGCTCTTTTTCCCAAAACTGCCCTCTTGCACAAAAACTCATCAATTAGCATTCAACATTTATTCATTACCCATTGTTGTCATTTATAACCAG